>CM060954.1:53071319-53576319 GCA_030765055.1 Mantis religiosa
TTTCTTAAGACGTTCATTTCATTTGTCTCTAGAATCTGTTTCGTTTTTGAAGTGTCCCGCTCTTACTTCACAGGCACAGGTGGATATTGGGCGTATTACCGCTTTATAGATTCTAGTCTTGGTTGCTTTATTTAAATATTTGTTTTTCCATATAATATCATTTATGCAGCCTGCAATTCTCGCTGCTTTATTCGCTTGATATTTAACTTCATTCTGCAGTGCTACCCAACTATTTAAATCAACACCCAGGTACCTTATTGTCATTACCTCTTCTATTATTTTCCTCTCTAGTTCCAATTTACATCTCAAGGGGGATTTACTTATGGTCATTGATTTCGTTTTTGTTAATGATATTTTCATGTTATAGTTCCTACATCCAAGATAGAATCTACATAGCAGTCTCTGTAAGTCATCCTCAGTGTTTGCCATCAGGGCAACATCGTTAGCATAGCATGCAATGTTAAGGTTTTTATTTCACATTTTATATCCATCCATTGTATTGATCTCTTTTGTAATTGCATTCATTACTAAATTTTATAGTAATGGACTAAGAGAATCTCCTTGTCGAACCCCTCTTCTGACTGGTATCTTCTCAGATATTTTCCCTTCCACTTTTATTCTATTATAATTATTAGTAAAAATATCATTAATCAATAAAATTAATCCATTCTGTACATTATGTTTTTCTAAAATGTTTAAAACAACTTTAAGTTGCAGCCTAAACAAAGGCCTTCTCGAGGTCTATAAAACATAGAAATGCAGGTTTATTATACTCAATAGCTTTTTCTATTACCTGCTTTATCACAAAAATAGCGTCAGTACAAGAATCTGCCAAGCCGGAATCCTTGTTGTTCATCCTGAAGGTAAATAATTTTTGGTAGTTTTTGATTAATTAGTTTCGTGTGTAGGGGGTTAAGTAGATTTATTGGTCTTTAATTCTCTGGTTTCTGTTTATCGCCTTTCTTAAAGATAGGAATCACAATACTAGACTTCCAATCATCTGGAATTTTACTTTTTTGGAATATTTGTATAATTAGTTTTATTATTTCTGATGTGAGTCTATCCCCTCCGTATTTTATCATTTCGTTGGTTATACCATCTTCTTCTGAGATTTTCTATTCTTAAGCTTTTCAATTGTAATAATTTCTTCCTCAGAGACTTCCAAAATCACTCTAGGAACACTACTATCTGTAATATACACATAATCATTTTCTGTATTATAGAGATCTGTAAGATAATGCACCCAGGTATTTTCTTAAATTTTATTTGATGTTACAAAATCCTTTATTTCCATTCTTTGATTTCTAATTGTTCTCTAAATCTGTCGTTGCATGCCATTCGAGATTTCTATAAATCAAATAGCATATTTTTTTTAAAGAATAATATAACACAAATAAATAGCCGAACGAAATTACTGGACTTGTTAAGAGATTAGTTTGATAAGGGAAACTTTAAGTGGTACGTTGTCACCACAAAAACCAATAATCCATCTTGTAATTCCTCTAAGCAAATGCTTCTTTTGTTAGCTTTATGCTCTTCCTCATGCCTTCAATAACCTTTCAAACAATTCCATTTCCTCCGAGTAAATGAAAGCCGAAGAAAATGAATAACGTGTAACTGCAGTGAAAATCCGCAAGGGAAGCAACTGTTCAACGCTTCCTGCCGATCACTAATAATATTACCAGGAAAGCTTCAGAGAAAATGAGTTAGAAACAGCGGATTCAAATAAATACAAGTAGAAGAAGGAAATTAAAGAAAATATGAAAAAGGAGAAGAAACATACATTTGCCACGTGCTGTGGATTATATTGAACATTTATTTGTTTTCTAATCCTACAGTATAAGTTATAATTAGGAAAATGTTCGCATAGTGATACGAGAAGTAATCTTTGAGAAATCAACTATGTTTCATGTACAGTCACCGAGTGGTAACGTAACATTCTAATCGAAGTTCTAGGGTGTTTCGACCACGCTCAACTTGGGCTTTTTCGTGGTTTCCCCAGATCAGTAGAATACTGGTAAAATCACTCTTCCCTCAAGGACGTCCTGTTCATCATTTCCTACACCCGTCGTCTTCTTTCATTTCTTTTTAGGTATTGTCTTTCAAGGCTGCCGGACCAGACGACGGCAGGGTAAAGGTAAAGCTTCTAGAGCAGGAATGGTCGACTGGTGCCCTTTCCCTGAGGGTTGATTTGTACAGAGGGATCCCTATGTTAAGATGGCGTAGGTTGGTGTCTACAGTCATTAGGTATTCTGTTCTTGCTACCCCACATCATCGTCCGGATCTGGTCGTCTTTCACTCAGGAGTATTGTAAGACGGATTGCCCTAAGTGGCACTGAACTCCACTGATTGATGCGACCAGGCTCTAACTTCCTGTTCTATTTATTTATGCATAATTGTGAACATAAGGTTCACTTGACAAAATACAATAGCACCTGCCCAGGTAGATATTTAATATGTGACACTGAAATTGCTGATGGGCCTCACTTATAATATTTTAAACAAATAATAGGGAAATCTATACATAATTGCAATGGGTAATATCCACATTTTTTATTAATGGATAACGTAGTAAGCTTGAGTTATTCATTTGATAACCTCATTGTTAAGAGTTAATTTTAAGGGCAATTAGTAAGCCAGAGTAATTAGTTAATTTAGTTCATACTTCAATTTAATTGACTTGTATCTTTTGAATGATGATCAGTACCACAACCTCGGAATGGATACAACCTTATAAAAAGTGAAATCATAATTTCAAGAACGTTACAGATAGTTGTGGACAGAAAACTATTAAAAAAACAACAGAACTTCACGTCTTGAATTTCCGCACTTCCATGTTTTCTTCTCATACAATTCTTTAAATTTACATGATGTATATTTCTTAATACATAGAAACATCATAACATTATTGTAACATAAGCCTAGCATTTCAGTTTCAGATCTTTTATGATGGTAACGTTAGTGTTGTACAGTGTGTCCAATTTTGGCATTTTCAGGAGTAATAATACTCTCAGGAACCTCAGCTAGTTCTTACCAATTGAGAACATACGAGGGGGGACCCAAAAGAAACCGGATTTTTGTCATAAAAACTTTATTGATGAACCTTTTTACAAAATTACTTCAGTCACCTTCAAAATACTCTCCATGACATGCGATGCACTTGTCAGGTCTCTTTTCCCACTGTTGGAAGCATGTTTGGAACTCTTCAAGTTTGATATTGTCCAGTGCCCTTTGCGAAGCTACTTTTACCGCCTCCACATCGTCATAACGCTCCCCTTTTAGCGTTGTTTTCATTCCTGGAAATAGGAAAGAGAGTCGTATGGGGATAGGGAACGTGGGAACGACAGACCACCTCTGACATGCCAAATAGTGGGTCACTTGTAAGGCCGTGTATGCTGGAGCGTTGTCACCTGATCGCCAAAGTTCCGGATGTTTCCTTGTCACATTCTCTCGCAGACGCCTTAAAACATCCAAGTAAAAGTGCTGGTTAACAGTCTGGCCAGGGGGTACGAATTCCCGATGCACAATTCCACGAACATCAAAAAATACAGTGATCATCGTCTTCACATTTGACCTCACTTGCCTTGCCTTTTTTGGTCTGGAAGAGTTGGGAGTCCTCCACTGGCTTGACGCTTGTTTGGTTTCTGGGTCATACCCGTAACACCAACTCTCATCTCCTGTAAATGACTTTGTTCAAGAAGTTTGGATCACGTGCAATCTCTGTTTTCATGTCCTGACACACATTCATGCGGATGGTTTTGTGCTCCTGTGTGAGAAGGTGCGGAACAAATTTAGCATGCAACACGTCTCATGTGTAAATCCTCCCTCAAAATCCGCTGGCACGAGCTCCAACTGATTCCTATCGCTGCTGAAATTTGGTCGACGTTTGGCGACGATCATCGTTGATGTTTTGGCGGACCTTTTCAATGTTCTCCTCATTTCGTGATGTAGAAGAGCGTCCAGAACGAACTTGGTCTTCAACACAAATCTCACCACGTTTAAAGCGCCCAAACCACTTGAAAATCTGTGTGCGACTCATAGCGTCCTCCTGTAAAGCTTCCTGAAACATTTGGTGTGTCTCCGTTGCAGTTTTTTTAAGCAGGAAACAAAATTTCACACACACTCTTTGTTCTTTTAAAGTTTCCATAACGACTTCGCAGAGGTAAGCTGCCACAAGTCAGAGAAACACAATACCACCCTTGCACACGTTCAGCTCTACACTGACGCCGTCTGCACAGCTGTTTCATGAATGTCTCTACTAACACCATCTGGCGTGAGAACCCTTCACTACTTCTACGAGTGGCTGCGCCCTCGGAGTCCGGTTTCGTTTGGGTCCCCCATCGTATATACAGTAAAAAGGCTTCACATATCCGAAGTACAAACACTCACAGTGAGAGGACTTAAATATTTCAACCCAAATTATGGAAAGACTGAGTTCTACACAAATTAATCACCATACTTTTTATTATAGGATTGTTTACGTCAGTTAACCACGATGAGAATATTGTCACCTGTATTACATTATTGGTTGAACCTGCTAACATAATGGTGATCCGTTCTCTACTTGCGTCAAACAAAAGTTTACACTAGCTTCGTAACAACTGATTGAACCGTTGGACCCCAAGGTGAGTCGAGGATTTCCAGCGCATCCGATGTCCAAGTGGAATTCACCAATGCAGTGTGCACATGACAGCGGCTGACAGTATGATCTATTTACATCTATTGATATTTATTCCACGTACAAATATGGGTTTGTTTGAGAATCCGATGATTTGTACTGTTCTTTCAAGGTCCCGTAGTACCTCTGACGTTACTGGAGGAACCTCGGGTCGAACATTCGAGCTCTTCCCGGATAGGGAGTTGTTAGGATTGGGGTTAGACTCGAGGGACAGTGGCTCCCGATACACGTGGGAGATCGGGTACGTCTCCGGACGGGTTTGAGGGAAGCCATTAATATTCCCCGCATACTAGACAGCATAGCTAGTAGAAGGTGTGCTAGATCACCAGGCGGCCTCACTGAGGGTCACATCGGTAACCCTCCTCATTTTGGAGTTGGCGCACGTAAGTGGCGTATCCACTTCCATCCCGTCTTGAGTCCATAGGACCAGATGGGGGGGGGGCTTGTTAGTCTCTAGGTCTTGCCCTATGGAAAGCGCCACGGAAGGCGCCGGGCGCCCTTTCGGGACAACTCGGTAACTCCCTGGTCGAAGGGGGCCCGAGTCCTTGGTCCTACGGGTCCAGGACTAATGGGGGAGTAGAACCTCTGACATTAAAGTAACGTGTTCTTTCAAGGTGCATCTCTTTGAGGGTTTCAGGAGATGTCACACCAATTATTAACCTTCTTCTTTGTTCCTACACTGGGACATAAAAATCCTTTATAATCTTGGGATCATTTGGGAACACTTTTCGGTTAAAATAAGCATACAAAGAATTACATATCTGAGTGCTGTTAACTTTCATACGAGTGTGAAAGGGAGTCTGTTACATCCTTATAATGTGTAATTCATAGAGATATTACAAACAAAAGGTTATAACAGTACTTGAACTGTGGTCAACCTTAGCTTTTCCCAAATTGTATGGTTCATTTCACGAGAATGAATGGTAGATAACCATTTGTTATTCGTAAAATATGTTATTGATGTAGTCTTGGTAGTAACTATGTGACATGTGCAGGGATTTTATATTAATAACCATTTTTAGGTCAATGTAGATAAGTGTATTTTTTGTTTGTTTTGCTTTTTGCAATTGCCATCCTCAAACAATGATGCTCAAGGCGTCGGGGTCCATGGAGTTTAGAGTTACCCGACATTCGTCTATCAGGATAAGGGTAAACCCCGGAAAAAACCTTATCCAGATAATCACCCTGTCCGAGATTCGAACTCGGGACCTCTTGAACGTGAGGCAGACATGCTACCATCTACGCTACCGAGTAGATCAGTGTGAGAACCTGCTTCCGGACGTAGACCAAACAGCACAACTGAAACGGGAGGTGAGGGTTTTCACACCTGTTGATCCAAAAATGCAAGGTGAAATAATTTTTTTTTGTGAAATAACTAGTACATCGTGGTAGGCATTGAGCTACACTAACAAATGGAAGCAATGCCTTAATCGAGGCGTTGTAAAATACGAGTAAATACGACGTAAAATACGAGTCAGTTGGAGAATTTAATGTCATATCGGCACGTTGGCCATAGTAGCTCAATGGTTAGAGCGGCTGGACGGAAACCAGAAGATCCGTAGTTCAAATCCCGGCCATGGCATTGAATTTTTCCGTCTGACTATCTTTCCATACTTTAGCTTACAATAGCTAGTGTGAAAGAACAATTAATTTCCAACGCCTTAATCATCCAAAAAGCATTTCGTGATTACTGACAAGCATACCATGTCTACATCAACTCCACTCGAAAGCAGTTAAGTCATAGGTACTAATAATTATTATTAGAGGAACCTCGTAGTACCACGGAAACTCGCAGGTTTGGTGATAAATGAACCGATATTTTCTTAGGGATGTACAGCTTAAGGTTTAGGAGACGGCAGCCTTTTCATATCTTATCTTAACGTTGTTAGTGTAGGGGAAAACTGCTGAGAATGCTGCAGTTGCCACTAGATATACCAGAAAAAGTTTAGTGTCCGAAACATACCAAAAACGAAGTGGAAAGGATAATTAGGAAGTTGTGAAGCCTACAAGTGCACCACCTTATCTGATATAATCATTTATTGGAGATGTGTGGGTTCGCGCAACATTGAAGGAAAATTGAGGCCAACAGGCTTCATGCTCCTATATTGGCGGTTCACTCTTTGTACATGTAACTTGTAAAGAGTTTGGGGGAATTGGGTCACGGGGACATTTAAAGGCGTTTTACTAAATTCATTAAATAGAGCTCTAATAAAAGATGCAACAATTTATATCTGACTCTAACCTTTGAGGCAACTTAATTTTTAACACCAAACTGACCAAAAGAAATTCATTTTAATATTGCATTATCTTTTTATTATTAATTGACACTTGATTCTGGTGTCCAATGTTAGATGATTTAGGCCTTCCAAATAATAGGGTCGGGGCTGCGTTCATTTTTGTATATCTCACTTCTTTCGCCACAAAATTAAATTTGTCGAACACTATTGCGAGTTTGTGTCTTTATTTTTCTTGCCAACAATGCTACTGTATCGCCACCTTTTGGTGATCATTTTTCATTTGCGATGAAGCTTCAGAGCAATCTTCTATTGCTACCTTATTTATTTACAGTTGAACAATTTCTTTATTTTTTATTTTGTAACTAACCTTTCACGGGTGATTTGCTTCATTTTTAATTACTCAAGAAATATTTTGGCAAGCTTGGGAAAATGTAAGGGATAGCTCTACGCTTCTCACATCACCTACCCCTAAACTCCACTCGCTTGTCGTCTGCCAGAAGTGAGTCACATTTTACGGAATATTTCTGTGAAAAGTGAGAATCACAAAGGAAGCTTTTATAGGAAAGTACGCTGTTTCTTTTGTAAATTGTTTTCATCCTTTAAATAAAGCTAATTTGTTCTTGGAAGGTTTTAAAGATGCTTACCTTTGTATTTCCGGTAACCAGATCAAAGCACGTGGGCAATGTTTTCTTTCTTGATTCGAGAAAACATTAATGAGCAAATAATCCCAATTGCACTACGCTTTTCCCGAACACTTGTTCATCACCCTCACCACCCCATCACCATCACCATCATCATCGTTCAAGAGGTCCCGAGTTCGAATCTAGGTCAGGGTGAGTTACCTGAATAAGGTTTTTGGCGGGGTTTTCCCTTATCCTCAAAGACGAAAGTCGGGTAACTCTAAGCTCTATGGACCCTGGGCTCATTTGAGCGTCAGTTCACCCATTTCATTCACCGTCTGATATGACTTGACATTGGAGAACGTAAATTACAAAATAATAATAATAATAATAATAATAATAATAATAATAATAATAATAATAATAATAATAATAATAATAATAATAATAATAATAATAATAATAATAATAATAATAATAATAATAATAATTAATAATAATAATAATAATAATAATAATAATAATAATAATAATAATAATAATAATAATAATAATAATAATAATAATAATAATAATAATAATAATAATAATAATAATAATAATAATAATAATAATAATAATAATAATAATAATAATAATAATAATAATAATAATAATAATAATAATAATAATTATAATAATAATAATAATAATAATAATAATAATAATAATAATAATAATAATAATAATAATAATAATAATAATAATAATAATAATAATAATAATAATAATAATAATAATAATAATAATAATAATAATAATAATAATAATAATAATAATAATAATAATAATAATAATAATAATAATAATAATAATAATAATAATAATAATAATAATAATAATAATAATAATAATAATAATAATAATAATAATAATAATAATAATAATAATAATAATAATAATAATAATAATAATAATAATAATAATAATAATAATAATAATAATAATAATAATAATAATAATAATAATAATAATAATAATAATAATAATAATAATAATAATAATAATAATAATAATAATAATAATAATAATAATAATAATAATAATAATAATAATAATAATAATAATAATAACAATAATAATAACAATAACAACAACAACAACAATAACAACAACAACAACAACAATAATAATAATAATAATAATAATAATAATAATAATAATAATAATAATAATAATAATAATAATAATAATAATAATAATAATAATAATAATAATAATAATAATAATAATAATAATAATAATAATAATAATAATAATAATAATAATAATAATAATAATAATAATAATAATAATAATAATAATAATAATAATAATAATAATAATAATAATAATAATAATAATAATAATAATAATAATAATAATAATAATAATAATAATAATAATAATAATAATAATAATAATAATAATAATAATAATAATAATAATAATAATAATAATAATAATAATAATAATAATAATAATAATAATAATAATAATAATAATAATAATAATAATAATAATAATAATAATAATAATAATAATAATAATAATAATAATAATAATAATAATAATAATAATAATAATAATAATAATAATAATAATAATAATAATAATAATAATAATAATAATAATAATAATAATAATAATAATAATAATAATAATAATAATAATAATAATAATAATAATAATAATAATAATAATAATAATAATAATAATAATAATAATAATAATAATAATAATAATAATAATAATAATAATAATAATAATAATAATAATAATAATAATAATAATAATAATAATAATAATAATAATAATAATAATAATAATAATAATAATAATAATAATAATAATAATAATAATAATAATAGTAATAATAATAATAATCATAATCATCATCATCATTCTCATCATCGTCATCATCTCCTTTTCCTTCTCCTTCTTCCTCTCTAATATTCTGATACCTAATATTTTCTTGTCTTGTACATCTTGTCAGAAACCATAGAAAGTATAGTTCCCTGCTTGAATTTTGCTGTTTTGTTTTTCTTTTAGGTCCCAGGCCTCACTTGCATACATTGCCAGTGTAGTGCCATTGTTAAATAAAATGTTAGCTGCGAAACTTTTCTTTCTTCCTCAGGGTTCGTCTGACACAAATATGTTGAAATTTCTACGTTTTCGTATTTATATATTGTTCAAGTAGAAGCTATCAACGTGGTGGATAAAATGGAGCAACTATTGCCTCCAGTCACAGTCGTCGGAGAAGTAATAATTTTTCCGCTTTGTTTAGGTCACCACATAAAGCACGGCGCTGCTTAAAAGACAAAGTGTGATTAGTAGTAACTGGTTGTCTGGTGTTTATTATGTATCAGGATAATGTTCCTGACAACTTAATTAACTTTCTCTGCCGCATCTCAGAGATCCTGAAAAAAACTTCTATTTGTAAAATATAATTATTTTATGTTTATGTTCAAACATCATTAAGTCTAAACATTAATTTTTTAAGTTTCATACTGTCTATGAAGTAATTCTGACTGCAGAAGAAAGAAAGACCTATGAGAGAAATGTTACCTGAAGGATAAAACGATCTCTTAAACAAAGGTTTCCTATAAATATACAAGGGGCGTCCAGAAAGTAAGCTCTGTTTCAATTTATTTCCGCTGCTGCGCTGCGATCGCAGTTATGCACATGCGCGGTGACAAGGAGAAGAAATATGCGCCATTGTGAGATCGCTGTCAGCCACGTACGCTTTGTTGTGCTTATTTACAATGTCGTTGTTGATTGAAAATCCCGCCGCTTGTAAAATCAGATATGAGATTCGTTTTCTGAATGCTAGGAAAGTAAAGCCAATTGAAATTTATCGAAAAATTTTGCGATGTTTACGGACAAAATGCGATGAGTGATACAATGGTGAGAAGATGGGTCCGAGAGTTCAATGAAGGACGTAGTGAAGTGCACGATGAAGAACGAAGTCCATTTTTGGTTACAGAACAACTGGTTCACGCGATTGATGACAAGATCCAGGAAAACAGCAAGTTTACAATAAGCGCCCTCGCTATGGAATTTCCCCAAACCTCACGATCACTAGTTCATGAAATTGTTACCGAAAAACTGAAATTTCGTAAACTTTTCTTACGTTGGGTGCCAAAGATTCTTACTGAGCAACTCAAAACAAAACGGATGAGTAGTGCACTTCAGTTTTTTACCCGTTATGATGAAGGTGACGAAGAATTTCTGACACAGGAGATGAAACTTGGGTTTCTTACGACACCCCTGAATGTAAGCGTCAATCAATGGAATGGAGGCACACCTCATCCTCAGCAAAGGTTGTGCAGAAACGAACCTCGTCACCTCGAAAAATGATGTGCACAGTGTTCTGGGACACGTTAATGCCAGAGGTTCTACTCCTATTAGTCATGGACTCGTAGGACCAAGGACCCGGGCCTTCTTCGACCAGGGAGTTACCAAGCTGTCCCAAAAGGGCGCCTGGCGCCTCCGTAGGGATTTCCATAGGACAAGACCTAGAGACCAACAAGCCCCCCCCCATCCAGTGCTGTGTACTCAAGACGGGATGGAAGTGGATACGCCACTTACGCGCGCCAACTCCCAAATGGGAAGGCTACCGATATGACCTTGGTGGGGCCGCCTGATGATCTAGCACACCTTCTACTAGCTATGCTGGCTAGTAGGCGGGAATGTTAATGGCTTCCCTCAGCCCCGTCCGGAGACGTACCCGATCACCCACGGTTATCGGGAACCACTGCCCCCTCGAGTCCAACCCAATCCGAACAACTCCCTATCAGGGAGGGGCTCGAATGTTCGGCCCGAGGTTCCTCTAGCAACGTCAGAGGTACCGCGTGTGCTGGGGGTCCGCAGCGCCTGCACCTCGGCAGCTGAAGGGGACGAATCCCTTCCCCTACGGGAAGTGTTCTGGGACAAATAAATAAATAAAATCTGAAAATTCACCGTCCCGGTACCTAATTACTAAAACCGGGACGTAATTTCCAAATTTTACATTTATTGAACAAATAAACTAACTACTACACAATTATTTTTCAGATAATTAAAAAACAAAACAATAAAAAGATTAAAATAAAAATAAAAATATAAGACTACCAATTTTTAACTACAAAATAGTTAATTACTGGAATCCAGTAATCAAATTAAAATGTAACTGGGAACCAGCTAAACAACAACAAACTAAAACACTATTTCATACCGGCAACCGGTATGATAATACTGGTACCCAGCATTATAACATACAATGCACTCATTCAAAATAACAAAATTAATATTCCAAAATATAATTTAAAAATATTTATCAAATTATTCATAACATTCACTCAATTTTTCAATATCAAAACTTTCACACCATTTAATTAACAATACTATAAAATTTTTTAAACTACAAAATTTTTTATCAAACATCAAAACACCACTCAATCAAATTATACACTTCACCAATTATTTAAAACAATAAATTTTTAAAAAGATATTATTAAGAAAACAATCCATACATACAAAATCATACATTCTTATAAACAATTCCAAAAAACCACATTACTCACCAATATAATCCTCAAATATAACAGCTATATATTTTAATAATTTCTCATGAATATATATTCTCATTCATCCACACTAAATAATATAAAATTTTTAATAATTTCAATTTCTCTAATATACAATTTACTTCTATTCTAACATTCAACACAATACACACAAAATATTATCATTCCATATTTAACATCCCAAAACCACCTCATCTCACTAATTCATCTTATCCATCTTAATTTCAACTCCATCATCACTAATTCTCTCAAAAAATCATCATCACATTTCATAAATCCTCACTTCCCTATCCACCTTTCAAATCTCATCAACTAAACTCCACCACATCATATTATCCCTCCATCCACTATTCACAAAATCCACCTTTAACTTCACTATCAAATCTCTTTCTAACATTCTCACTACTAAACTCCACAATAACATTTCCTCTCCATAAACTTCACTATCAATCACCACCACAACTCTCACTACTTCTTCACTAACACATCTCTCTCCTCCTGACCATCATTTATCCACTACTCTAATCACTTCACCTATAAACAATTAATATTTATACGGGAGGGTACAAGCTCCCCCCTTAAAAAATTAAATTAAAACAAAATTATTCTCAAAAAATAACTTATAAGGGGGGAGGAATCCTCCCCCAATTCAAAACTAACACTAACACTACACTACACAACACTATAATTCCCTAGGAGTCCTCCTCCGGAATGCTGGATGCGATTTCCTGTTGAACTCTCCACTCGGCTAGACGTTTCTTGTATTCGGAGTAGGGTTCATCTGCATGCCTCTTTGGTCGAATCCTTCTCCTCTCCGCCCACTCCATGCGGCCCATTGAGACATGAATCCTCTGCGTCGGTCGATTTGCTGGGATGTGTCGATCTCGATGTCCTCGTTACCCGCCATCTGGGAAGGTCGGAGTCTGTCATCATCCTGGTTTCTTAGCCTCTCCGAACGTCTACTGGGTTGGGGTTGTAGAGCTCTAGGCGCAACCGGTGCAGGTCTGATGATTTCTCTCTCCCAAGACAGCTCGCTAACAGTATTAGCTATATTTGCCAATACATTATACATCTCCTTATCTCTTATTATATCTGCTAGAAAATGTCCTCTTAATAATTGTCTCTCTTCTTCCAAAATAGGATATTTTTGGCATTCAAATATTGCATGCTCTGGATTATCCAGAATACCACAAACTCTACAATTGGCATTATCTATGATCTTTTCTATTTTTAGCCAATACGTTCCATAGGGTCCATGTCCAGTTATATAATGTAATAGACCTTTTGTTGGTTTTATATGCTTTAATTTTAATCTTTCAAAAATTGATGAAAATATTTCAAAAGTTCGCCTTCCTTCATTAATACTTTCCCATTCTTCTTGCCACTGCATAAAAAGGGCTTTCTTAATTTCTAACTTATTAAAACATCTTCTGCCAATAATAATTTTAATTTTATCCCAATTTCTTCTTCTGAGCCAAAACAGTGCTCCTCTTAATCGAATTAATAAATCAATAGGCCAAATACCAGTAGCAACTAGAAGAGCCATTGTAGGGGTAGTACAGAGGGCTCCAGTGTGTCTTAATAATATCTTCCTTTGAACACTTCTCAAACGTTTTATATTATATTGAATATTGGTCTTATCTGTCCAAACACCAGCAGCATAAGTAATAATTGAGCCGAAGATGGTATAATGATATGTAATTATATTATTTAAAGAAATTTTGAATTTCGTATTGACAATCCTTGTTAACTTCTGCATTACATTATCTGCTTTCTGTCTTACATGGTCAATATGATTAACAAAATTTAATTTTTCATCTAATTTAACTCCTAAATATTTGGTATCCTTATTTCTCTTGATTATTTTGTTATTATATTTAATAATTGGATTCCTCTTGAGAGAACCTTTTAACAATATATATGCTGACTTATGAGGTGCAATCTCCAATTTCGATTCTAAGCACCACGAATGTAAAATATCCATTAATGCTGTTGATCTCTCCTCCAACTGAACTCTAGAGTTGGCTTCAATTAGGAAGGCCACGTCGTCAGCATAAGCTATAACATTGCTACATACTCCTTCTGTTTTCTCGAGAAGTGTTTCCATTACAATATCCCAAAAGGTGGGACCTAAAACTGAACCTTGAGGACATCCCTTGGTGATGTTCTTATAAATACATTTATTGACACCTTCAATGAAAACAACTCTATCTTGACAATAGCTTCTAAGTAAATTATAAATGGCTGCAGGATAATTTTTCTGACGAAGTCGATGAAAGAAGAAGGGCCACCAGAGATTATCAAATGCTCCAGAAATATCTATAAATATTGCTATAACATATTTGAAATTTGAATTACTAACTGTATTTAAAATATTATTAATGGCATCCTCTGTAGAGCGACCTTTTCTAAAACCATATTGCCTCTCATTTAATCCGATCATCTCACGATATTCCCTTATGCGTTTATTTATCAGATGTTCAAATATTTTACCCATAGCGTTTAGAAGACATATAGGGCGATATGATTTGGCCTTTGAAGGATCTTTATCTTGCCCTTTACTTAATATTATTATTCTAGCTATTTTCCAACAAGTTGGAAAGTAGCCTTTCCAAAGACAATCATTAAATAAATCTGTTAGGTAAGGAATTATGATATGTTGCAACTGCATTAAAACTTCATTAGGAATGTTATCTGGCCCACATGTCTTCTTCTTCTTCTTCTTCTTCTTCTTCTTCTTCTTCTTCTTCTTCTTCTTCTTCTTCTTCTTCTTCTTCTTCTTCTTCTTCTTCTTCTTCTTCTTCTTCTTCTTCTTCTTCTTCTTCTTCTTCTTCTTCTTCTTCTTCTTCTTCTTCTTCTTCTTCTTCTTCTTCTTCTTCTTCTTCTTCTTCTTCTTCTTCTTCTTCTTCTTCTTCTTCTTCTTCTTCTTCTTCTTCTTCTTCTTCTTCTTCTTCTTCTTCTTCTTCTTCTTCTTCTTCTTCTTCTTCTTCTTCTTCTTCTTCTTCTTCTTCTTCTTCTTCTTCTTCTTCTTCTTCTTCTTCTTCTTCTTCTTCTTCTTCTTCTTCTTCTTCTTCTTCTTCTTCTTCTTCTTCTTCTTCTTCTTCTTCTTCTTCTTCTTCTTCTTCTTCTTCTTCTTCTTCTTCTTCTTCTTCTTCTTCTTCAATTTACTGAATATCTGTTTAGTTTCTGTGACATCGAAAAGTAGAATGACATTATAATTAACATAATTTAGATTTAATTCAATTCTTTTAATAATGTTCGACAAATTATCGTTATCAACTTCGTCGTCTGGTAGCGATATTCCAAGCAAATATTGAATAGTTTCTTCCCAATTTGATGTTGTGCTGCCATCGTCTTTTTCGAGAGTACATAATACTTACGGTCGTCTGATCTTATCCATTACTATTTTATACGGAATACCCCAAGTATTATTATCAAGCTGTTTTTCTACAAAATTAATCCAGGATCTACTTCTAGTTTCGAATAAAAGGGATTTGAACTTCTGCTTTGCCTCCCTATATTTATGTAAATGATATTGTCTTTGAACATCAATCATGGATCGTTGATAGATCTTCCTTAACTTACGCATTTTCCTCCTTGCGGTTTCCAAGGCATCATTCCAAATATTTTCAGTGTTCTGGGACAGGAAAGGCATCTTACTCATTGATTTCTTACCGCGTGGTCAAACAATGAAAGGAGATGTTTATTGCTAGACACTTAGGAAATTGCGCCGCGCAACACAGAATAAGCGCCGAGGAATGCTGCCAAAAGGTGTTGTGTTTCTTCACGACAACGCAGACCACACACTGCAAATGCGACGAAAAACATCCTACAGAGGATGGGACGTGTTTGACCACCCCCCATACAGGCCTGACCTCACTCCTAGCGACTTTCATCTGTTTTTGCATCTAAAATCTTTCCTTGGTGGCGAGCACTTCAACAATGACGAAGAGCTGAAAGAAAATGTTTCCTACTAGTTGAAGACGCAGGCGACAAACTTCTATGAAGAAGGTATACAAAAACTTGTGCCTCGCTATGACAAATCTCTGCAAAATTTCGGCATTTATGTGGAATAGTAGTTTAAGAGTTGTAGAATTTTGTGCAATAAATAATTTTTCTGTATCTGTACACAATTTAATGTTATTACCAAACAGAACTTACTTTCTGGACGTACCTCGTATATTAAAATATTTATACAATAATTATTATTATTCAAAGGGATTGGTGTTCACAACCTCTGATTTACCCCACTGCTTCCTACCAAAACTACACATGATCGCAAATTAATGAATACCACTGTACAGGAACGACAAGCTATAAAAAGTCTCACATAGAAGGGACAAACTATGCAGAGATACGAAGTCATTGAATCATTTGTAGCATAGTTATACGCTACGAGCAGCAGTTGATGCTTTTCAAATTTATTCAGAACTGGAATACTAGCAAAACTGAATAGCAGGGACAGAAGAGCTGTGATTAATCTTGGAAAAAGACTTCAAGAATTGCTGCATCTGAAATTACAGCACAGCTGAAGGAATCAACTGAAAAGTTCATCCACGTACAATCACATCAGAATGCTGAATAGTGCTGGTTACCATGAAAGGTCGTTAAGGAAGAAGCCATAAGTGAGTAAGGTAAATAAGTAAGAGTAAAGCATGTCCAAGATATATCTCTGCAAGATTGTAGAAGTCTGGGATAATATTCATTAGTCTGATAAAAGTAAATTAAATATTTACTGCAGTAATGGTAGAACCTCAGACAGGAGTAACCAATTACTGAAAGGGTCCAAAGAGTATGATGGGTAGAACAAAGTATGGTGGAGGCAGTGTAATGGTGTGGAGAAGCACGACATTTGCAGGTTTAGAGGTCTTGTTTTTGTAGACGATACTATGAATAAGTAAGCTCCTTTACGCATATTTAAGTAATAAGTGAAAAAAATTGCTCAGAAATTACAATTGCAGAGAAACGTTTATTTCCAAAAAGATAACACACCACCGAAGTTATGACTTATACACCTCTAGAATATCCAGACCTGAATCTGATTGAATATATTTAGGATTAGCTAAAAGAAGACTCAGGAAAATACGTCGCAAGGAAAATCCAACTGAAAGAACTACTTTTAGAGGAGTGGAATAACGTCAGAGCTGATGTGATAAAAACATGTGTGGTCAATGCCTAAAAGGCCATCATCTGTTCCTTGGCGGAAATCACGAAGTATTAGAGTCCCACACTGCTTGAATGGTAGCTAGCTCAGTATAATTGTTCATATTAATAGTAATCATTTCTTGTACTCATAACTGCATCAGAATATTTATGTCTCTCTCTGTAAATGGTAAATTGTAGGCCACCATGATGGGTTCCTCGAACAGGAAAACGACTACAAGGACGCCCGAGACGTAAATGGGCAGACATCTTCAAGCAGCATCAGATCTGCAGTGGTCAAGGGTAGCAAGAGAAATAAGAGACTGGAAATCCCTGAAGATGCATCTGTGTAGGGTCTAATTGTGAGTAGTGTAAATATAGAACCGTGTGGTCAAATAGTGAATGGTGTAAATATGGAGTAGCACTGACTAAATAGTGAAAAGTGTACACATAGAATACTAACGGCTAAACAGTGTATAGTGCAAATGCTGGATAGTAGTGACTAAAGACGGAATAATATAAACACTAAATAGCGTTATTACTAGGCAGTGACTAAATACTGAACCGCATAATCAAACGAAAGTGACGATAAACATGCCCAACGTCTAACGTGGAATAGCTCACCACGATAGAATACATGAGCTTTCACTGTATGATTTTTTGTTTGTTTGTAATTTAGTCCTCCAACGTTAAGTCATATCGGACGGGGACTGAATTGGGTGAAATGATGCTCAAACGAGTCCAGGGTACATGGAGCTTAGAGTTACCCGACATTCGTATTTAAGGGAAAACCCCGGAAAATACCTTATCCAGGTAACTCATCCTGACCGAGATTCGAACTCGGGACCTCTTGAACGTGAGGCAGACACACTACCATCTACGCTACCGAGGTGGGCTTTCCCTATATGATAGGAGACGTTTGCCCTTCACGGGACATTTTAGGCTATTTTTATTTTCCTTTCTGTAAAATGGTTTCAGCTACTTCAAACTAAGGCTTTGGAGATTCATGATTCAAATATCAAATGACAGGCTTAAAATATTGCTGCTTCTCCCCCTCTCTCTTTCTCTCTCTCTCACCACACACACACACACACACACACACACACACACACACACACACACACACACACACACACACACACACACACACACACACACACACACATACACACAAGTGTTCTATCGCCGAGGAACCGCATACATAGGTATATTGTTTACTTATATGTGAACACGTTGTTCAGGTATTGTGTACACATCACATTCATTTGAACATTTGTTCTTAAGTAATTGCTGCAGCAGGATTTCTTCAGTACAGCGCCCATTCCACTCCGCGCACTACAACAACAAATCAATTAACTGCTATAAGTTCTCTATTCCGCCGACGGGTAGAAGGGAAGGGCGGCGTGTCTTGATTCGCGTTTGTTTATCTTGTTCTTGCCGTAGCCGCCGGAACTGGTGGCAGCACCGTGCGTTCATCAACATTCAGACATGGCAAGCGCACGGCGCGGGCTAGAAAAGAGGAAACAGGGTATGGGAAAGAGGTGGGGCTGGTAGGAACAAGTAGAAGACGAAGAAGAACAGTTAGTTCACTTTGTTTACTTAATTAACGCTTGTTTTAATTAACGCTACATTGTCAGCGCACTCCCGATCTCACGCAGCGCCTCCTAATGGAATCCTACTGAGAAATCAAGGAAATTAGTAGTTGCCTGCAGTGAAGCGAAAACCCGGTCACGAGGGATACTTGTACAAGCCTTTACTTTGGAAAAGTAGTCAAGTCCTATCCTGGTTCATCTTAGAAAACATATCATCGATTTTTGTTAGCGGCGATGGTCTCAGATGGTTGGTGTACGAAAGCATCTGAACGTCAACAAGTCAATAAAACGTAATGATGGGACCAGTTTCAACCAAATGGTAATTTTGATAATACCCTTTTTTACTTAAGAGGATACTTAATGATCAAATGTCGCCATAAAACGACTTTGTTCTCTAAATTCTAATTATACCCTTAATTTCCTAAAGGTGTATATTTTTATAATTTTACTCGCATGCATTTTTAATGTCTGCCATTTTAAAGCTTTATTCTGTATTTAATTTTTTTTAGTACAGAGTATATGTAACCTCATTTTTAGGAGAAGATTTTAAAATTTATAGTTTTTATAAATGTGATAGTTTATGCATATAAGCAATACACTTTTTGTATTATAAATATGTGAGTTTTTCCTTCCATTTTTACTTTGTATAATTTTCTGTGAATGATATTTCCAATTTAATCACCTATTTTCTCAGTAACTATTAAAGATAGCTAAATTAAATCGTGTCACACAGCAACACCCTAAAAGAATTATTGTTTTATGTTGGCTATGTTTAACAAATTAATTGCTTATGAATTAAAAAATTGTGTACTCAAAAAGCTCTGCAAAAAGGTGATTGTATTTAAATAATTCAGCGATAGAATTAAATACCTATTTAATGAAAATAAACTCGAGAGTGTTAAAAGTATAAAAATTCTTGGACTGATATTTGAAAACAAACTTTCATGGACACCAAAACTAAAACACTAAAAAAAGATTGTTTAAAACGTTTTAACCCCATAATGACAATGTCAACAAAGGGCTGAGACGCTGCGTTCAACATTTTTCTGAACGTTTGCAAGGCTATTATTATAAGGTAACTGTACCCCATATGGCCTGCTACTCAATAAGGCCTAGTAGGTATTTCTTGATAACTATGATGGTAATCTGCTAGATGACTGCTCATTCACGTTTGGTAAGCTATTTCAATTATCTCTTTGTTACACCCAGTGTGCAGTGACTAACAGCCATTTCGCAGTTGAGATTCGTTTGTTTGCCGCCCAAGTGTTATTATTTTATGCAGGTAAGCTTGTTGTGTTACTGATACATTAGAATTTTTCTACAAACGTGTTACCGTGTCAGTTACTTCATGTAACTATCCTGTTTTAAATTAGGTATATAATAACGTTTATGAATGCAACAACTTTGTGTAGCTATATGTGTAAAGCGAGTTGCTTGTAATGTGGATCCAACATGGCCTATTAGGTCATACTGAGTATACATTTGAGCCATAGCAGGCCATATTGGGTATAGACTTTTACTGATAACTTTTTTATTTATTTTCTGTAGTAATGATTTCAAATCACGATAAGAAACGCGGCCATCAGTAAGACAAAAATGTCAGACTATCAAGCAGAAAAAGAATTTGAAGAACTTTCCGTGAAATCTGGATGTAAAATCAAAGCAAAATTGGGGCAAAATTTTACATTGTCTGAAGAACAAACTGGTGAACGCTGTGCACGTATAATGAAGTTGGCAGAAGTGGGATATCCAATAACAACTAACATTTTAAGATTATGTGTCTACAGATACTGCAACAAAAATAATGTTACTCATGAATTTTCTGATGTTAAGCAGATTGCATGCCGCAAATGGGCAAGGAAACTTATATCAGAAAATCCCAAACTCTTAATCCAGCTAGGACACAGAAGTTAAACAAAGTAGTTGTTCAAGACCATTTTCAAAAGGTTAAAACTCTTCTTGAAGAAATTGGTATTTTTGGAAATCCTGAAGGACTTTTTAACATTGGATGGGAAAGGCTGCAGACTGAATTTACACAAAGAACCATCGGTACTCGCAAAAAAGAATGCACGCAGAGTACACATAATTGGCCATGAACATAGAGAAAATGTAACTGTTGTCTCTTGTGCAATTGCAACAGGAGCAGCTACTCAAAAAGGTCCTTAAAATCTTTGTCACATAGAGAATCTCAGTATATAATGAATGAATGAATTCCTGTAGCTCCTAAGTGGAGCATAGGGCCTTCTGAACCGCGCAAACCCTAGGCCTGCAGGCAATGGATTGAGAATCAGAAGTGCCTCTATCAGAGATTCCAGGATGTGGGATCAACCCATAGCCGGAGGTGAAAGTTCAGTTTATATTATCTGGTGATAATAAACATAATGCACACTCTAAATCACATTTCCTTAGTTTCATTAGTCTCCATTATTTTAAATGTGCTACTAACAGAAATTAAATAGGTCATATTGGAAATACAGTGCACTCAATATACCTAAAACTAATATTTTTGTATATTTGTTATTGTGGCTTGTGTAATCATTTTAGTTGTTCCACATCATAATATTACATGTGCAGTTTGATGAACTTTATATTGTAAGCACGCAATAATTTATTGCCATTCACAAAAATGTAAAAAATAATTATCCTTAGGTAGGCCATATGGGGTACAGTTACCTTATCGATGCTAGAATAGTAGTGTTAATATGATAGACAAAATTACACTCCACAGTCCTAAGACTAGCTTTCGGAACTTACAAACCAGTGGCAAGCCTCCATATAAAAGCTTGTGAATCACCTTTCTCTGCTCGTAGGAAGATCCTAAGAGAGAGAAAGAAAGAGAGAGAGAGAGAGAGAGAGAGGGAGAGAGAGAGAGGGAGAGAGAGAGGGAGAGAGAGATCAAAATAGCTTAAGATTCATCTAATGCATTATAATTCTGTATCTTTCTACTTAGCTGCTCACTGAAATCACCTAAACGGAGTTGTATATGTCATTATCACATCGCATTTATGGTATACTGCAATTAAATATATTTTAAAATGCCTAAAATCGAGCCTCTTCATCTCTAAACGAACTATCTACCTCTCTGGGGCCTGCTGCACTCAAAATTAATATTCAAATTTAATATAAGTAATAGATCTAACAACTAATTCAATCTACAATGTCCAACACTTTTGAACACAGCTACAGAATGCTACGGAAATCTTTACAATGGATCGGCAATGCTCGAAGGACGTAATATGTGCAGTGAGATATCTTACGTACACAACCGTTTCCATTTTTCCTGCCAAGCTGTTGTAATTAAATTAACACAGCAGGACATCCTTCAAAATACCATTTAAACCAATTATATAGTTTATACTGATTCTCTAAGCACAATTCTTGCCAACCAGGGCTTCTAAGCAACCTTTAGTAATGTATTTTGATTATATACCATTCAGCTCTATAGGAAATAGGTAATGATCACTTGGTTACTCACATAGAGGTAATGAATGAAATGAAAAAGCTAATAAAGCTGCAAGGGAACGTCGACAGTGTACCACGCAATAACTAGCACGCTGTGATGTCATTGGGATGCACCAAACTATATCATGACACTTTTTGTTTAAAATTACTAAATTTATACGTTTATTTTATGTCAGACAAATAAATAAAAACACATGATCAAGAATCCACAACTGCTAGATGATCTCACTGATTCTCCCAGAACAATTGAACGTCAAGAACAAAATATAGTCATTGCTATCACTATATCAAAATAGATCACTGCAAATTGACACACTCATTCGTCTTTATAAAGAATTGTAATCAAAGTGTGCAACACGCAGTGCAACGCAAGGCTTACTGGACAATACTTCCATTCTGATGCAATATTCAAAATATACCAGATGGAGACGACAGGCTGGATTTATTGACCTACCAAGTGCTCTAAATAATCCCACACAATGGAAATGAAACTGTTTATCAGAAAATGGAAACTTTAATAATTATTGTAAAGTGTAAACGTTACTATAATTTATTATATTTGCTATTATTATAACTTAAATGAGTTGCGATATATGACGAGGTCTCCTTTTGATGCCATCTCTACTCTCTCCGCCTTCGATGAATCTGCTGCGAGGTGTTCAACTTGTATACTTGCATAACCAGGTGATTGCTGCTGAACGTATTTTGGCAACCACAAAATAGTCGTTATATCGGTAAAATAACATTAATGTATGTCTACATGAAATTCAAGTTATCCCCAGTCTTTTTGAAACACTTATCCATCAGTTTGAGAAAAAGGAAAGTAGAAAGGCTAAAATAAAGCTTTAACCATTAATATTATCCACGAAAAATTCAAGCATATGGCATCTGCACGTTGTACTAAATGGTGACGTCACAACTCTGACTCTCAGGCTGTCAGCGTTCGGAAGTGAATAAAGATCATAAAATATTTTTTACTTGCTTTCACAAGATCACTGTGCGACTATACAACATTTTTTAATTTCATGATTTGTTCAGTACAAATATATTTTAACCCTCATGCATGTTCCCAAATCACTGTTACTTGGGAAGGCAGTTTCAAACAAAAGAAATAACTGTAAATGGGGTGGTAAACTTGCGATAAATCTAGAAGTACACAACTTTTGACTTGCCATGGTGTGATGTCCCTTCTATTAATACAACTATAACCGATATAACATTGGTTCCAATTTTTGTGGGGCATAAGTTATGTAAGTGTGTATTAAGGGTTCTGATATTACGTTTTTGGTGGAAGAATGAGTAAACCGATTATTATGTAACGATACCATAATTCTCATTTAGAAAATATACTGTATTATGACAGATATCTGGATCCTAAGTAAACAATAAAAACAGAAACAATTCACTCACATTTGAGTCTTTTTTAAGAAAAATAAATTAAACATAAAAAGCGATAATGCTACTTCTGGCGAATATTATTTTTGTAATATCGATAAGGTGAACATTGATTTAAATTTGTTACTGTAGTTAGATTATATGAATAATAATTGACCATGAAAAATAATTCAATTTCGATCCCATAACAGCTAACAGAAATAGGAGTGACTTTATACTATTAAAGCCCTGCTTTGTTTTTAATTTTTGTTTTATTATAGGATTGTATATAAAATTGATATGCAAATAAAACATAGAGTAAGTGGAAATAGCGTAAGGAGGTGAAGAGGAAGAAATTGTGATGACAGTGACATCAGAGATGAAGAAAGGGAAACACAAGGAGAAGGAGAGAGTGGGAGAAGAACAGAATGGCGGAAATGGAAAGTGGAAAGGTAGTGACAGATTTTAACATAAAATTCTAGCAAATGCCCAGGCTTTGGAGATATTTAACGTAAAATAAACTTTTAATAAGAAAACTGAGAGGCAGAGTATAAAGTAAACTAAAATCTCTCTTTGATTAGAGCTGTTTTAGTTGCGTTTATACATAGACAAGTGATTAGGTACGCCATAACCTAATTTAAGTGTAATAATGTGAGTGTTGCACGATTCTACACCTCGCTAGAGGAGAAGCAAGAGTCTGGGCTGGCAGAGCATTGTTTTGATAACGACCATAGAGCCAATTTTTGGGAGAGGACCATCTTGGCAAAATGCAACAGTTACTGGTAGCGGAGAATGAAGGAGGCTTTGGCGATTTCTTCTGAAAGGAGCACGCTTAATCGTGATGCTGGAGTTTAGTTCAGCTCCTCTTGGAAACCGGCCTTAAAATGGAAATCCGTCGAATTAAGAAGCGAATATCAATACAGCCTGATAATCAAGTTAAATGGTTACGTTTCTTTGACACAATTTTCTATACTCACGCCATCTCCTGACCTGGCATTTAATTTACTGGAAACAGTCTTTTGTTCAGTAATGTGAATTTTGATAGTGTTTTGTCTTTGTTTATTGTTGTGCTATATCCAGTATTTAATTTGTGCTGACCATTTTATAAATATCCTGATTATGGGAGGGATGCACACTCTCAAAACGTTGATATCCAATCATCTTTTCACCTGGCTGGCTGCCCGATAAAAAAGTGAGCGTTCATGGTATTTATTTTAATCTACTATTGCTGAGGGGAGACAATATTTTTATGTTTAGGTTTAGGTTAACATAAGATTTCACAAGATTTAAAGCCTCATAATTCGAGAGTGATGCAAGTTATAAACTCTCTACATGGTTCCAAATATGACACATATCTCGTGCTCCTTTGAGGTAAATTATCCCTACGTCGAGAGATTAATGCTCCAATATCACAAGCCTGCTCAGTATATTACACTGCAAAACCAAAACTGGAAACTCTCATTTCCCGCTAATAGTTGAATGATACAGCGAATGGATTGTTAGCAACATCTGTTGAAGAACTGGACAACTACAAGAGCCAGTCTCGTCGTGAACTATCTACGATATAAGAGGCCCTGTCGAACTTAATGCAGCGTTTAATATTAAATTCGGCCGGCCTAGCGTTAATGCTCAATTCTTGGCCAACGTTCTAATTGTTAATAAAAAGCATGGGTACTGCGTGATTCATGCGAAGTCGGCCTCTGTCCCTTATCTTTGGTTCTCTCTTAGGTCTGTTTAACACATGCAAAATGGTACCCACTTTGCATAGCAAAGGGAAGGATAATAATCTAATCAGAATGGAAATAACGTAAAAAAGCTGAAAATACCTCATGGGATATCGTGGTGAGCTAGATCTGTTCAGTTTTTCATGACAAGTAGCAAACTGTTTTGTAAAACCCCAAGCAAATGCTGTTTATATAACACTAGTTCTAAGGTAAATAAATCCAGTGAAATTTGTATACCTGCGACCACATTTAACTGTGTTTTCTAGTAGCAAAGACAAAAGAACATCGATTTCTATGTTAATGACTGAATGTAAGAGTATCCTGTCAATTTTATCATTTTGTCAAAATAATACAAAACATATTACTTTATAAAGTTTCAATAAAATAGTGTGGGAACTTGGTGATATCTCACGTAAAATAACTCTTAAGCCCCTCCTTTTATATTCTTGGGCTAGAAGTCATTAAAAATCTACCATGTTTCCAATAGAATACCAAAAGTAACCACTACTATCCAAATAACCCAAACATAATTAATAGTTTCTGACTTGCACATAAAAAACAAACATGACCCTTATTTTCAAAATTTTATAAATATTATACAATCTGGAAAGATGGAGTCAGACTGAAAAATGCAATGCCATAGCCGGAATTTGAACCACGGACCTTCTGGTTGCCGTCCAGCCGCTCTAACCCTTGAGCTACTATGGCCAACGTGCCGACATGACATTAAATTCTGCAAATGACTCATGTTTTTCCCGGTAAACCACTTAGGAGTTCTCATAACTATCTTAATGGCGACTTACAACGTGTAAGTACTTTAAGGTCCGGGCTTTGTAGTTAACCACTATTAGGTAAATTAATGGAAATTAATTGTTCTTTCACACTGGCCGTGTGTAGGCTAAACTATGGAAAGTTAGAGTCAGACGGAAAAATGAGCTAGTTGGAGAAGTAATATCATGTCGGGACGTTGGCCATAGTAGCTCAAGGGTTAGAACGGCTGGACGGCAAATAGAAGATCCGTGGTTCAAATCCCGGCTATGATATTGAATTTTTCAGTCTGACTATGTTTCCATAGTTTAGCCTACACACGGCCAGTGTGAAAGAACAATTAATTTCCACTATAAAATCTGTGACTATCCGGAAGAGCGAGGTTTTTCAATCGCTCTAGTGTCTTTTAAGACTACCTACACCCATATACACATTCACACAAATACAATATTAGATAATTATAATATTAGAATGCGTGTTGATGTTTCTTATGGTTTTGAAGGTTAATGGAGCTTTGCTATCTAGATTTATGATTTTTAAAACTCATGGATTATTTAGCACATATTATTAGTTTTTAAACAACCATTCTCAATACATTTTAGTAATGGTGTTACAATGCTTTACATCCTATTTACTCCCACTTTTACTTTATTTATTCCGTTAATTGCAGTCTTTATATCTACAGTCCTTTTATCTTTGGAACGTTATTGCTTATTGAAAATGATGTTAAGTCGTATACAACGGTTTCTCTTTAGGTTTTGTAGAATAGGCCATTGACCGTCTAATTTATACGTCCAGACTCTGGGGATGGTAGGGAATAATCTTTGCTAAAGCAAAACTTTCTATCCGTATCCGGAAGTATAACTGACAACTTCTCAGATAACAGGCCTGCTATCGACTGTGCTAAGGGGCCAGTCCTTGATTTGTATTGAAGTCATTCTTTGTCTAAGCATAGCCCGCTCACATCCCTTAAAGCCTCGGCATTCAGTCGGAATCTTTCACATTTAAGCGACCAAGCGATGTTTGCCCTTTTTTGCCGCTTGGAGCTCTCAAAGCTGACCCCTAAAGAATCCCCCTGCAGCCGTCAGTGGCCTTGCGACATTTACTTTTGTGGTGACAGTTTAACCAATTTTATGGTCTCATTTAATACTGAAAGTGAATTTTATATGAAGTGCTGTTGACAACAATCCAAAGTAAGCGAACAAGAAATCTGGGCATAATAAGAGACAATAAGAAAACTGGGTATAAATAAGAGATAATATAAGTAATCATAAGTATGAGCACAACATGTCATTGTTTATTATTATTATTATTATTATTATTATTATTATTATTATTATTATTATTATTATTATTATTATTATTATTATTATTATTATTATTATTATTATTATTATTATTATTATTATTATTATTATTATTATTATTATTATTATTATTATTATTATTATTATTATTATTATTATTATTATTATTATTATTATTATTATTATTATTATTATTATTATTATTATTATTATTATTATTATTATTATTATTAT
Organism: Mantis religiosa; assembly: GCA_030765055.1. Classification (NCBI taxonomy): domain Eukaryota; kingdom Metazoa; phylum Arthropoda; class Insecta; order Mantodea; family Mantidae; genus Mantis; species Mantis religiosa. Next base: position 53,099,044 of record CM060954.1, read on the forward strand.
TATTATTATTATTATTATTATTATTATTATTATTATTATTATTATTATTATTATTATTATTGTTATTATTGTTATTGTTATTATTGTTATTGTTATTATTGTTATTGTTATTATTGTTATTGTTATTATTGTTATTGTTATTATTGTTATTGTTATTATTGTTATTGTTATTATTGTTATTGTTATTATTGTTATTGTTATTATTGTTATTGTTATTATTGTTATTGTTATTATTATTATTGTTATTATTATTATTATTATTATTATTATTATTATTATTATTATTATTATTATTATTATTATTATTATTATTATTATTATTATTATTATTATTATTATTATTATTATTATTATTATTATTATTATTATTATTATTATTATTATTATTATTATTATTATTATTATTATTATTATTATTATTATTATTATTATTATTATTATTATTATTATTATTATTATTATTATTATTATTATTATTATTATTATTATTATTATTATTATTATTATTATTATTATTATTATTATTATTATTATTATTATTATTATTATTATTATTATTATTATTATTATTATTATTATTATTATTATTATTATTATTATTATTATTATTATTATTATTATTATCGTTATCATTATTATCATCATTATCATTATTATTATTAATTATTATTATTATTATTATTATTATTATTATTATTATTATTATTATTATTATTATTATTATTATTATTATTATTATTATTATTATTATTATTATTATTATTATTATTATTATTATTATTATTATTATTATTATTATTATTATTATCATCATCATTATCATTATCATCAACATTATAATTATCATTATATCTTCATTATACGCCCGCCTCGGTAGCGTAGATGGTAGCATGTCTGCCTCACGTACAAGAGGTCTCGAGTTCGAATCTCGGTCAGGGTGAGTTACCTGGATAAGGATTTTTCCGGGGTTTCCCTTATCCTGAAAGACGAATGTCGGAGAACTCTATGCTCTATGGACCCCGGGCTCATTTAAGCATCATTTCACCCACCCCATCCATCGTCCGATATGACAACGTTGGAGGACGCAAATTACACAAAAATCATTATAACAGCAGTAGTAGCAATAATTACAACAAACAGCATAGCAGCAATTATGAGCTCAATACTTTGTATTTCAGATGGTGTATTATTGCGCACCCTTCTGTAAAAGTAAGAAAGGAAAATCAAAAGGGATCATTTTTCATGAATTTCCAGTAGAAGAACTACGTAAACAATGGCTAAAAGCTATATCGCGCTCTAATTTCGTGGTAAATGATAAATCTAATTCAGCAGTCGTGTGCAGTTTACATTTTGCTGAGGACGACTATAAGCCAGACTGTAAAATTAAACTACTGAAAACAGGAAGCATTCCAAGCATTTTTCCGTACTATCCAGATTATAAATTAGTGAAATAAGCAACACCAAGGCAACAAATTTCAAAAATACGCTTGCACACAGAAAGCAGAAAACGGAGACGCAGTTCTAGCACAGAAAGCGTTAACAATGCTGCTGATGTTAATGCGCTGGATCATGTCACAGATGCACGTACTTATAACTGCGACGCAATTCAGACTGAGGAAGACTTAATTTCCAAATTAAAGAGATTGGAAAGGGAGAATAACACCTTGAGATGTAAATTATGGGGAGAAAATAAAAAGCACAAAGAATTTGTAAACATGCAGCAAGCAAATGAAGAAAGATTGCTTTATTATGAAACCAATAATGTTCATAAATCTATTCAATTATTGATAAAAGATACCATTGTACACTGTAACAGAGTTTGCAGACACAATAATCGCAATATTGGGCGAATTGAACAACATTAAAGGTAATGTGAATTTCTATCTTATAAGACCTACTAACTAACGTATATTGTTAAACTGCTTTTAACTGTTTACTTAGCTTTTTTCCTTCCTAGGCAGCCTCGTTTCATGCAACTGTCCACTTATCACTGGCATATATATGAGGTTTTATAGTTAAAAAATAGCGGCCGAATTCTCTTGTGCCACCTGTCTTACTAAAGTGTCTACCGCCAAGTGTACGGCATCCCTTGTAAATCTAATATTCAAAAGGAACGAAAACTCCACGTTCTATTACCTATCTCCAGAGTTTGTTTCTCTTTTGGCAGTTATAGAGAAATTTATAACTGCTGTACCTAAGCTAAATAAAGTATTTGTGAGAAAAAGCCAAAGGGAATACATAATGCCAGCAATGCAATATTGTTCTTAACTCGTGTGTGCAGAGAACTGAAAGCATTCAGAACTGCTAAGTGAACTGATATGCAAACATTATATTCCTGGGATATTAAGGCGCATTGTTTCTGCGACAACGGAAGTGTTTGAAAAAACGTAAATTCCTAAACTGTAAACCACTGCATCGGAAAGTTCTACTTCTGTAATGTCAACACATTGCAGCTCTACGCTGGAACAGGGTGTCAGAGGAGTCATCAGCCATCGCCATACTGTGGGTAGTGGAGAAATCTGTAACTTTTAGTCATAACACTCCAGCTGGCGAGTGCCGAGGCTTAAAGGGATGTGACCGGGCTGTGGTCTAAGTTAGGCCACATCAAACCCTGGACATACGAAAGAAAAATTGCTATAATGACATAACACCCAGCGAGATAGCTCCACAATGAGTATGAGGTAAGCACTCGGGAGTTCCGAGTTCGGTTCCCGTCGACCAACAACTCTGTTCTTGTGGTTTTCGTAGGTGTACTTGTTTAGAAGCCAAATGCTAGGGCTTTTCTTGTCGTAATCTACAATTTAGTTTACATTGTTTTCCTTTACTTCATTTCCTTCTCATGTATTAAGCGTGCTGTACGGTGGTGCTGGACAGAATACGTAGTGCTTGGCTCAGGTAGAGTGTGACTTGTGAGCACCAGAGCAGGCCTGGGGAACATTACTCCTAAGGCATGAAGAGAAAAGTCTTACCTTGACTGTGGTGGTATAAATTAGGTGCAGTAGTTTTTCTCATTTAGTTCCTTTCGGCTTTCCACTTTCTTGATCACGAAGGGACGGTTGCTAAGGGAATGTTTTGACACTTGCTGAATACTGTTCCCCAAACCTATACTAGAAGGCAATCTGGTTAGACAAGTCTTTCATCTCCCTCTAAGTGCAGTTCCAATAGAGGTTCGGGTCTTTAAGATAGGAATTCTTAGGGACTTGCGCACATCTCAGTGACCTATCTTTTGTGACCTGAAACCTGCTGCGGTTTCTTACTTCACTTCTTGCTCCTTGGAGGTGATAGCCCTCTCGCTGTACACGTTTTATAACTAAAGGCTGAAGAGATGTGCACTCGAATGCGATACAAGTTAGTTGGGCTCAGAGTATGAAACGTCAGATGTACAGCACGGCCATCAAATGTGCAGACTCGAAAACAACGTAAAGTAGTACTCTACGAGCTAGTGAAGCATTACCTTGTATGCAGACGCAAGGTCAAGGTACAGTATAATACGACTGTTCTGTTTCCTCTGGCAGTTGTCAGGCAGTATACCTATGGAAAAACGCACACGCCTCCGGCTTTTCTTTATAACACATAGCTATAGTCCATAATAGTACTAGTGCAGTATAATTTAAAGTAGGGTGGGTGGTAATACTTGTGTGTTACCTTACGTGTTGACTTATTATTTTCGATACAGAATTACATAAACAATTTTCTTTTAGGCTCTAAGCCTGAGGTGACAGTTTTATTGAGGGGGGTATAGTTGACTAATCGGTATAAGATTTTATATTTGGAACACTTGTAAATGAGACACATACAGTTACATTGTTAGTTGTTTCAGACTGGTAGATATACTCATAAATCCTGGGTTCTGAGATAGAAAACCTTTTCAAATAAAAATTATTTACAATCTTTAAATTTTAGAGAACATTTGAAAACACGGCCATGTTCCAATAAAAAAAATCAAGACTTCTTGGAAACATTAGCACAGTTATCTACAACTTCAATTTCAGAAGTATAAAACTGAATTGACAACTAAGAAAGTTCAGATGTCATACCTTTAAGGGCACTGGGAGGTTATTTTTATCCAGACAGGGATAGTTTTTAACAATATTAAAATATAAATATACAAAAAACTAAACATTGCAAGAAATTGAAATTTGGTATAGTATAAGGATGTGTGAATTTAAAGACTGTATAACATATACATTAAGTTCATACAGTTCCTTGCAAAAGAGGCATAATACACTCTGTGTATCCTGAATACACCCTATACTTCAGGTCCAGGTTCCTTGTAGGAATTTAAAGTTATAGACACCAAACTTTTTCCTAAATAACATAAGGCACAGTTTTATAATCTAAACTAAATAAAAAGCATACATAGTTTATACTATGCAGATGAAAAATTATTTAGTTGTGTTAAAAAAGATAATACTTTTAAGGACTGAATTTTACTTTTCCTCCATTTTATAAATCATATGAATATAAAAGTTAGATTAATGTGTTCAGGGAACATTAAAAAATAATCACTAAAAATTTTGTATCAATATATTTTATAGTTTTTGAGAAACTTGCACCCAAAGTATGAAAAGTCAAGGTTTTGGGAAATCACGATCAAAGATTAAGCACCATGCGTTTTAAATTATACATTCTCTCAAAACATGCCTGCTCAGTTAGGTTTTCCTCATCTTTTCTTTTCCTTTTCTTACTTCTAACTCTACTTTCATGCAACTGAGCTGTTCTTTTTGCCTCTGAGAGTCGACGCACATCTTTTTTTAGACATACTGCCCTCATATGTTCACCAACCTTTATACCCATTTTTGTTATTACTTTATGTCTACCACTGCACCCATCAGTATAACAAATAACATTATCATATACACCAATTTTTAAAGTTTTTGGCCCAACATGCACAGTGTTTTGAATTCTTTCCCATTTTATATGATGAAAACTTTCATATGGATTTTGGGTTCGACCATGCAAGCACTTTATCAGTAATTCATCTTGAGAAAGTTCCCTAAATGCTGGTTTAAATGCCAAACTAACCTCTTCTGGAATAGAGTGTTTATGTTTATAAATTTCTTTCCTAATCTGAGCTCTTTGAAAGCCACACTGTATTTTTACCTTTAAGACATAAACCATGCTGTGGATTACTATGTGTGGATAATTTATGAAAATAAATGGCTCAAATAGCTTATTTAATTTCTGCAATTGTTTTGTATTTCTCCTGATAGATAGTCCATAATACTGATGGAGGAGGTCAATCTGTCTGTTAGTCTTCCACGACCTGCAAGTGGTTTGCCATCTGGAAGAATGGCATCATACTACATCAGAAGGCGGGCGTGTCATTGCGCCGCCATCTTCAAATTGATGGAATAAAGGGCTTTAATATCAGCTGATACCCTATTTTATATATATATATCATTTAAAAGCTGAAGAACTATATAATTTTTAACACAAAAAAATCGATTTTTTGAAGCCCATCGACCTCCCAGTACCCTTAAATGCCTTAGAGTGGGAAAATTATTTCTATAGAAGCAGTGAAAAAAGGCAAGATGAAAAATTAGCAAAATTATCCACAACTTCATTGTCAGAAATATAAAACTGAATTGACAACAAGAAAAGTTCAGATGTTGTACTTTTCAGTCATGCCTTTAAATGCCTTAGAGTGGGAAAATTATTTCTACAGAAGCAGTGACAACAGGCAAGGTGATTTATATCTTAAATAAAACATAGACAAGAAAAGGAGCCATGTCTTTTGAACCTCCTCATGTTGTCAGATTGTGTTAAGTAAAAAGGAAAAAAATTTCCTTCTCAAAAATACTTTCATCTGGGACTGAGTTTAGCTAAAATATTTGCGTTTTCCTCTACATATAACTTTTTAGTTTTCATTTAGAATCAGAAATAAATAAATTTAATGACGTTCTAGATTACCCACGCTCCCTCCTGAATGCCCTTTATAAATAATAACATTCATATATTATATCTTAATACAGTTAAACAATAATGGAAAGGGATATTATAACTTTAGCCCATTACATATTACAATGCTTAAACGATTCTGTTGATTGTAGCCACTTCCACTACCTATGCAAAATTAGCTATTACAAATTTTCATAATAGGGACCGTGCGAATAAACGAGTGCGTGACAGATGAGCGGAATGAACTTTCAGCAGAGTTGAATTAATTGAAATTTACATCAGGGTTGCTATTAGTAAGTTCTAGGGAATCTCGACTACATATACCGTCACTTAAAATCTCCCTTCACTCAGCAGGGAGTGCCTATTGAATGTTCACTAAGAAGCCCTGCGTAAATTTGTTAGCTCATATATTAAAATAGAACAGAACTTCAGGATGAAAACTAGTTGTCAAGTACATTTTAATAATATAATTTTATTAGCTTGCTAACTTTGCTTACGAAATTGTAAAAGTTATTGTTTGAGTGTGCTGTCTGAATATTAGAGATATTTTTGAGATTTTCTGAAAAAAATGCTGATCATTTCCGATTTTGTCTGGGTAAATCAGTTGGTTAGCTGTTGGTTTTGATAGCGTCATTAATAAACATTAGTATCCTACGTACTTATATATTTATGTTTTTCAAATAGGAAGAGTTGTGAGATGCGTTTGAATGCTCAGCGTTGCCAATTCGTACCACCATACTTTTCATATTTCGCTCTGTCTCACACATATCCTAGAAAGTGCGAATTTCCCTGGTACTATGAATTCTCCAAACTTTTATAATAAAAGAGTTGGAAACGTAGAGTCAGACTGAAACATTCAATGCCATAGCCGGGATTTGAACTACGTATCTTCTGGTTGCCGTACAGCCGCTCTAACCATTGTGCTACTATGGCCAACGTGCTGATATTGTATTGTATTTATTTCATCCTTTGAAACATAATACATATGTCATAGGACACGTCAGTTCAAGATACAAAGGTAAATATAAAAAGTTACATAAGACAGGATCCAACAAAAGTCTAAAGTAGAAAAGAAAATAAATATTGTCAATAGACTGTCGGTTACAATTTCTTGCATAGTCAATTGTTCATCATTAATACTAATTGTACATAGTCAATTCTACAACAATAGAATCTAATTTACAGAAACTAATTTACATAGTCAATTACAACATTAGAAACTAATTCTACACATTATCCCTTAATCAGCTTAATCAATTTATCACTTTCAAGCATAATTAATTTAATTTATGACATCAAATTCTCCAACTGACTCGTATTTTTTCCAGTAAACCACTAGGAGTTCTCATAAACACATGAGACAACTACCTTAATGGCGACCTACTATGCTGTAAGTACTTTAAGGCCCGGGCTTTATAGTTCGGACCACTATTAGGTACAATTAATGGAAATTAATTGTTCTTTCACAGAACATGAGAACTCCTGAGAACTTCTAAGTGGTTTTACCGGGAAAAATACGAGTCAGTTGGAGAATTTAATGCCATATCGGCACGTTGGCCATAGTATATCAATGGTTAGAGCGGCTGGACGGAAACCAGAAGATCCGTGGTTCAAATCCCGGCTAAGGCATTGAATTTTTCAGTCTGACTCTAAGTTTCCACAACTTAGCCTATACACGGTCAGTGTGAAAAAGCAATTAATTTCCAATAAAAGAGTTGTTAAAATCAAAATTGGATAAAAAACATATTCGCATAATCGCATGTTTTAGAAGCTAAATGCTCGCCTCGGTAGCGTGGTGGTAGCGAGTCTGCCTCACGTTCAAGAGGTCCCGAGTTCGAATCTCGGTCAGGGTGAGTTACCTGGATAAGGTTTTTCCGGAGTTTTCCCTTATCCTGAAAGACGAATGTCGGCTAACTCTAAGCTGTATGGACCCTAGGCTCATTTGAGCATCATTTCACCCATTCCGTTCATCGTCCGATATGACTTAACGTTGGAGGGCTAAAATTACAAATATATATATAATTTACGAGTTAGCTATATTTTTAATCCAGCGGAATAGTCAGTGGTTCATCTGTGTAGCTATGAATGTCACTTATATCAGGAGGCAATTACTATCACTGTCTTTAACACCTGAGTCTTGCAAATTTATGCTGATAGGCTCCAAAATCTTGTCACGTTCTCCTAAAGTCGTCTTTAATAGTTTTCCTGCATGTTTTCGCAATTTTTCCAGTCTTGTGTTACCTTGTCAATTTCTTCGTTAGTAAATCGTTCAACATCAGTCAGTTTAAAAGTATAATGCGATCCATATAAACCTCGTCAATGTTACTTATTTCGGTTCGAATGGATTCCTTGAGAGCATCAATTGTACGTGGCCTATTCTTGTACACTCTATCTTTAGATACCCACAAGAAAAAATCCGGTGATGTTAGGTCAGGGGACCTGGGGAGGCCACAGAGCTTTTGAGATTATTCGATTATCAAAGAAACTGCTTACAAGTTCCATGGTGTCATTAGATGTATGGCACGTTGCTCCATCTTGCTGGAAATAACCTTCTCTCAATTCGATATCATCTTCGTAAAACTTCAGAGAATATGGTGAGACGAGTACAAACATGTATAGATGCTGATGGAGGACACTTACAACATTTTCTCTGAGATGTAAATAGTGTAATGTAATCTCCCAATTGTGTAATATATCCTCCCAAAGTTGCACGTGTGTCCTGTTATTGGTTCAAAAGTTAGGGCCTATAGAAATGGTTCAAGTTTATATGACCGCACTATATTATTTCTGTTTGCAAGCGCCCCCACTTTATTTCAACCCACAGTACCTCTGTCTGTATTGGCAGTGATAAGGAGTCACGCAGATTACCTCGTGTCCCATTTCCATTGCATGTTGACTCAGCTGATAGACTTTTTTGTGGTTGTTAAACGAAATAACTAATTAATACTGATTTGAACTCTCTAGAGTAAATAGAGATTACGAAGCATTCATAAACATATCATGTGATTCTTCACGTTCTGAAAATGCAACGTTCTACAGGATAACGGGAAGTGAACTGTTTTCTCTCTCTCGAATTTAACAAAACCTTGGATTGTTTAAAGTAATTCTTTTAGTACATATACCAATTCTTTATATTTCTGTTCTGAGTAATTAAGAATATGTGTACACAATACACACCAGTAATAATGGGTAATTACTTTGCTTATGCCGCCGTGTGTCATTATGATATATTGGTATTTTATTTATTTGTATTATGAAAACTATTTGAGCTAAAAATATTCTTTTTACAATTGTCTTAGAAAATTTACTCCTATCTTCCTCGAGGATCACTTTTTGTAAAATCTGAATGTATATCTTTGCGCAAAGAATACTTATTAAAGGTGCACTCTCTTGGTTTTCGTCACACCCCACTTACGGGGAATGCAATATGACAACAGGGCACGGCTCCGATTGGTTGGTGGCCTAGTATAAAATCATCTCATTTGAAAGAAACAGTAGTTGGTCTTATAAGCTGGCTAAAGCCTCTATATACCATTAACGAAAACACCAGTACATGGTGAGGATTGTTTCGTTTTTCTATATTATTTTGCTCTCCTTCGTGCGTGATAGCTTCTAATTTATCTTTTGAATTTTTATACGTAGATTATCACTAAGCATTGAAACATTACAGATATTTGGTATATTTCTGCATTAAGAAAACGATTGCAAGGAAGTACATTTTTGAGCAAAGCTTTAACATTTTCTCAATTGTTTCATTTAAAAATTACAATGTAAGTTATTTAATAACAATGGATAACTATTACTTTTAATTTTCCTACGCTTGATATAATGTTGCGTTCGCTGCAAAAACTGACAGCAAATCTGAAATATGAAACTTTGCTTTTATACCGACACAAATGAAATCGATAATGATAATTTTATTGAGCTGAAATGGCGGTTGTTACTACGTCATGGTTGATGTTAATTTTGTAACAAAATTTCACACGTTTGAGATGCAGCGAAGTTCCATGTTGATCATTTCGAAGCCCCAGTTTGGGAAGCCATATGCGACAGGATTTCGCAAATGGGATGATGATGATGATGATGATGATGATGATGATGATGATGATGATGATGCGATGATCTCCTCGTAGATTATTTCAAAGCTGGATTCCGGCTGCTATTGTTTAAACATGGGATCCAATTTCAGGGTGCGGTCACAGATGAACTGTGAACTGTGGATTTGTGTGAAGAAGAAGAACTTTTTCAATACCTTCTTTTGCAAATTATATTCTTAATTTAATTAATTCATTTGAAATAACCCTCTTAAAACTTAAATAATAACATTGAGTGAACTTCAATATTATATATTATATTATAGCTTTCGTTATGTTTCCGCAGTTTCTGCAGAATTATGGACCTCCACACACACACACACACACACACACACACACACACACACACACACACACACACACACACACACACACACACACACACACACACACACACACACACACACACACACACACACACACACACACACACACACACACACACACACACACACACACACACACACACACACACACGTCCAATCTTTACGACGGTTAAGCGTTGAAGAATGTTAACTTCAGCCAATCTCGATTTACTGGTCCTGCCATTGCTGTAACAAGTCAACATTTTACTGCTGGTCCACGTCACAAACAATTATAATTATAAGATCTGAAGCTTTCCTGGTGACGAATATGCTCAAGTTATCGGGAAGCTAGCCAGGTGAAAAGACGATTAGAAATCGGCGTTTCGGGAGTGTGCGTCTCTCCCATCATCAGGATATTTATAAAATGTTATAACCACAAATGATTTTTTTTTTAATTTACTTCCTCCAACATTAAGTCATATCGAACGATGAATGGAGTGGGTGAAATGATTCTCAAATGTGTCCAGAGTCCATAGAGCTTAGAGTTACCCGACATTCGTCTTTCAGGATAAGGGAAGAACCCGGAAAAAACCTTATCCAGGTAACTCACCCTGACCGAGATTCGAACTTGTGAGGCAAACACGCTACCACCACGCTACCGAGGTGGGCCCACAAATGAATCACTGGATGTAGCACACACATATATCCAGTATTTCATTTGTGCTTATAACATTTTATAAATATCCTGATGATGGGAGAGATGCACACTCCCGAAACGTCGATTTCTAGTCGTCTTTTCGCTTGGCTTGCTTCCTAAGAACAACTTGAATTATAATTATGTTCGTTGTGAGATTTAATAATATTTTATAACTTTTATTCAAATCACTTTTCTACATTATTTCACACTCAAAATAATATTTCTTCTAAATTTACATGAATTTTTGTATCAAAATCGTGATTAATACTCAATTATCTTTTCTTCTAAATATCAGATTACTTTCACACTTTCACTTGTTATCTTAAACCGCGTTTTCTATCCAATACTATCAAAGAATTCATATCACATAAAACTGAACCTAAAATACCTGTTTCAATTTGTTTGATGCAATAAGGATTGAATCCTTCATCATCTTAAAGTCAGTTTTAAGGTGCATTACGAAAAACGTGGTGTTTACTATCTCACCAATTGCTAGTAACCCTGCCACTTTGTATACTTTGTTTTGTAGGTATTATATAAACCCAAGATGAAAAGGAACCATAGTTGGTATTCGCATCATTAATTTAATATTATATTATAGATGTATCAGCTTGTAGGCATACCACTAAGAGCCTTATGTAACCAGAAAATTTCCTTAAAATGATTAAATTCAATATGTTGAGTTTTGTAAGGACTTTTCCTGCGATGGGTAATTTTATATCTATGCTTATATTTAAAGGGATAAGTTAGATATAAAAAGTGTTGGCAGTCAGAACAGTGTAGAAAGCAGGTTCCTTACTATTAACCAGTTAGAAACTCCCCAGCAGATCAGTACAACAGTCATCCCACCTAGCTCCGGAGAACGTCCTACCAGAAGCATATCATCCTGCCATACACCGCCAAGACTCCGGCCAACACTTCTTATAACTATATATAATCTTCATAACACTCGAAGTTAACACTTTCAATATGCTAAAAGATAATCAGTAAAATCACAGAATGATTATTTATTTAGAAGTTTATGGAGGTTTCTAGAAATGCACAGAAAATATGTAAAATGATAAAGTTATAAGTGATGCGATATATATTTGCTACATTACAAAAAAAAATCAGTACAGTTCCTATATCGGCCTAAATAGCTCAACAGTACTTACGCCCAATTTCAGCAACAGATGTTAATGCTTAACAGGCTGTTGGTCTAGTTAGCAATAGTTGTTCAAAAATTACATTACACCAACATGTATTACCTCAACACTCGTGTTAAACTTCTTGTTATTCTAACAAGCCATATTTCTGTTAATTCGTTAACAATTGTAGAGGAGTCAAGATGGCGGGCGTGAACTGAGCTTTTGATGCCGATTTGTTATATTTAGACCATCTAAATGGCATTCGTAATAGAGAATGGTCTATGAGGAGAAATGATTTTGAGAAGCTATCGGAGGTATAAACTGTCGAAACATGTTGTTATGTAGGTTACTGAGGAAGTACAAGAGAGGTTAGAACATACATCTAATAGGAGTATGCCGATCGCGTTTGTTTGAAGTATTGAAAATTACGATTTTATAGTTCACTGAATTAGGTGGATGATAGACTGTTCACCTTCCGTTTTGAAACGTTCAAGTCACTCGTTACTTCTGTCCTTCTTCGTACCTCTTTTTAAATTTACGTAATATTGATGAATTTGCTTCGTGCTTCTGGTAGTGATACTTGCATTCGAATTAAACTCATTTCCAATTGTTTCCCACGTCACATATTTCACTTTCACATTTACCTCGTCTGTCCTCTTCTTTCCCACAATATCCTTATATTTAGTAACTAGTTCAACAAGCAATTCTTTCTCGATAGACGAGAAGTTTGTCCCACGGCTTCTCTTCTAATTTTGCTCACCTGCTAATTTTTCAGCTGTCTGTAAACGAAAATAGAAAACAAAAGCGTATCTCAGTACGTTCGGAAAATAATACGATTCATAAACAGCCTTCTATACCTGTTTATTTACATCTCTCTCAGCGTTAACACATGTTTGTTAACATTTTCAGAAAAACAGTTTGTGAAATGTAACACTTAGTAGTTTTTTTAACGCTGTGGGAGTTGTTACGTTACATTTGTTAACGTCGATTTGAACATTTGTTTCTGAACTAAGGCATTATTGTTTTTTTTTTTTTGAAAAGTTACACCATTTGATGCTCAAATATTTTATTCTTTGCGGCAAACCCGCATACCAGTGTTAAATTGATTGGGTTGTAATTGGAGTAATTTGAGTTCTCTTATCCTCAGGTGAATGGTTGTAGGAAATTGATTTTGGTGGTTGTTGGCTACTCAGTCGTATTAATAACACTTTGTTTGTTGCAGAATTATTTGGTTTAATTCCTACTAAGTTTGCTTATCGACTTGGATAGGTGACCACCTGTTAGTAAAATTCCTAACATAAATTCAGTTTTACTTGAAACCTGGATTACATGTTTAAAGTTACTTCCGTGCGGTTTCTATTTCTTCTTTATACGGCGACTACTTTGCTCTAATAAACTTTTAATGCTGCTTCCACTTACGCTGGTTGCGCTATTCTTAAATTCCCTACATTTCAGACTTATAAATCTTCGCTACTCTTCTTAACGCGCATGAACACGTCCTTCCTGTCGTAGTATCACGTTTTAAGTAAATTTTTCTTACCTCACGATTCATTTCGAACCTTATTCTGACCCCTCTCTAACTTTATCATATGACCAAATTAGCTCACCCTTCTCAAATGTTACATTGTTATTGGTTTCTCATTTATTTCGAATTTTCGCATTGGTTTGCAAAACTCATTTAACTCATTGACGTTCAGCCCACCCTGAGTTGGGGAACGCCTACCCTGAGTTGTTTGTAATGGTATACACGGTTATCAAATCGGCGAATTAAATCCCTTTAGCGTTCATGCTCAACTGTATTTTGAAGGCCCCTCTGTCCTGACGCATTCCTCGCTGGAAATGTTCTATAGTTATCAGACATTGAACTTTTCCTAGCCCAAAGAAGGTAACGATCATTCCTTCCTGTCTCTCCGACGTGTACAGATTTTTACAAGAATATCAGTGAGGCATTTAAGAGAGCGACGACTTGCCAAGAGTGTTCGTAAGCAATAAACAAATTGAAGTGTTGTAACGAAAGCTGATGTTGTAAACTGAACGCTGATTGTTATTGTCATCGACCTTGGAAGATTGTGTTGTATATGTGATGTAATGTTGTTACGTGAGAATTGAACAGTGTATTTCTACAAAAATTTATTAGGCAGTAGGTCGACCAGTGATGACGTATGCCTCGGAAACAAGAGCAGAGACCAAAAGAACATAATGAATTATGGAAAAAGCTGAAATGTAGGTGCTAAGGGGAATAGCTGGAAAGACACTGTATGACAGTAAAGAAATTCGGGAGCTGTGTAAGACCCATTCTGTGATTAAATGGGAGTGGGATGTACTGTATATAGGATGTCTGACGAAAGAATGGAAAAACAGTGAGAGATAGTATTCTGGAAGGAAGAAGTAGTCCAGGACGACCGAGAAAAAGATGAAAGAGTGTTTGATTTAATCATAGAACTGGCGATACGCCTAACGTAAAGATAAGAAGACTATGAGCAATATGTTCTTAGATAAAGGTATTAGTTTAAATGTTGATATAAATGAATAATAAAAACGACACCTAACTATCGTATCAACTTCCTCTATCACCCTTGTGCTTATAAGGAAATGTTTTATGAAACCATATTTGTAAACGATACCTCGCTCAAGATGAACCAGGTAGAAACATAGCTTACACAAGAATAGCTTGTAAACTGAATATAAAAAATAAAGATAAATGTTAGGGAGTCATTTGAATAAACACAGATTCTATTATGTGTTTCAAATGGGAAGAGTTCTGGGGTCCAACTAATCAGATGCCGTATCACACTCAGCGTTGCCAGCTTATTACCCCACTCATTTTATATTTCCCTCTCTCTCTCGCACACTCATAGCACATGCAGGTCTGCTTGGCGCTAGATGTAAGGGTAAGCAAATTATATTTTACAAACTTTTACAATGATGCAGTTGCCAAAATCAAAATTGGAAGAAGAATTTTCGCAAATTATGTATATTTTTAAATACTATAACTATAATTATAGTTTATGAATTACGTGTTTTTCTGTTCCAATGGAACCGCCAGTGGCTCATCCATATCGCTGTCAATGTCACTTCCATTAAGAGACAATTCGTCATTGTCACTGTCTTCATCGTCTAAGTCTTGCAAATTTATGATTATATGTTCCAAAATCTCGTCACGTGTTATTTCTTTCTTAAAATATACAGGCCTCACGTAGTTTTCCCAGTCCTGTTGTGTTACCTTGTCAATTTTTTCGTGAACATGTCGTTTAACGTCCGTCAGCTTAAAAGTATTATTTCTCTTTGCAATCCCCCTTTTTATTTGAGCCCACACCAACTCAATTGGATTATATTGGGAGTGGTAAGGCGGGAAGCGTATTATCTCGTGTCCCATTTCAATTGCAAGTTGATCCAGCTGATACACTTTTTCCGTGTTTTTAAACGGAAGTACTCTTTTCAATAACTCATTTTTAGTTTCTGTTTCCGAAAATTTTTTGAAGAACGTGTACACCTTAAAAATAATACTTCAAGCCTGAATTCGCAATACCTGCCTTTTTGAGTCGCCAATAAATTAACCGCAAGAAGCCATTGCACTATTTAACTCTTCCTGCACTGTTGTGTATAGAACAACTGAATCATATTGATCTGAGCTCTCCAGAGTAAATAAACACTTTTTATCCAGCATTCATTCATAAATATAAGCATACAACATTCCACAGGCTAACAGGAAATGAAGTGTTTGCTCTTCCTCGAATTTAACACCTTGGCTTACTCAAAGTAATTCTTTTATCACGTCATGCAGTAGTTTAAATTTCATTTCTGAGTAATCAAAGGTATATGTAATTACATACACACCAACCACTCTAGAAGTCTCTAGAGTAAATAGAGATTAGGAACCATTCATAAACAAAAATATAATGTGACCAGACACGTTCTGCCACGGCAGCAGGAAATTTATTGTTTCCTTTCTCTCAAATTCGATTACTCAAAGTAATTCTTTTATCACGTCATGTGAAACATTTACGTTTCAGTTCTGAGTAATTACAAATTTATCTACACGCATACATGCCAATCAATAATGATATTCATACAGTACTTACGTCGCGATTTATTGTTGTAATACAGGTAATAGGGATTTATTTATTTGTATTAGAAAAACTAGTTGAGCTAAAACTATGGAGTTTTCATGGTTATGTTAGAAACATTACTCTCTACCTTCTACATGGATCAGTTTTGGCCAAATCTGAATATTTGTCTTAGCGCAAGTAGTATTTCATACAGATTGATTAGGTTGGCGCTCCTCACACACCACTTAGCGGGAATGCAATACGACAACAACGCAGGAGTGCGATTGGTTGCTCGCCTACTAGCGCTCAAGGACAAACACCTTCCTATTTGAAACACATAATAAATTAATAATTTGTTAATATAGTGCAAGTAACATAGTACTAACATGCTTATGTGTATTATATGTAAAACTGACTATGATGTTTTTGCAATTGATGCCCTCCAACGTTAAGTCATATCGGATAATGAATGAAATGGGTGAAATTATGCTCAAATGAGTCCGGGGTCCATGGCGCTTAGAGTTACCTGACACTCGTCTATCAGGATAAGGGAAAACCTCGGGAAAAAAACCTTACCCATGTAACTCACCCTAACCGAGATTCTAACTCGGGACCTCTTGAACGTGAGGCAGATACGCTACCATCTACGCTACCGAGGCGGGCTACTATGAATTTAGTTCATATTTGGTCGCAGATGTTGAAAGCTGTTTTCAAGATTCCTCATCGGCCCAGTAAACTTTTCAGCACCGCTAATCCCGTTTACTCTGATGAGATAAGGAATGGGGAGTGTAAGTTTTTGGACACGCTGTGTGCCAGAATAGGAGTATTCCCAGTCCGATAATGTAAACCCAAGAAGGTAGGGGAGAGAGGAGAAAGAGAGAGAGAGGAGAGAGAGAAGGCACTTACGTAAATTGCTCGTTGAAGTTGAAACGAAAGTTTCGCTTCGTCGCTTCCTCTACGAGACTTGTGCGAAAGCAAGCAAAAGGGAAGAAAAGGGAAGTTTTATTAAGTAATGTTTAAGACGGTTTTCATTTTGAATAATAATCGTAATAATTTTCAAACAAGTTGGAAATAAAAGCAGTGTGAGACAGAACGAGAGAAAAGCCAAGCTATCAGACACAGATGGCGCTGGCGCTCCATGAAGGATTGGAGGAGGGTGGGGAATGTGCAGGAAGATACTTAAGGAAGTGTTTCAAGACTTGCTAAAGAGAAGACTGCTGGCAAATATAGGGGTGTCAAAATAGTCTTGTGGAGAGGTGGAGAGGATCTAACTACATATAAATATATGTTAGATCTTCCACAAGCTCTATCGTACTGGCAACTCCACATTTTGGGTGCAACAACATGTTTATCCTTCCCTCTATTGTATACAGAAATATACTTCATATGAACTTTTGTGAACAGTATTTTTTATGGCGTTGATTTACAGATCATAAGTCACATTTAATTCCTCTGATGATTTTGGGTTGCGTGTATAAGTATCGCCAAACAAATTATCATCTGGAGTTTTCTAATAGCAAACTAAGGAGAGAAACACTTACTCTTTTGTGATGCTTCCAATCTACCTCGCACCCTGGCAGCTTCTTCCGCTGCAGCAGTGGATATGTAACTCTGTGAGTGCACCGGACACTGCTATACACCAGGCTATATCACTGCAGTCTTCTTAAGGCTCTATGCCCGACATTTCACCATCACCATCACCAAAACAGGCACCCGTTAAAAACTTTTCTCTTCACTTCTAAATGAAACCTGCTGTAAATCAAACACATGCTAGTTTTGCTATTTAAAATAAGTAACAAGTAACTGTGTATGCTCACTGACCAAGAAGGTTAACTAATGACCTGTTTTCGTTCTAGACGTTCTCGGGCTTCGAGCCAGGTAACATGTTGTGACATCGACCTTCCGGGAGCGTGCTTCTCTCCCATCTTCAGGATGGAGAGCCAAGAGCCAAGAGCGAGAACAAGTCGTCCGGGTGCTCCCGGACGGTGGACAGAGCGCTATGGTACCTATCCGCTGAACGGATTTACCCGTGCGGTCTTATAGAACTGGTCTTATCTCCAAAGCTCGGATGTCCGTTTAAACTGATGGTAGTGCTCCTGGCGGCGGGATGAGCTTCCAGGTAGGAATCCAGTGCCCTATGCCGACACGCTAGGAGCGGCCTGAGTTGCAGAGTCCGTCCAGTGTGGCGGGGCCAGGAGCGAGAGGTCGGGTAGTTGGGGAACATTTAGGTTGGGGTTCGCATTTGGGTCACGCAGGGGGACCTGACTGCCGGGGGTCAGCCGACAGGTCAAATCCAGCCCTAATGTGGCCGGAACAGAGTAGTATTGAAGGGATGAGAGGCTGGTCTCACCACCCAAGGGCGTCCTTGGGGAGGCGGTAGCTCTTTCTCAATTGGGTACACGGTGGTCATATTGTCCTAGTGTGTTAACTAGGTGGTTGGGATCGGAAGTAATTCTGGCATACAATTTGCGCGAGCGTTCATGCACAACGTCCTCAACGTAAGGTATGCCAGAATGGGTGTGTAAGATGTGTGATGGAAACATTCGTTGGGTATCGTAGATCATCCTAAGAACCCTGTTCTGCACGGCTTGCAGTCTGCGAATGGTGGTACGAGCCACCGATCCCCAGACCTCGCATCCATACAGGATCAGTGGCGGGATGATCGCACGATACACCCGTAGTTTCAGGCGAGTGGGCATGGTTGATCGGAATATGGGGTACAACTGCCTGAGCGCTGCATGGCCGAGGCTGATATTTTCACGGACATGTGGGGTGAAGGTGAGGCCGCGGTCCAGTCGGACACCCAGGTATTTGGCAGATCGGACCCAAGGGATCCTTCTCTGGCTCAACCGCAGGTCTCCTTCCGGTCGCCAGCGGAGAACCTTCCCCAGCAGAAGGCCATCCTCTACCTTTCACTCCACGTGCCGATGGCTCGGAGTGATCGTTGCAGCGGAGGGAGGCAGTAGCGGACGTTTTTGTTCTGTGCCAAGATGAGGACGTCGTCAGCATATTGGCACAGTACAGTGCGAGGTTCTGTTGGGAAGTCAGACATGTAGGCAGCAAAGAGTAACGGCGACAGTACACTGCCTTCCGGGACTCCCGCCGCTATGGGTCTGACGGAGGAGAGTTTACCTTCGACCCGCACCCTGAAGGTTCGATCCCGGAGGAAACTACTGATCAGGGTGAGGTATGGGGAGGGGAGTTGTACTTCCTTGAGTTTGTACAGCAGGCCCTGGTGCCACGTTGTGGCGAATACCTTGTCCACGTCCAGAAGCACCGCGACGGTTTTGAGGTTGTCCTGGAAACCCACGGCAGCCTTTTCTACCAATCGCAATAGCTGCAGGGTCGTGGAGTGGCCCCGACGGAACCCGATCTTCAGGATGGCTGGGGGTGACCTCTATATATATACCGATCGCCGAGGGAAATGACGTGGACCAATCAGCGAGCAGGCTCGCGATGGTGTAATGTGTCGGAACTCTCAGACAATGCTTCTGCTCTGGTCGCTGCTCAGTAAGCCAAATCTGTGTTTTCTGAGTCTCCCTTTTTCAAGAGAGAAACGTCGATGTCAGAACATCTTCTTACCTGGCTCGAAGCCCGAGAACGTCTAGAACATATACGCCGCCAGGAAAGATTCAGCTCATATTTGACCTGTTTTCGGTGCTAAATGAGGGTGAGAGGCGTGAGGTCCAAGATAATATTTACAATCCTTGCTGGTGTAGCCTCGTCCACTAATTCCAAAGAATTGTTCATATACTAAATTGTTCGGCGATAATTATATTAGCGTGCTACTGAGGTGATAGCGCAGTGAAAGGCTTAAGGTGGTAGTGCCGAGGTCGGGTGGCAGATCTCTCACCCCTCTCTGACCAATGTGGTTCTGGTTTGGTCCCAGTGGACTGTAGTGAAATTTGGTTGCATAGAGCGGCATTTGGACATTTTGCTCCGCCATTCAATTCAACAATGTTCCATAATCATCCTTCACTTTATCCATTTCGCCTTCATTTAATATCCTTCCTCACTAGATAAACCCAAGTGTCAGATGGGTAAAAAGCAAGATTTGAGGCTCGCAAATGGGAGGTCCTGAGCTCATTTCTGTCGACCAGCCACTCTGACCAGTCTCCTCATGAGTTTTTCGTGTTTCCCTGTCTACAAGTGGTATGATGGGGTAGTTACTCTTTTATCACAATTTGTATTCCCTTATTACCCTTTTGTTACGTTTCATTGCTATGTTCTAGGCGTGGTACAAATCGCAGCATGAAGCAATGCCAGAGAAATGGCGCGGGTGCTTGCTCCAAGTAAAGTCAGAAGACTGCCCAGGTGTTTACTGTACTCTCTGAGCAATTCCAATAATGTACCTGGTCTTCGAACCAGAGATTTCGGCACCTCTCTGGGGGCTGTCAGCTTCCGTTCTGTGGCAACCTGTGATTCGTTCACTACATCCCCTTATCTTGGGAGTAGATTTAGTAGGTCGCACTGCACGAACTGCCTCTTACTTTATACAACATATCTATAAATGTCAGATAGTGTATTCGTGAGCGTGATAAGTGTGTTCCATAGGCTTGAAGAAGGTAGGACAAAGTTAAGACAACATAGTAACCCAATCACGTGTTACTTCAGCAAAGGCTTAAATCCTCTTATTGCCTTATACGTATACTTGCATTTTACGTGATATATTATTTTTATTTAAGTCTTCCAACGTAGGTCATGCCGGGCGATGAATGAAATAGAGAAATACTGCTCAAATAAGCCTAGGGCTCACAGAGCTTAGGGCTACCTGATTTTCATCTTCCAGAATAAGGGGAAACCTCGGAAAACGTTAACTCACCCTGACCTAGATTCGAACTTGACACCTCTTTAACGTGATAACCTATCCATATAACATGAGATTTGTGTGTGTGTGTGTGTGTGTGTGTGTGTGTGTGTGTGTGTGTGTGTGTGTGTTTGTGTGTGTTAGTAAAGCAAAACTAAAAAATAAATCGGTTTCATAAATTCAAAATTAGATTCAATATCTGTATCTTATAAAGATGCGACAGAAACATTTTTTCAGAACAATGAATCCTTGCAGTGTATCCCTTATACGAACAAAGCATTCTATAATTTTAATTTACTCTGGGGTCTGAATTCTAGGATTCTTAAAATTATATATCAAGGTGCTGTAGTGCCCCTAATTTTGTATGGTGTATCTGCATTCCAGGATGTTCTTAATAAAAATGGGCAGTTAAAAAACTTGCACAAATTCAAAGGAATTCCTCCTTCGCATAATTCGAGGATATCGTACAATCTCCACTGATGCAGCTCAGATTATAGCTAACATCGAACCTTTGGCTCTCACTGGTTTATCAACAGCAACTATTACGAATTTAAGACATGAACGTGAATGTGCGTCTTATCTGTCTCACTTAAAACTACAAATCCCGGAGCATCCTACCACAGCAGGACACCCATCAAGTTTTGTAACCTGTTTAAAGGAAATATGTAATTTTCATGATTATTACATATATACAGACGGTTCGCGTTACCAATTTGAAGATACTATATCTGCAGTAGGATGTGCTTTTGTTGTTTATGAAAACCAAACGGAACTAACTCACTCCATGTTTAAATTGTCACCTGAATGTTCTGCATTCCAGTAGGAGCTCTTAGCAATTAAAGAAGCTATAAAATTGTGTACTGTTAATGGGAACAGTGCCCGTATTCTTAGTGATTCACAATCAGCTCTACTCGCTATTAATGATAAATACAATTTAAATTCATTAGCACATGAAATCAGAACCTTGCTTCAAAACCATCCAGGACATATGTGCATGGGATGGCTTAAAGGACACAGTGGAATTTTAGGTAACGAGAGAGCTGATTGCTTGGCTAAGAAGGCTACAGAATCCAATCTTCCTGTGACATACTCTTTATGTCCTATTTCTACTGTAAGGAGCATAATACATCAACATATTCTTGAAGAATGGAACCAAAAATGGCTAACAACTCCAAATGGAAGTTTAACAAAAACATTATTTTTCCCTAGTGTATATGACAGAGGAAAATGTGAAACTCTTGTACCAAATTTTGTTTTGACACAATTTTTAAGTGGACATGGTAAATTTGGTGAATACTTATCACGCTTTCACTTAACATCCAACCCCGAGTGCATGTGTGGTGAAGAATTTCAAACTGTGGTTCATCTCCTTTTCTGTTGTCCCATTTTCTGGAAAGAAAGACAAGAATTAATATTCAAGCTAGACTCTCTAGGAACTGAATTTTCTGCTCCGCTCACATCTTTGATAATGAAACCACAACAGTATAAGTACTTCATGATGTTTATAAACTCAGTGTTTAAACGTCTGAAATAGTTTAAATTAATATGCATCAGATTAAAACATTATTTCTTCCTTCTAGTATTTAAAATATTTTCGTTAAAATTGTATATTTTTATGTATCAACTCTAACCCTAATATACCACTGTGTAAAATAGGGTTCAATAAATCTGGATAAATAAAAAAAAAATTAATTTACTCAAACTTACTCTATATTGGAAATTTATTATTCTTTCACACTAGGCCGGTGTAGGACGCCGTATGGAAAGCTAGAGTCAGACTGAAAAGTTCAATGATATAGCCGGGATTTGAACCACGGATCTGCCGGTCTCCTTCTGGCTGCTCTTAACCATTGAGCTACCATGACCAATGTGCCAATACGATATTACATTTTCCAAATGACTCGCATTTTTCCCGGTAAACCACAAGTAGTTCTCATAAACACATACCTTAATGGCGACTTATTAAGCTATGTGAAAGAACAACTAACTCCCATTAATTGACCAAATAGTGGTCTAAACTACGACGGCTGTTCAATAAAGAATGATCACAATATTTTTTTGACAACGTACCTTTACTCATCCTCATAATGCTAATGGTCCTTCTCAAAATAGTCTCCCCTGAATGCGATGCACTTGTCCCAGCGTTTCTGCCAGTCTTCAAAGACATGCTGAAAACCATTTTTTGAGAGATCCTTCAACATCGCGTCCGCAGCCTTCACCACTGCTTCTGATGATGGATAATGCCCCCCACAAAGGCGTTTCTTCAAGTTAGGGAATAGAAAAAAGTCATCTGGGGCTAAATCCGGACTATAGGGAGGTTGAGAGATGCACTTCACGTTGATTTTTGCAAGATATTCAGCAACAACATTGGCAATATGCGGCCGCGCATTATCCTAGTGCAGCATCCAGCCTGCTTCAAGGAAATGAGGTCTTTTGCGCCTGATATGTACTTGCAATATTTTCAAGATATCCCTGTAGTATTGTCCAGTTACTGATGTGTGTGCAGGTACAACATGCTGATAAACCATACCATGAATATCAAAGAATGAGATGACCATAACTTTCCCAGCAGAAGCAACCACTTTTGCTATTTTGGGGGTTGGTGATGAAGGAGATTTCCACACTGAGCTTTGCTGTTGGCTCTCAGGATCAAAATGATGTAGCCAAGTTTCATCAGCAGTGATTACATTTGAAAGAGACTCCGGATCTTCCTCTAACATCAACTTCAACTGCATGTTACCTCCATTGCAGTGGTAGGCGATACTGAACATGTCTGAACTTGCCTTGTTCTCACAGGCGCGAACCAGGAGCACCAACAATGAAACTACTACGGCGTGTTTGTTTCACATTAAGCTAACAGAACGAAATAATATTGAATTTTAGTGCGAAAAATTTATGATCACTTTATTGAACAGCACTCGTATAAAGCCCGAACCTTGAAGTACTTACAGCATAGTAAGTCGACATTGAGATAGTTGTCTTATGTGTTTATGAGAACTCCTAGTGGTTTACCGGAAAAAACACGAGTCAGTTGAATTTAATGTCGTGTGGGCACATTTAACATAGTAGCTCAATGGTTAAGATCAACCGGACGGAGACAGGAAGATCCGTGGTTCCAATCCAAGTTTTGGCATTGAATTTTTCAGTATGGCTCTACCTTTCCATAAAATATTATATATTTCAACTATTTTTATGACAAATAAAACGTGCTTACCACTCGAATTTATTGAGAATAGCCTCAGAAATCCTTTTGTATTGCAATCAAGTTCGAATGACGATATACAATTGGTAAACCATAAGGGATAGACAGAAACCTACAACCCAGAAATATGAAGTTGTTAAAATACACAATTTATTTCAAGTAGGACTTTTTATAGCATCAAATATTTGTTAAATATGTCATTATTAGTTTGAGTTTTTCAATGCTTCAGTGTTATGTTACATCAATAAAGCCTTAACTTCAAAAGTCTGTTATTTTCAGTTTCTTTAATAAACTTATTTTGGGCAATGTACATTATTTAATGTTTTTATTATTAACATATTTTAAGTTCCGTGTGTAATGTTTTCTGTTTCTCGTGATTTGTTGGAAGCAGTATGGAATTTTAAAGCTAGGTATTAGTGGCTGAATATAAAGCATTATACAGTCGTGTCTCTTGACGAAATGTGTAATGAAAGATTTTCAGCAAATGATTATCTGGATCAGCCTAAAGTGTGTAGGTGGAAGAAAGTAAAATTTCCTGAAACGATTATACGCTGAAGGAACGAAAATAAACATCAGTGAATAAAGAAGATCATATGAGTGCAATACATGAGGTCCTCTTTCTTGCTGCACAAACTTACCTGACACTTAGCAGCCGTAGATGAACTATTTTGTTGTATATTAGACTCCACATAATAAATGATGTAGGAAAGGTGTACAGAAACTAAGGTTAAAAGACCAGTATTCCTGAAATTTCGTCCGTTAAGAGGAGTTATACGGCTATGGTAATTCTAATACATGCGATTGGTAAGTATAAACAGTTTTAATCGCGTACAATAAATGACGACTTTTTTGGAACTTGTTTTCTCGAAGAAATTCGTAGTTATTCGATTTTTGTGCATAAAATATGTAAATTTGGATGAGATTTATCGGTAGCTGGTAGAGATTTACGGAGAGACAGTAATATCTCGTCACAATGTCTTTTATGGTGTTGGAAGTTTGAGGTCGATAGAAAAACCGCCTCCGACAAGGATCTTACCCATTATGGTATCAACACAGTAGTACGCAGAGCGTGTGGAAGTTTGAGGACTACAGATTCAGAATGACCTGATTCAGGACCCAAGATGATCACGCTACGAACGACATATGGTTGTAGAATTCGAAATGTCGTTCGGAAAGTTTCGTCACTATCTTCAAGATATTCTGCAGTAATGGAAAGTTTGTTTCTGATGGATTCCACGATGCCTATCCAATCGACAGAAGGGTAGCCGGATGGGCAAGTCTGCATATTTTGTAAAGGTTCTCCAAGAATGGGAACTATTTGCTTCATTACATTGTGGGTGAAAAAACAAGGGGAAAAAACACATGGATCTGTCCCTAAACCCCTACAGTAAGGGGTTATCAATGGAGCGGAAGCACTACTCCTCTCTAGAGACTAAGAAGATTAAGGTGATGCCATCTACTGGAAAGATGGTGTCCCTAGTGCTTTTGGATAGGGAGGCAATCATACTCGTGGAAGTTTCGTAAGCAGAAATCGCTGACCGATAATATAAGATCTTGACACGAATGCCCAAAGCAAACAGGACAAAACGGCTAAGAACTTTTACCAAGAGAGGCATCTTCTGTCATGATTCATACTGTAGCAGTTTCATTGGAACTTCATCCACCACTCTTCCTACAGCCCGAACTTCTGTCCAAACGATTTTCACTTTTTTCTCACTTGAAGCAGCACCCAGGAGGCCGAGGATTCGCTTCAGACGAGAATATGCAACACTTTGGGTTTGAAGTGGCTGAAGATACAAGAGCGGGATGTTTACCAGGAGGAAAAGTGTCTAAAAATATGGAGAGTGTGTAGAAGAAAACCTAATATACGTCCAACTATCACTTTGCTCTATTGGTTGTATGGAGTAAAATGTACGCGTTTCACTGCAGGGTTTGTAACCTTAGATTCTGATCACTACTCGTTTATTACAGTGTAGCATGTTATTGACAGCAAGTTGAACTCTGTTTCTTCTGTAATTACTGAACTTTAGAACGTTTGAAGATACAAGTTATTGTGGCATCTAATGGTTTTTTAAATTTAGTTTAAATATATTTTTACTTTAGCCAGTAAATAGTTACTTTGTGTGCGCAGGGTTGCTGGGCTTTATGCAGCTTCCAGATGTTTCTCACCACCCTGTAATGCAGCAGCTGCGTCATTAGGTTTTTAGTTAATACGCGTTTAGAACATTCTGAGAGGAGCTGACTTGGTGGAATGACATGGACTCCAGAACGTTTGGGCCAGCGCTGGAAGCTACTACCTGACAAAACCCAGAGCTATCTAGAAGTCTCCATGGGTGAGGGAAAGAAAACATTATAGTGTGACTGGGTAGAGGGCGGCTTGGCAGTGTGTCGTCGTAAGAGATTGGCATATCACCCTAGATGATTGTGATGGTAGGATATCAGGTTTCTCGATGATGTGGTTATAGCGATAATTTAATCAAATATCGTTGCGTTAATTAAGATGCATCTCTCTCATGCATCTCTATGAGAGTGAGCGATATGGCTTCTCGTTGAGTGTGCGAATTGTATTCGGAGGTTTCTTTTTCATTTTCTCTCTGAACAGCAACTCCGACCATAGGGTTTCGTGGCTCACCAGTAAATATGCGAATGTCTGGGTGGTTGCCCATTTACCACGAATTTTCTGGGTCGAGAATCCTTTTTGGTGACCTTAATGGAAAAATATACAGTTAATTGTCGCGAGCCGTTATCTACGATCGCACGGCTTGTTTACACAAAGGAACTGATAGGCGGCTAGCGGTCACAGAGAGCCGGCAGATAACGATAGTGCCGATAAACAAGAGACGGTTAGTGTATCACAGAGGTGAAAGGCTTGCCGGCACCGATATAGCTACATTCTAGATCATTCGTGTTTTATCTGGTGACATGTTGGAGAAAATTCGATAACAGTCTGGAATTTATGAATGGATGTATAAAAAGAAGCCATGGCTAGTGATGAGTCAGTTGTGTAACAAGAGTGTTGAGAGCTGATCAGAACGTTCTGTTATTGTCATCGACCTTGGTAGACTGTGTGTATGTGACGTAATGTTGTTACGTGAGAATTGAACAGTGTATTTCTACGCAAATAAAGAACGATTTTTAATTTCTGCAAATTGGACTTTTCATTCTACGAACCCACAAAGTCACAATATGCTTTAATCAAATTCGAATATAAGTGGAGGCTAAGGATTTTTTGCATAGATATCATAAAATTGTAAGAAAACGAAATAATCATATATTTATTTTATATAAGTTTTTCCTGCACTCCGTATTATTAAAAGGATGAAAATTTATTTGATTTTATAATAAAATATAAACAAAATCAAATTCCTGATCTGTTTGTGGCCAACGTTTTATAATACAGTTTACACTCACAATGGCTAGGAATATTATGAGCGTGGAATGTAATTTAGTCAAGTAACAAAAAGCAACTGCCGACTGGAACACCTCGAGAAATCAGCAGTGGCCGAACAAGTTTTGCTACTGGGCCACGATATTAAGTTTGATGAAACTGAGGCCCTTGAAAACTCAACCTACTATTAGGCACTGCTGTATGGAGAAGCCATCGAGATTTATAGACACAAAAATAATTTTAATAGAAAAGAGGAAGTAACACGTATACACAAAGCTTGGATGCCAGTGCTGGACAAAACCAAAAACTCAAAGAAACATCCTCCTCAGCGGCACAGTTGGCGGACGAGCTACCAATAGGAGACGCGGAAGTTCACGATTATATATAGTTTGGGCACTTCAGCAAGCCTCATACACTTTGGGTGGATCTTTCGAGCTGTAAGGAGCTATCTCATCATGGGCTGTAAATGATAGAATCGCCATAGACCATCGCCACAAGCTGCAGATGCAGTCACGCTGCCCTCATTAACATCTCCGTAGAAGCCGGCGCTTCTAGGCCGTCTCCTGCGCCTCCAACCCCGGAGGGAAGCTCGACAACGGTGTTAACTGACACCCACACTCCAACCGGCAAGAGAGAATCCAAGAACGCAGCCTGGCCGGTTGCTACTCCTCAGCAGCACTATAATCGCTATGGTGCTGTAATTAATGCTCCGGACACACCTTATTTCAGCTCTGGCTTTAGTTAGGAAGGTCATCTGAATCCGGTCTGAAAAAGGCCCAAACCATATCGTACGCCTTTTCCTTGGGGAGTAGCCGCAGTACGTCGCAGCAATCTCTTGCGGACTGGACCTCCTACACCGGCCCCACAGAGTTAAGCCCAGCCGAATATCTTGGACGCGCCGTGTCGACGCTGCTGCCTCTTCGGTCATATGGATGAAGAGTAGTATACTACAACTCGGTGACATTATTATGGTGCACCAAGCTTCACATACTTGTGTCAATATCAACGTCGCTTCTGCACCACAACCTGAAATCACTACACCGGGCAGACTACCTGTCCGCGGGATAATAGCAAAAACACCACAGCCTCCTACCAGAAGGATAGAAACTCAACAAGGATGCGGCAAACTAGCCTGCTGAACCGAACCCGTCTCTAGCCTCCCAACCACCTGCATGCACCGCACAGCATTAGTCAGCATCCGCCATCACACCATCTCACCAGCCTTGGAAGAAATTCTGTCACAACTGGTGGATATGAAGGCTTAGATTCTCCACCTCTCATATAGCATAGCTCAGCTGGAGGAGCTACTTACCTCAACTTCAACTTCACTGGAAGACATCACTTCAGAGCATGGAACAATCCAAGGTAACAACCTACTGAAAATACTTCACCATTCATTTACTACTACTCAGCTGACGCTCCGAAGATACATCAAGGAGGAAGTGGCAGCCCTGCAGATGATGATCGTCTGACAGAACACAGCAGCGCCATCTGCAGGGCCATCTCGGCCATGCTTGCATCCTGCCGCCTATTTCACCCTGGACTAGGTATCAACAAGTACAACAGCAGTACTGCCATATTTCCACAGATCAGTACTCATCGGTGGAGATTTTTTTTAGTGGGTGGGGCTGACACTTCATTCTCTCAGGAGTCTCACATTCCATCCCCAGGGTTAGTGCATAAGTGCATTTTTTTCTGCACTTAACCAAACACCACTCAAGTTCTAAACCAGCCAGAAATTATTTCTCTGAATATGCCTGACCGAGCTACGGGCAAAGCCTCAGATGTTTTCTCACCTACTGTACCATGGCCTTCAAGCCCGGAAACTACTTTCTACTCGATTAATGCCAGCCATGACAGCCAAAGCATGTACAGTTTGATTATGTTTTTTTTTTTTTTTTTTTTTTTTTTTTTTAAACGTCCGCCCCAACGTTAAGCTATATCGGACGGTGACTGAATTGGGTGAAATGCTGCTCAAATGAGTCCAGTGTCCATGGAACTTAGAGTTACCCGACATTCGTCTTGAAGGATAAGGGAAAACCCCGGAAAAAACCCTATCTAGGTAACTCACCCTAACCTAGATTCGAACTTGGGATCTCTTGAACGCGAGGCAGACATGCTACCATCTACGCTACCGAGGCGGGCTTGATCATGGTTTATTGATATTTTCGCGAGGCATTGTTGCAACGGGCGCGACCGGCACCTGAAAAGAGACAGATAGTGCACCGCGGAGATAAAAGCTTGCCGAAACAGAGAAAGAAAGGGACAGATTACTGGAAGGTTCGCTTTCTTGATTGTTACAGGACGTTCCACTAATTTGTAGATCAATGAGTGGAGATATAAAAGCGCCACTGCTGTCAACACATTGGAACAGTTGTAATTTAACTTGATAATCGGGTGCGTGCAGCAGTGATTTGAAAGTGAATTCTTTTGTTTATTTACGTGTGCAGAAGCCAGGAGACACTGTGTTGGTGTAATGTTGGTGCAATGTTACGTCATCTTGCTAAAAGGGATATACAAATAGTGTCTTTCTACCTAAATAAAGAGCATTTTAAATTTATGCAAACTTGACTTTTAATTTTACAAAGTAACTTAAAGGCTGTAGCGGTAGGCTTATCTGACGCTTGCTGTATTACAGGTTTCCCTTTCCTAGCTTTGGTAATCGAGGCTTCAACGTCATATTCGGAGTAGCCGTTTTGATGGAAAGTGAGTCTTAGGTGCTGTAATTCTTGTTTTAAGTGGCTGGGATCAGAGATAGACAAAGCTCTGTGGGCCAGTGTATTGAGAACTGCCAGTCGTTGAGACTTATGAGAGAAACTATGAGCGTTCAGATAGAGATCGGTGTGTGTAGGCTTGCGATATACAGCATGCCCTCAGTGTACCGTTGCTGTTTTTTGAAACAAGAATGTCCAGGAATGGAAGAGTTCCATCCTTCTCCACTTCCATGGTAAACTGTATTTGAGGTCGAAGGCTGTTGAGAAGCGCAAGAAAGCTAGGCAAAGTGTCTGGTCCATGTGGCCAAATTACAGAAGTGTCGTCCACGTATCTATAGAAATGAGATGGTTTAAGTGGAGCTGTGGCAAGTATTTCATGTTCTAGGTGTTCCATATAGAAATTAGCTATAGCTGGTGACAAAGGGAGCCCATTGCTACTCCATCTACTTGTTCAAAGAAATTACCACCAAACAAGAAGAAAGTGGACGTCAGGGTACGTCGGAAGAGCTCTATGATATCAGCCGGAAAATGCTCCTTCAGAAGCTGGATTTAATTGTGATGCTGGATTTCAGATCAGCTCCTCTTGGAAACTAGCCTTAAAAATGGAAATCCTTCGAATTAAGAAACAAACATCAATACAGCTTGATAATCAAGTTAAGTAGTTACGTTTCTTTGACACAATTTTCTATACTCACGCCATCTCCTGACCTGGCAATTAATTTATTGAAAACAGTCTTTTGTTCAGTAATGCGAATTTTGATAGTGTTTTGTCTTTGTTTATATTTGTGTTATATCCAGTATTTCATTTGTGGTTATGACATTTTATAAATATCCTGATGATGGGAGATATGTACACTCCCGAAACGTTGATATCTAATCATCTTTTCAACTGGCTTGCTGCCCGAGAAGAAAGTGAAAATTAAACGTAATGGTTGAATACCTACAATGGCATATAAGGAACTTTGGAGACGGAATGTTACACAGATTGGAGTGGACCAACATAGCGAAGGAAACTCAAAAACAGAAACTAGGCTTACTTGGTACAGGCTGGGAAATGTATGGGAAATTTGTAGCAAAACTTTGGATTAAAAATGGACAAAAAAGAATAAACTGATATGAAGAAATTTCATTAATGAGGCACACAGTGTTTAAATTGAGGCCTAGATTTCTGTAATACTACGGCCGTGTTTGAGAAAGTTGACGGGGGTAGTCGTTTTAAATATTAAGCCATAGGCGACATCATATAAACGGTTGTGCTGTAGGATGTCCTGTCCACTGAAAAGGGTGGTTGAACATTTACAGAGACTATAATTATACATTTTAAGGGCAATATGAACAGATATTAAATGAGTATATAAGTCAGCATAATATTTACATCTGAACATATGCACAACATTTTTGAAGAAATATTGCAAAGTAGGGATATAAATGTCTATTTGAGAACAGAGATAGTATATTCTTGATACGGGAAATTCATAGTCAAGACAATAGTGATACGGATTTTATATTTAAGACTATGTCGCAGTTCGGAACCATTTCCACGGCTATAAAGTTCGGATTAAATAGGCACGAAGGATTTCTTTTACATTCCTTGATGTTTTAAACACTTGGGTGTTGCAGTGGGATTCGACTCGAAATATATATGATGTATACGGTTTTTTATATTTTATTTCTTCCTTTAATACTTTATTTATACTTTTAATCTCCATTTCATACTTGGTTTTTGTGTACCCAAACTTTCTAATGCAGCTATTTATTCTGATTTTTTTAATTTTTCCCAATCTCCAGTTCTCCATTTCAATTGTTTATATATTCTTTGTTGTTATAATATCCGGATATTAGGTTCCTCCATTGTATTTTCCTTCTCCATCTGATTTTTATATCGATCTGTCGCAAACTCCAATCCTCGTTGAACTATTGTATCCATTACACAGGGCCACAGATTGTTTTCTTAACTATTATATAATCTATTATGAATCTAGTGTTTGGTCTTTCCCAAATGTATTCATGGATATTCATGTGTTTGAAAAAAGGAATTCCTAATCCTCAAATCATTAAACGAGCATATTTCCCTTAATTTCTTTCTATTTTGATTTAGCGTTGATCCTGCATTGGGTTTCATTTTCAATTCTAGCGTTCAAA
Source organism: Mantis religiosa (assembly GCA_030765055.1). Taxonomy (NCBI): domain Eukaryota; kingdom Metazoa; phylum Arthropoda; class Insecta; order Mantodea; family Mantidae; genus Mantis; species Mantis religiosa. The sequence continues at coordinate 53,131,470 of CM060954.1, forward strand.
TCTCCAGCTATCAGAATGTAATCATTTTTACCTGTGGTATCCAAGCAGTCTTGAAGCTGGGAGGCCGCGCCGTGGCTGAGTGGTTAGACAACTCGACTCTCACCAATCTTTCGATCCCAGGCGACCACAAGGTGAGATTTGTGGTGGACAACACGGCGCTGGGGCGGGTTTTCTCCGGGATCTCCGGTTTCCATCGCCATCTCATTCCACCGGTGCTTCATCTTCATCTCATGTATCACAAGTGTCACCTTTTGTCAGCTTTTTCTATAGCTTTCTCTTACTGCTCTCTTCTGGCGCATATTCTCTTATTATATGACAGTATGATCTGCCGGTTTTCAGTTTTAGTGTTATAAGTCTTATCTATGAATATAAAATTATCCTTTTCTGCAAGACATTTTTTACTAATACTTCAACTTCTGATGCCGCTCTTCCTTCCACATAGGATATTCTGGAAGCTCCACTGATCCCTAACCAACCTTTTCTTTCCTTAACTACCGTTACGTCAAATTTCCCATTGTAATATTGCATCAATATTTCTTTAGTTTTAGTTGCCTTCCTTTGTACATTCCATGCAGCTTTTGTCCAATTATCCAGAATATTCAAACCTGTACCAAAGCCCTAGTTATCATCGATGTTCTCCGTGAAGGTCTTCAACGTCACAAATTCCTCCGAGAAAACGATCAGTGATGCGTTAGGATAACTGGAGGAGGGTAAAGCAAGAGGCTCATTTATAGAGGGGAAGTGGTATTTAAGCAGACAAGGTATAACTCCATCTCCAGACTTTCCGGCTTCGTTTCCCACAAGTATTTCCATCTGAACATCCGGCAGAACTTCATAGTGTCAGTCACATGCCGGAAGTGGTCGAACTTGAGCATCGGAACTTAGATACTCCCTTCTAGAGAAACGGTTTGTGTCACTGATAACTGATGATAGATTCGGTTGTTAATCTCCTTTATGGCTTTTGTGCTAATGGTCTACCGGTAAAAACAAAATGGGATGCTGGATGGGGTAAATTCATATTAAAAATGGTTGCTAAGTCTTAAACATTAGTCAACTTGGTGTGCTCAGCGGCAGGCAACTCTGACAGAAATGTCCCTTTCGTGTGATTTAGACGAATTCTTTGTGTATTATCAGCCCCATTCTAGGAAAATCTTTTAATATACCCCTCGTCGCAATTTATCTACAACTTCAGAGGCACGATCATTTCCTGATTGCTACAACGGTTATCACCTCAAATATAAACAAGTATGTTCCTTTATTTTCCGTGTCAAAGATCACTAGGCTATACTCAACCAAAGCATTTTCTATTTTAGAACTTTTTTTTTTTTTCAAAAATATGTGATTATACTTACAGGAATTTATATATTCATTCTTGAACAAAAAGCCTTTAAAATAAGCCTTTTCCCTTATTTATTATGAGCTGATCAAGACAACAGAAATAGTTTTAATACATATTTTTATGGACAAAATGATACTAGTGTTATACAGTAGCCTTAAGCGATTGTCGAATGTTTTCGGAGCTGATAGCTATGTTAACACATTCCAACGAAATCAATTTCATTCTCATTGCATGGGCACAGAAAAAAGAAAAGAAAACAATCTAGCTATTTGAAAAAAAAACATCGAATTTTGAAGATTCAAATCTGTAACAAGAAATACGTTGAAAATGTAAAAAACTGAAGCTGCTGACAGTGAAGTAAACTAGGTTATTAATAATAACTAAACACTAGTAACACAACTTCACTTATCTTATTTAATTCCTGGGACTGGTATCAAAGCAGGAATTAAATAAGATAAGTGAAGTTGTGTTACTAGTGTTTAGTTATTATTAATAACGTTGAAAATGTTTATATTGTCAGAAGTGACTGTCTTGTTTAATTCAAATAGTGTGTTGTAAGTAATCATTTTGACTATGGTCACGTCACGTGACCTCTCCTACCTCTGATGAAGCAAAATCAGATGTTGGAAATACTCAAAAAAAAAAAAAAAAAAAAAAGAGCCCAGAAAAGTAGGAACATATAGGCATAATAAAACAGCATTGTATGGGAGGGATTGTTTTCCTGCGGGATTGTTTACTCTACACAGCCATACATAAGGAGCGCCGGTACAGAGCTGACGAGGGATGTCCAGCAGCTACTTGAAAGTGGTCACTTGTGGCACTTTTCAGGCTTGAGTTTTGAGCGTTGCGGGTCCACTCCGCAGCAGATTTTTGGTGCACAGGTCCCACATAGAGCAGAGATGATGTCATCAAACTCTAAAAGAAAACAGGTATGAGCATAGTAATAGTTCCTTTGCTAGCATTTGCCAAATAATATGAAAGTTTTTGTTTTAATTCTCATTGACTTTGATATTTGGAAAGTAATAGGATATACAACGGCAGGCTACCACTCCCGGAAGAAAAGGATGAACTGAAGGTCACAGGGAGTTACAGGATGCAGTGAGATATGTCAAAGAGACGCGCTGAAATCCTTCAGAGTTCCAGCTTGTAGACCACCCCATTGCTGTAGCTGCCTAGAGAGGGACATAGGCAACCTGACGAACAAGCATCCGTGCCATCTGTCCGGTACTACCACATGCCACGAAATATAGAACCGCACTTGAAAATTGAGAAGGAAACAGAATGGCAGATAAATGATGAAAATAAAATCGTGGTAGACGAGGAACCTCTTCAGCAGTCAGCTACTGAAAAAGACCAAGTTGACGGGAAACGAACCGGGATCTCCAGAATGGGTTGCCTTGCACTTATCGCGGGACTATCTCGTTCGGTTACTTCACAAATAATATATTATTGGGGCGTACTGCTAATTGCAGGATCTGCGGTAATTTAGGCGGCAGGCTTTGAAATACGCAGCTGTGATTGGATAGCCCTGATCGCATGCTAGAAAGGGTTGTGAGGAATAACCTAAACTTGAAGGGATTTTGAAGGGATGTGGGAAGTACTCATGCATAAAGTAGAGAGGTGAGAGATGGGCAGACGAGGGCTCTAATAAGCACTAACGAACCCGCTACTGCGGTTAGCTTCTCCCCAAAGTCTAAGGATGTTTTTACTCAGCTTTATGTTGCCTGGAACTCTGCAAAAGGATCACTTAACAAAGACAGGACCAAACTATGGCTGCATGAAGGTTTCTAAGCCTCATTCGGACGCTGAAACATACCTATAGGTCATATATTCTCATTTATCTTCAGAATTTTTGTGTGTATTTAGGTGTGACAGATTGTGTTAGTTGTGCAGACACATTCCTGCAATGTCTAGTTGTTTATATTATTGGTTTCTTCTAAGGTTTGTCTTTCTGTGATTATTGGCTCGAGATTTTAGTAATACGTATACACAATTGTTATGTTTGTAAACAAATGATCACATTTGTGTAATCGGGTATCTTCTACTCCATTCATTAGCTGACTAGCCTCATCGTTGGCCTTCTTTGTTATCTCTTTATTTTCTGTGAATGAAGCTTTGATGCTCAGTATGAAAACCACTGATTACCTAGCAACTAAGGAAGACCAAACCCAGATTTTCTACATTAATCCCCTATTTCCTTACTTTTATTTTATCAAATATGTCCCATTCATTTTGTAGATTTCGAGATATGACACAGTATATTTAAAGTACAATTTGTAGTGGAATTAAAATTATTCATTATTACTGATTTAAATTTCAATTATTTATACTTTTCTCAACTGGTAAGTTGCTAATAGTTGTTATTTCTCCACTGCTCTACACACACATATATTAGTCGAAGTTATTACGTTCAGAAATATAATGCAATATTTAATCGGAAATAAGAGTTTTGGGTACTTGCTAAATTAAAAAACAATTGAAAGAAAGAGCTTTATAAGAAGGTCCATGTGCTTGTATTTATTTGTTAGCAACATAACTATACAACAAAAAGGATTTTAGGTATCAAAGCTTGTATAACTGTTCGTGTATATTGTGACTTTCTGGGTTCGTATAATTAACATTCCAAGTTGCAGAAATTCCAAATGTTCTTTATTTCCGTGAAAATACATTCACAATAGCAGTATTACGTCATATACACAATTACAATCTACCAAGGTCGTTGATCACAACAAAGAGCTGACTCAACTTCCACTGTTTAGAACACTCTTATTATAACTCCTGTTTACAACTGTCTTTTCAACTGTTTTCTACTACTCGCTGGCGTGTCACAATCTCTTATATATCTCATTGATAATTCGAGACTGTTCTGTAACAATCAAGAAATCGAATGTTCTGTCACTAGACGAAACACAAACTGTTGGGACGTGAAACTTTATCTGTACCGATCTTTTATCTCCGCGCTATATTTATTTGTTCAGGCATACTCTTTATCTCCGTGTTGCCTATCAGTTCCTTTGTGTACACAAGCCGTGCTATCGCGATCGGGTTCGCGACAACTATGAAATAAGAAATAAAAAAGATGGAAGGAAGGAGGGAAGGAGGGAGGGAAGGAGGAGGGAGGAAGGGAGGGAAGAAGGGAGGGAAAGGGTAGTAAGGGAGGGAAGGAGAGAAGGAGTGAGGGAAGGAGGGAGGGAAGGAGGGAGCGAGGGAGGGAGCAAGGGAGGAAGGGAGAAAGGAGGGAGGGTGGGAGGGTGGGAGGGAGGGAAGGAAGGGAAGATGGGAGGGAGGAACAAACAAACAAAGTAAATAATAAAACATATAATAAAATAAATATGTAAATAAATTAATAAATAAAATAAGTAGACAAAGATCTGGCCCACATCAATTGGACTTTCTTAGAAGTATTGTGTTAAAACCGGTTAAATGCCGAACTGGAAGATATTCTGGTAAATGTTCTCATCCAAGCGATAAATCAGAGGTAGAAATATGTAATACTTTTATCCCCTCAAAATGGCTCCAATTATTTAGATTAAAGCAGCGTATATTTATGATACTTGCATAAGATATAAAATGCACAATTGGAAATTTTGCGAATAACAAATAAGTTCTACTGTTCTGAATGAGTTCTAAGTGGTACTTCTCAAAAGAGAAACCTGATGATAATATTGGCATATTTGAATGATATTTATAATTTAAGCGTCCGACTTCAAGGAAAACCGCAATAGTGTTCGAAGCTAGGGATATAGTGCAAGGGTTTTAAAGGAAATAAAATTTTGACAGTCTGGCCGCGTAGCTCAGTCGGTAGAGCACCTGCCTGCTGTGCTAGGGGTCCCGGGTTCGATTCCGGGTTCAGTTTGGGATTTTTCTCCGTCCAAGATAATTCCCCATTTTCCACAGAGTCTGGATGTATGAATGAGGGTGTAAATGTGTGCGTGATATAATGATTAAAAAAAATCTAACGAATACTAGTTAAGACCTTCGATATGTCTTCAAAGAAGAACGGCCGTCGATATGACCATTGTAGATGGAACAAGTAAAAAAAAAAAAAAAAAAAAAAAAAAAAAAAAAAAAAAAAAAAAAAAAAGTTTGACAGAATTGGTGAACAAAGACTTTCCAATAGTAAAATAATTTATAGGATAACTACATTCAAACATATCGAGGATATCTTAAATGCGTTAATATACTTGCTTGATAGTTTCTATTTTCCGTAAGAGTTCCATAAAAAGGATACGAAGAAAGGTTTTGCTATATAAACTTTGCTGGTCCAGAAAAGTCAGTTTCTCTAACAAAGCAGGAGTAAGACTGCTTCAGTTATTTGACGTTTCTGATATTAAAATATATCTTATGAAATAAGAAGCCAGTATCTTAGTTTAGTTAAAAGACGGGTTTTTAGTTTCATCTGACAAAGATAAAACCATCCTTTCTTTGCAATTACTTATTTGTGGGAGTTAGAATGCTCTGCATAAGCAGAAGACTCTCAAGAATGCCATTGCTCCGGCATTAATAAATTTATAAATTGTATGTCAGACCTGACTGCTCATATTTGAAATCGAACCCATTTTACAGTCGGAGAGCAACGAACAATCCGATGAGCTTACTGTGTTCCTCTTTTACTCACACAAGTTACAACAGACAACTGAATGAAGTATTCAGATTAACACAATATATCTAAAATTAAACTTAACTCACCTAAATCAAGAAAGGAACTCATGTCTGAGAAGTTTTCCCTTTGACGCTTGCCTCCTCCACCTGAAAGACATGACTGTAATGGGAATATAAATTTGAGAAGGAACTAAAAAAGCTGTTCGAAATCCTTCGTCAAACTATCCAAAAAATACTAAGCTTTTTAGAAAATAAGTGCTCTATCTGGGATACATTATAAAATCCTCGGAAATTGTGGATTCCCGTAGCATTAAGTTGCTAAGTAGCTACTTAGTCAAAGTTGTTAACAAGCATTAAGACAGTTCAGAGTCTCTGCACATTGCCGTGTAAATTTGTTGTAGAAATGCAGACATCGCCAAACAGGTGACACAAATGCCTGAGGAATAACGGGACCTCAGTATTGTGTCTCTAAACCCTGATATTTTTCCAGATTCTGAATAAAGGTCTCACGTGTAGGATATTGCATATTAGGATAGCTTATCGTGACAGTGTGCGCCGGATAGTCATTGGGGTATCCTGAACGGAGTGTGGACCCTGTCAAAGGCCAAATGTAACTATTGCGTGACACTGCCAGTGCCACTGGATACTGGTGAAGCACTACCACAAATGCGTCTAAGGGTAATAGTTGTATATGTAACTAACCAGTTTACCCTAACCTGGCCGCTGAATAATCGCAAATTGGAGAAAGGATTCCCTGAGTCTACGACTCAGAACAAAATGTAGGAAAACACAGACACTCTTTAAGGAACACAATGTCAATACAGCCCATTTATGAAGGGGAATGAAAACATTATCATCTTACGGCCAGTTACTTTGCAATTTGCCATCGATTGGTATAAAGAGATTTTGAAGAGGGAAATTCTGGAAGATAGAGATTTAAGATCCTGTTAGCAACCTGCATTGGCGAAGTTGTTTAAGGCAACTAGGCTTATAAGTGTCATTGTTCACTGTGGTATTCCTTGTTAGTTTGGGACGATGCGTTCAGTAAATTGTGGAGTTGACAGTCTCGTAGGCGTGGAGATCCGTCCCCTTCAGCTGCCGTGGTGCGGGCGCTGTGGACCCTTAACACTCGCGGTACCTCTGACGTTACTAGAGGAACCTCGGGCCGAACATTCGAGCACCTCCCTCTGGGAGTTGTTCGGATTGGGTTGGTCTCGAGGGGTCAGTGGTTCCCGATACCCGTGGGTGATCGGGTACGTCTCCGGATGGGGTTGAGGGAAGCCATTAATATTCCCGCGTACTAGCCAGCATAGCTAGTATAAGACGTGCTAGATCGCTAGGTGGCCCCACCGAGGTCATTACGTTAGCCTTCAACTTTTGGTGTTGGCGCGCAGAAGTGGCGTATTCACTTCCATACCGTCTTGTGTCCTTGAACCAGATGGGGGGGCCCTTGTTAGTAACCAGGTCTTGCCCTATGGAAAGCCCCACGGAGGACGTCGGGCGTCCTTTGGGGCAGCTCGGATAAAGTCTGTTTAGCCAACGTATGTGCAGTTCCCAGTCAAAGGGACCTCAAAGGACGGGACCTCCCCGCCCACTAATGACCGTCATAAATCTATCTCCACACTTCAGAAATGGAACATTGACGTTGGGGACCAATAGCAGCCCCCATTTGTTGAAAATGACAGTTGCATGTCTACTCCGCGTGGAGTCTCAGTTGCCAAATTTCCAACTTCCAGTTGTTCTGTTTCATTAGGTGCAAGACGGCGATATTAAAATGTTGCAACATTGTAGAAAGGACCGTCAGGAGGAGGGTCCATGTTGTAAAACGATTACGAGGGTTTGTCAAAGAAAGCGGCCGCCGTGCACTTGCGTTGGGTAGACAGACTTTACTCCCTGGTTGAGAGAGGCCCGGGCCTTCGTCCTACGGATCCAGGACTGGTGGGCGTAGAACCTCTGGACTCAACTGTGGAGTTCACAGAACAGAAAATTAAGGTGTTTTCGAGGAGTTTGGTGAAGGAAGACCTCGAGGAGGCACATGCTGGTACTGCTTGAGGTCTATTTGAAGTAAACAACCGTTTGCATAACATAAGACGTCAATATTATTTTTAACACATGTGAAGGGACATGGAGAGGTGGTACTAACAAGCCGTAGGACTCAAACTCGCAATCAGACCAAATGCAACACATTCTTGGAGCGCTAACGGATATCCATCATCTCGCCAGGAAGCACCTGAAGCTACCAAATAGTCAGATGATTGGTGAAGAGTGTTGAATTCCAGGAGAATGACCTCGTATGACGTTATTGCGCTATGGGGACTAGACTAAAGAGTTTCTGGCACTGCCCATGTAAGGTACTTTCCCTGATCAATGATGGAGTATATTGCAGTCGGAGTTAACCTCGAGAAAGCTGGTGGTTCACCTTACTTCTGTTGTGGAATATCACCAGGTTTGAGGAGGAAAACATGCTGCAAAACCAAATGTTTTCTTCACATGATTGATTGGAGAATAACTGCTCTCGGCCATGTAATAAACGCATGTCTATATGGGATCTCTTTACTGCCTTATGAATTAATTAATAAAGCCAAACTTCTCGTCCAAAAGTAATCTCCTTTCTGCTTGCACACTTTCCTTAGTCATCAAAGAGGGTTACCAAATAAGGCTTGATACAATATTTTGTATGTGTTCCCTTTTGTTATAAGATAAAAAGTAGCTAGTTCCAACATTAATTTATTCTAGACCTTATGCTTTTCCTGTTGTTTGTGTAGTAAAAAACCTAGACAAATACAAACCTTTTGATTTAAATTTAAATAGCACACCAAAAAATCCACACCAGAAAATAATCATGCCTTTTGAAAGATGATAGACGTGACTTTGAAGGCACAACTGCACACATAGCATAGGCTCGTGACACTGCAAATAGGACGTCTAGCACATTTATGGATTTAAGCTCATGTCTGCGATATGCTATTTGACCTATACATTTGGGAGTAATTTCGTTACCATGCTCTGGAACGTCAATGGTATTAGCCCTTTATAATGAAATTGCACAATGAAATTAACAAGAGTGTCTATTGAAGAGCACGTGCAGTATAACAAGCGGCCAACTAAAATGTAAAATTAATATTTAATGGATTGGCAGCTACAAATAAGAGGAAATTATTAACTGGGTCGCCCAAAACCATCAAAACTACATACAGGAAAATATGATTTTCAATTTGCAAACATGAGTGGCGGAAGGAAACTCGGATGTTAAAGATGACTTGCTCATTTTTAGACAGGAATGAAGGATACCTGGCAGTACCTCCAGTGCTACACCTAGGTAATTCTTCAAATGGTATAAATGAAAGTGCTACAATTATTTACCCAGTTTGAGATACTTGTGCAGCTGATAAATAGAAGAAACAGTTTAGAAACAGTGCGATTATCTTATTTAAATGGCCAAGAGTTAGAGTAAAATATTGTCACTATATGCAGATTTCTTTTTTTTTTTTTTTTTTTTTTTTTTTAGTAATTGTTCAGTTTTTTTCTTGCGCGTAGCTTTGGCGTTAACGATGTGCGTAGCAGAATCTTTCTTGACCTTTCACTTAAACCTCTCACATAGAACTCCTCTATTTTCCGGCTGTGCACTGAAGTATCGAACACAGGACACACTCTTCTCTCTTAGGTCTTCTCTCCATGTTTATTGTTTCGTCAAGCTTGTTACACAGAATCGCTGAGTAAATTAGCACCGCCTTCAAAATTACTATAATGCGGTGACTAATTCACTCGTTTTTGTCCGTGCAAGGGTCTTCAGTTCGCGTCATGGTTAGCTGAAGTGTTCTTTTTTTAAATTTACGTCCTGCAACGTTGTCATGTCGTACGATGAATGAAATTGGCGAAATGAGGCTCAAATGAGTCCGGGGTCCTTGGAGCTTAGAGCTGCCTGACATTCGTCTTCATGGATAAGGGAAAACCCCCAAAATACCTTGTTCAGATAACTCACTCTGACCGAGATTCGAACTCGAGACCTCTTGAACGTGAGGCAGACACGCTACTGAGGCAGTCTAGCTGAGGTATGTACAGCTGCTTCAGGTTTCTGGATCAGTATTTCGAAAGCTTTCTCAATAGAGCATATCTCCTCCTCTCTTTCTCTTCAACAAAGAAACTGGCTAAGTTGAAGAAACTTCTCTCTTTCACGGTATTATTATTCAGAGATCCAAAAACTACCACAAAAAATTGCAATCAGATACAGAAGAAGTGGTTTTGCAAGGAGTAGAAAAGAAAATGCTAGATCAGAAACTCAAATGTTCCTCAAATAGTATAGGACTTGATCCAGTACGTGTCAGAGATGGAAAAAAAGCACGCTGCTTAACAGTATAAACGTTAGATTGGCTGCCCCGTAGTTCACTGCCTGTCGGGTGAGGGGTCCCGGGTTCGACTCCCGGCTGGGGTGGGGATGTTTCTCCAAACAAAATGACTCCCCAACTTGCCCAGAGTCTAGAATTATGAAGATACGATTGTGTGCGTGATCTAATGAATAAACATTCAAAGTACCTGCAACCCAAGGTTTACGAGTTAACACCATCGCCAGTAGGCATTTATGTTCCAAAGAAGAACGGCCGCCGAGATGACAAATGCCGTTAAAGGCAAATGGAACAAATGGAACAAAAAGGGAGGGGGATGTGGCTTGATTTACTGAATTATCAAATAACTATTCATGGCAAGAAGAAACGCACCTTACCGAAACAGATTGAAGGTGATATCAAGAGTTTTAAAAAGCTCAACAAATACAAGATATTAAAGAGTGGATAAAGGCTCGTTCATTCGGAGAAGGACAAGCCTACAGTTGTTTCTAAGGACGGAACTACGATGGATAACTCTAATATTCAGTTAATATCTAAGCTTAACGGGTTTCAAAGTCATTCAGAGGATAAAGTCGGTGATAAATATGTAAATTTCTTTCAAACCCATAAAATGTAGAACTAGCATAAAAACTGTAAAATTGTAAAGTAATCCACTTCCCCGGTTTATGCTATTGTCCACACCTTTTAAGAGTCCAAAGGGCATTATACGGAGCGACAACAGCTGTTAATTCTTTAAAACTTTCAGGTGTTGTATTATTAGGCATGAATATTTTGTAAAAGCTACCCTCTACGTCTCGATAGATTTCACAAAAGGCTATACAACGCTTATACTATAAAATATATACATTTAGGTATAATGGGTAACTAAACGAGTACATTTTCTTTGGCACAAATAATTGTGGAAGCTGATGGCTCAGAGATTCCAAGGAAGGCCAGATATTATCTTCCATAACTGGATGTCTGAAATAAAAATAACTCTGCTGCTTCCTTTTTCCCATGACTTTTAACCACGAGAAAGGATTTTTAATATTAAAGAATTAGTGTGAGGGCCTGACGTATGATTTTAGCAACGTAGAGTATTACTGTGCAATTAATAATAATAATAATAATAATAATGATAATGATGATAATTGGCTCATTTACGATTGTGAAACTGTAGGCTCTTCTATTATCAGTGTAGTGGAAGGTACGAATATATGGTCACTCACTGTGCCTATTCATTCTTTGTTTACTGTAGCTGAAAACTTCTTGATGGATTCAAGATATTCTAGGGAATCAAGCCAATAAATGTTATTAACTCTAAATAGACATTACACAGACATCAACAAAGACACAGCACTACCAATACTCACATCACTGAACAAAAGACTGTTTGCAGTAAATTAAATGTCATGTCAGGAGATGGCGCTAGTGTAGAAAACTAATGTCAGAGAAACGTAACTACTTAATTTGATGATCAAGTTGTATAGATCTGTGCCTCTTAAGCCGATTGATTTCCATTTTTAAGGCCGGGTTCCAAGAGGAGTTGAACTGAAATCCAGCATCACGATTAAGGGTGCTCCTCTCGGATGAAATGGCCAAAGCCTCCTTAACTACCCGCTCCCATTTTGCCAAGATGGTCGTCTCCCAAAAGTTGACTCTATGGTCGTTATCAAAGTTGCTTTGATAGATAGCTACTATTATGTGTTTCAAATGGGAAGGTGTTTGTCCTTGATCGCTACTAGGCGAGCAACCAATCGGAGTCCTGCGGTGTTGTGTTGCATTCCCGCTAAGTGGTGTGTGAGGAGCGCCAACCTAATCAATCTGTATTTTTTTTTAATTTCACGTCCTCCAACGTTAAGTCATGTCGGACGATGAATGGAATGGGTGAAATGATTCTCAAATGAGCCCAAGGTCCATAGAGCTTAGAGTTACCCGACATTCGTCTTTCAGGATAAGGGAAAACCCCGGAAAAACCTTTTCCAGGTAACTCACCCTGACCGAGATTCGAACTCGGGACCTCTTGAACGCGAGGCAGACTCGCTACTACCACGCTACCGAGGCGGGCAATCAATCTGTATGAAATACTATTCCCGCTAAGACAAAAATTCAGATTTTGCCAAAACTGATCCATGTGGAAGGTGGAGAGTAATGTATCTAACATAACCCTGAAAACCCCATATTTTTAGCTCAAATAGTTTTTCTAATACAAATAAATAAAACACTATTACCGGTATTATAACAATAAATCACGACGTAAGCACTGTATGACTTTGGCATGTATGCGTGAACATATATTTTTAATTACTCAGAACTGAAACGTAAATGTTTGACATGACGTGTTAAAAGAATTACTTTGAATAATCCAATTCGAGCAAGAGGAAACAATAAATTTCCTGCGGCCCTGGTAGAACGTGTCTGGTCACATTATATCTTTGTTTATGAACGGTTCGTAATCTCTATTTACTCTAGAGAGTTCAAAGTGGTTGGTGCGTATGTATGTACATATACCTTTAATTACTCAGAACTGAAATTTAAACTACTGCATGACGTGATAAAAGAATTACTGTGAATAAGTCAAGGTGTTAAATTCGAAAAAGAGCAAACACTTCATTTCCTGTTAGCCTGTGGAATGCTGTATGCTTATGTTTATGAATGAATGCTGGATAAGAAGTGTTTATTTACTCTGGGGAGTTCAGATCAATATCATTCAGTTGTTCTTTACACAACAGTAGAATGGCTTCTTATGGTGAATTTAGTGGCAAGTCAAAAAGGCAATTATTGCGAAGTCATGCTCGAAGCTCGAAGTCATGCTGCTGAAACGTGTGGTGTTTGTCGCGCATTTGGATTAGAAAAGCAGGTAATTCATAAAGTATAATTATAGTTATAGTATTTAAAATATACATAGTTTGCGAAAATGATTTTTCCAATTTTGATTTTGGCAACTGCATCATTGTAAAAGTTTGTAAAATATAATTCGCTTACCCTTACATCTAGCGCCAAGCAGGCGTGCATGTTGTATGAGTGTGCGAGAGAGAGAGAGGGAAATATGAAAGGAGTGGAGTAACAAGCTGGCAACGCTGAGTGTGATATGGCATCTGATTAGCTGGACTCCAGAAACCTTCCCATTTGAAACACACGATAGTGGAGGTATCAGCAGTAAAAAGAAGTAGAAAAATGTTTTAGTTGGTTTTAGAGCAGTTCAATAAGAGCGATGATAACTATCATTTGGAAGATTCTTATGTTCCTGAAGATTACATATGAGATGCGGACCATTACAATGATACGGAAATAGATGTAAGGATATTTTCAGCATATGCGAGAGTGAAGAGGGGCGGCATTGACTCAGTTTAGTGTATGCAAAGTGATGACCCCGAAATTAACAGGGTTTATCATGGGAAGATTATCTGTTTTACTCGGAGTTCCAGAGCACCCAATTTTGGTACTAAGATACTATACAAGAATATAATAAAAACTTAGATTGTCTTCCTCGTTAGGAAATGATTCAGAACCAGAGGAAATATGGCACTGGCTTTTCAACACTGAGATTTTGAACGAAATTGTGGTACGCACCAACTCAAAATTTTAAGTGATAAGGAATAAATTATAAAATCCTTCCTCCTCCATTTATAAAGACACAGACAAAACTGAAATGGAGGCATTGATTGGTTTGATGATTCTGTGTTCCATTTTCAAATCTGGACGTGAAAATTTGCCATCACTTGTTGCAAATGACTGTACCGAACGTCCCATTTTTCGTGTAGCCATGTCTTTGTAACGATGCGAGGTTTTGCTGGTGGATCTCAGATTTAATGATTCATCTACTCGTGAAAGAAGCTGTGTCTAACATTTTCATATTTTTTTTTTTTTTTTTTTCTGACAAAAGGTATAATCGGAGCTCATGCATGTGTTGATGAAACTCTGATCCCGTTCAGAGGACGATACCGATTCAAAATAGTTATGCCCCAAGACACTTGCTAAACAAGGCATACAGGTCCTATGCCTCAAAGATGCACATTAATCATATTCATATTATAATGCTTATGTTTTTGCGGGGAAAAGCTATCTGAGGAAGAGAAAAAGTCCCAAAAGCCAACTCAGTGTGTCATTTATCTTTCAAAATATATACATATATGGAACAAACAAGAATATCACAGCAAACAATTGGTTATGCTCCACTGAACTCGTAAGAAGCTGCTGAGAAACAAGTTGACATATTTCGGAATTCTAAAATCCTAAAAAGGAGAAATTTCACAACATTCTTCCCAACCAAAACAAGGAAGAACTTACTTAAAAGGTGATACTACGACAGGAAGGACGTGTTCATGCGCGTTAAGAAGAGAAGCGAAGATTTATAAGTCTGAAATATAGGGAAGTTAAGAATAGCGCAACCAGTGTAAGTGGAAGCAGCATTAGAAGTTTATTAGAGCAAAGTAGTCCTCGCATAAAGAAGAAATAGAAACCGCGTGGAAGTAAATTTAAACAAGTAATCCAAGGTTTCAAGTAAAATTGAATTTATGTTAGGAATTTTACTAACAGGTGGTCACCGATCCAAGTCGATAAGCAAACTTAGTAGGAATTAAACCAAATAATTCTGCAACAAACAAAGTGTTATTAATACGACTGAGTAGCCAACAACCACCAAAATCCATTTCCTATAACCAATCACCTGAGGATAAGAGAACTCATAGCTCCAATTAGAAGCCAAGCAATTTAACACTGGTATGTGGGTTTGCCGCAAAGCTAGAAATGAGAAAAAACTGTCTTTATGGTCCCTACACGCTGAGCAGAATGACAGCATACAAGTGTGTGAAGTGTGATAAATCAAATTGCTTACAGTTCTCCATGAAAATATGTAAAATGTGTGTAGAAATCATGTAATCTTTTAACCTTATTGGCACACAGTTCAAGATATCTGTTAAAACAAATGTCAGCTTTAGAGGCTATTTTATTTGATTTATATTTATATAATTTTTTGACTTTTTCTTAAGTCAGAGACTATTTCATGTGAAAGAGCAATAATTAATTTTGAATTTTTTGCATATTTAATTCAAAATATTTTTAAACGAAATAGAAATATTAGCTATATTTTCTTAGTTATTTATACTCACTACGGCGGACCTAAAATGCAAAATTTGATAATCTGAGTCTCACAGAGTTAATGTATAGGGGTGAAATATTGGTACAAACCATCGCTGAAAAAGTACAATATATGCATAAATATGCAAAAATTAGTTAATTGTGCACTAACCCCTTAAACGTGCATTTATATGCACTACAAAACTTTTGCAATAAGCTCCTTACAACGTGGAAGATTAGGTATCTTGTAGAAGTTACATATGTAAAGTATACTGGGAAGAGAATGTCATGTGTGTGTGTAACAAGTAGATTTCATTTTTCTTTCTACCCACATGTTTTGCTTCTTCGAGAAGCGGCTTTGATATACATCAGTTCCCATGCATTGCTTCTTAAAGGATTCCTAATAATAGGATATAAAGTACTGTGGTTGATTTTGTTTCAAAGGGAATGCATAATTAGACCTCAATAGTGCATCAAATCTCTGCTTAAATGTGTATATTGAGAGTGTAATGAATTAAATCTAAGTCACATTTCCCCCTGCTCTATAATATTAAAACTCCAACTTTTACATGATAGGAGAACCAATATGAAAGTTTTGATGGAGGGAAGGCCTTTTTTTGTGTGTATGTCCCTTCGCCCCTCTTTTCCATGGCACTAACTAAGGCTGAGCAAATACTTTATCGCTTTTGGCGGCAGGCAGGCAGGTTGTATGTGGTTGAAGGGAGGGGGAAGGAGAGAGGGGAGAAATGAAATGAGTGTAAGGGTTTAGTTGTTTGACGTAATTGTGTTTGCAGCCGCGTCTGGCGCTACTCAACTGTCATCCCCGACGTAGAAGGGGGCAGAGAGGTTTTAACGTCACACTTTACTCCCCTTCCACCCACCGAGCATGCGTCGGAAAGTAAGCCCCCCTCTCGCACCCTTGCCGCTCACCACCAGCAGTGCATTCAGTGAGAGATTTGGTCGCGCGTGGGAGGCTACTGTGCTGCTACTGTGCCAACGAAACGGCTCCCGAGTGCCAACACCACGTGCAAACTACCTTCATCGGGTTTGCCCCAACTGTTTCGTTATCACAAGTACACATAACACACCATCAAGACGAAGGGCTACCAGACTGCAACTGCATTTCCAAACCGTAAGTAACATTTAGTGAATATTTCCTAAAAGAGAGAGGTAATTGTAGCCCATCTAGACTTTACGTGGTCGATGTTTTAGTTACATCCTCCACGACAGCCAAATTTTTACTTCAGGACAAAACTTATTACAGAGAAAACTTCAAGTATGTTTTAATACGTTTATACTTTACTATAGAACACATGGAATATGCTTGCTAAATCATATATGTACATAAATCACATTTGTAGAGAAGTGTATCAACAACTGTGTTTCAAAACTGAAAATACGAAGCAGAAAACGTGATTTCAAGCTTCAGTAGTTTTGGACATTTCCACAGAAAAATATAAGTATGAAGTTCAGCGATAACTTGCATTAAGCTTGCTAAATAATACTTAAATCTTAATAGCATTCTGCTGTTTACTTTCTAATTTGCTGTAAAATCAAAATAATGCATCACAATACTAAATAAAGTAAGAAAGTGTAACCGTAGGAAAGTGCTGTTGTGTGTCGAAATTCCCACTTCATTTTAGACTGGTGAAAAAATGTCATTCTTTAAAAATATTAGCAGTTCCGAAATAGTATAGTTTGTCCAAGTTCGTAACAACCTTTTTTCCAATACAAAACAATAGAAATAAGCGCTGTTAAAGATCTGGACAAACTATATTCTAAAATTTCGTTGAAACTTATGCTTCCTTTAGGATCAAAAAGCTAACTCGAACGTTCTAGCCAGAATAATTTGGGAATTTTAAACGAGTGTATGTGTATTTTAGGTGTTTTACAAACGACAAGGTTTCCAAAACAAATTATAAGTTTAGAAACTGTAATAAAATATACCAACAATAGATTAAGAGATTTTCCTATTTGAGGCCTTATGCAGAAAAAATGTGAATTATGTTTTCTTCGGCTGACAGGTTATTTTCAGCAATATGAATCCTTGTATATCTTATGCCATTTTAAAATGTTTAACGTTGACTAATTGTAATATTTGGCTAGATGCAATAGATAAGAGTTAATTTAAGCTCTGTGCAACTCAGAACAAAAGTCATAGGTTCGTTTTCAAATAGTGTTGCTTAGCTTTTGTCCGTTGTGAACACGAATGCCAAATTGCTGGTAGGTAAGGGACGTTTTATACGTATATTAGGCTATCGAAACCTTTCCCATCCATCTAAATACATTTACGAACAAGTAAAAGATAGAATCAGTCTGGCATGCCCTTTTTATTGGCTTCCATAACCGTTGTATTAAATTTGCGATATGAAATGTCTCTGGCACGTGCCTTCAGTACATTACTGAAAATCGGGTTCTAAAGTCTGGATATATAACTGAAAACCTCATAACTTGCTTTGCAAATTAAAAGAACCTCAGATTAGGGGCATTTAACCCTCGAGTAACTCCAAGTTATTAGAAATGTATGTGTGAAATAAGCCAGTATAAGCAGTACAGTGTCTCGTGTAGATATGGGGCAGTAGAATTGGTTGCCTACTCGTGCACGCTGCAGGGGTTCCGTTATTTTGAGACAGACAACTTTTGGCGTGTATTTTCGAAACGTATTACAAAATATATTGTACATAGCAGGGTTACTAAGAACTTGTGCTTTAAACGCCAACTTTTTCAAATAAAAACGTGTGAAATATATTCTGGCTGTTATCTATTTCTGTCTTTTCGGGCAAAGATTAGTACACTTCGAAAACTGAACGTCTTCTGCGTTCCTGTATGGACAGTCTTTGTCCTGCTCATTTAAATGTATTTATGTACCCACATAGAACATATAATGCGCAGCGTGTACAGTTTAAAACTCTTACATCATTTAGTAACGTTACGGTAACAATTTTTAGAAAACTTCACAAATCCAACTGTGGTAATGGAGATAGCGTTTTTTGTCTTTTGATAACGTGGAGCTCATAAACGTAATTCGAATGGAGAAAACAAAAATATAATATTTGAAGACTTTTGAAAACTGTGAAAAGATTGATGTGTTGCAGGCAGGGAAGGGTGAATCTTAATTTTAAAGTTTATTCTTAATTGACACCCCTGCTGTGTGTATGAGTAGACTACCCCATTGTACAGCTCACTGTGCGAGAGACTACGGGCATGGTGTCCCCAAGTAATGAAGTGTTTCACATCCTCCTGTTTTTGTTATTAAACTTTCATGGAGAAGAATTTATAGGATTTAATTCCATGAGATAGCAGTAAAGAAAGAAGAGTTATTGTAGGATCATGTGCTGCTTAAAATTATTATAATGACGCAAAGCATATCTTATATGACGTAACAGTATAGGCTTGAGTTTCGTGCCTACATCATTATAATTGAATTTGCAGATTTTGAATATGGTTTTTGTAGAGAGATGTCAAAATTCATTCAGACTTCCTTCCGTAATATTTACATCTCTCCATCTTCTATCGGTTTCAAGATATTAAATCTAATGACATTGTTTTATAATTACAAAACATTAATTTAGAAAATATCATGTACATTTATATGGTTTTCACTACTTCTTTTTAGATCTTTTTATATAATGAATATCCAACAGTTGATAAAGTATAATCAACGAACAATATCATATTTAAAAATAATCCATGTTTTATTATTTTCTGTTATTTTTATATATATTTATATATATTTTTATTATTTTATTTTTTATTATATATATTGTAACTTTTTTAAGACGGGAACGGGTACAGGGTAAGTCGTCTACAACATTTCTTGTTCTATTGGCCTGTACTGTGAGACAAATGAAGGGTTCTATTTGCTTAGATGGTTATTAGATCTGCATTTGTTCCAAGTGATAAATGTATGACTCCAGAGAACGCAAGGTTTTCTTCCGTATATAGGTCCACCTCTGCTCCTTTAAAAATATACCTAAGTGCTTTCCTAGCACAGTGTCTCCTCGCCGTACTTTCAGCAGCCAATGTCGTGTACCAGCAACCAACCACACTGCAAAATTATGAAATTTCGTGTCTTTGAAGCGAAACTCCAGTTGTACCAGCTGTGGTAACGAACGTAATGCGTTCTTCTGGACGAAGTTTATGTAGTGCGTCTCGGAGGGAGGTCCAAATCAAGTCAGCCCGCTGACAGTTGTACAAACGATGCTCAAGTGTATCATCTTCTACACATACGCCACAGATCTTCGAATTCATTCTCCCATGACGCCACATCTTTTCTGCAGTTGGAACCGTTTCATTAACAACTTTATAAACAGTTTCTCTTAAGATCGACGGAAGGTCACAGTTGGTTGCATTGGCCCAAACGCATTTCCAATCACGACTGTATTTTGTTTCCACATAAGGTCGTTGACTACCTGGCTCCATCAAATGACGATAGAGGTTCTTGGTAGTCAGAAACTTCTCCAGTCGCTCCCCGGAATTTTCAAGAGCACGAAGCTTGGCGACCAAACGATGAAATTCCCGTGTCGGTCTCTCATCTACTAATTCTTCAATAAATTATTCTTACCAAGGAATGTTCCTAAATATATTACATTAATCGAGGTAAGCAGTTCTTTTATTATATATTTCTTTGTAAGTACAATGTGAAGAGGTAAACGGTACTGAAACATTTTAAGGGTTGTACGCTATGCGATGACTTTGAAGTTTCGTTCTGTTTGTAGGCCAGGTGGGTTGGAGGAGTAATGGAGCTAACAACTTCCATTTGAGAAAAGTATAAGTACTGGAAATCTAAAAACCAGTCATAATGGATATCTCGGGAATGGTTAACTCCAAAAAAATTACCTATTTGACATAAATTGGGTGTTGTAACTAGATCTTCAGTTTTTACGTAGTAAGATTTTGTCTATCTTACTGTTTACAAGTTTCGCAAAAGTTCATAAAAATGAAGAGGACTTCCATGGCTATTCCCAGAAAATTCAATAAATAAATTTCATGTTTATGAAAATATCGCAATTTCATCAAAATAGTTTTAAAAAAAAAAGTACTTTTAAAATATTTTGCTCATAATGAGTAGTTTCTGATGGTGGGCTTTTTTATCTTTGTATCGCGTATTTTGAAGATACTGAACTTAAATACCAAGTTTGGTATACAACTGACTTTTTGTTATGCTGTTCTTACATACACGTACCTTTTACTAAAAGTATTATTTTAACTTTTAGGGGGCCTCATTACATGTGCTTCCAGTGAACTTTTGGTCGAAATGCAATGCTTATACTTACTATGAACACTATAGAACGAAACCAATCTATACGGTTACATTTCATTAGAATTGTGCAATAGAAATGCAGGAACTTTTATTTTATATCAAGAAGTACAAATAAGACACTTTCAATTCCAGGCTGCGGCAGAGAACTTTTCTTTAACTAAAATCATTCCCTACTCACTACAGAGCTTGAAATTATGAATGAGTGAGTCAAAGTGAACGATAATAATAGTTAACTACTGATTAAACTAATGTTAAAAAACTGTAAAGTTCAGCCAACATAGCACTATCATCATTAGATATTTCTGAAATTAGTGCCCCTACAAAGAAGTTAAAGATGGCTATACAGTATATACAAATATAATAATTTCTAACTTAAAACTTCACTTATAACAAATGATGAAACTTAAACTGAACAGGATCGCGATTTCGTGAAACTTTTTTCACATCCTCAGCAAGAGTCACAAACATCGTCGTCAACGCTACAATCGGCAGATGTTATGTTTTTGTTAGTTCTACCAAAATATGAAACTGAAACAAATTTAAAAACAGAATCGACTGCCGAAATTTCAAAATTCATTGCGCGATGTTTATTTTTTAAAATAAATATATTTTCCAAACCATTAAGTCTATGGGACTATTTAATTGTTTTAATAATTTAACTTCAGGATTTATTTCATGGTTAAATGACCAAAAATGATCTGCTACAGCTGATTTATCAGTCTGTTAGTACTTAATGTTATGAAAATTGTCTTTCATTCTGGTTTCCAAATTACGCTTTGTCTTTCCAATATAAACCTTATCACAATGGGAACAATTAAATTGATAAATACCATATTTTTTATTACTAGGATTTTTTTAGAGAAATGTAGTAAAGTTGTAACACTATATTTATGTTGATGAACTAAAGTTATACCAAACTCATTAATTTTTTTTTGAAAATGTTTATTAACCCAAGGATCGTGAGCACAGTTTTTAAAAATATAACCAACCATCTTTTATTTTTTAAGGTTAGAAGCATCATTAACAATTTATTCAATATTTCAATACAAATTCAACAATTGAAATGAAAGGTACAATTAGGTATGAAGCAATAGAGATGAACGTGAAACTACTTTCAGTGAATGAATTGTTTTGTTACCAAGTAAAGCCCACCTCGGTAGCGTAGATGGTGGCGTGTCTGCCTCACGTTCAAGAGGTCCCGAGTTCGAATCTCGGTCAAGGTTTTTTCAGGGGGTTTCCCTTATCCTTCAAGACGAATGGCGGGTAACTCTAAGCTCCATGGACCCTGGACTCACTTGAGCATCATTTCACCCAATTCATTCATCGTCCGCTATGACTTAACGTTGGAGGACGTAAATTAGACACACAGACACCATACCAAGTAAAGAATTCCAGCTCCGCCTCTGTAACCCTAAACGCCACTTTCCTTTCATTCTCGTATATTTTGTTCCATTTATATCCCGTCCTTAATTGCAGTTGTCTTTGGTGGCCGTTCTCCTTTGGAACATTTCGAAGGTGTTAACTCCTATTCATTAGATTACGCATACATTCGCACTCTCATTCGTACATCCGGATTCTGGGGAAGATGAAGAATTATCTTGGTCGGAGAAAAATCCCCACCCCAATCGAACCCGATACCCCTAGCACAGCAAGCAGGTGCTCCACCGACTGAACTACGGGGCCATTCTGTTTCGCTGTTTGTCTTCTTTTGGCCCAATAAGCCTTTTGTAGCGCTCATCAGATGGACGTTTCGTCGTGTTCATATGTTTCACATATCAGCAAGCAAAACGGTGACTAAATCATTTTTTTTTCATATTGCCATAAAGTTTTAGATTCACATGAATATTGTCCCGGCGATAAAGCAAGGAAGTTTCGGGCAGCGTCCCTTGGTCCGATTAGGGCGATACAACCAGACCAGGTATCCTTGTTGGAACCTTTGACTGTTGGCTTGTCTGTCGTATCGGGCCTTCATGCGGTCGCCCGCCTCTGAATGTTCTGACGAGCCATCTCATGCATGTCGTAGAGATGGTCCACCAGGTTCTCCACGTACTTGGTTGCTGGCTGTTTTGCGTCCGGGGCGCTCCCAAAAGCCAGATCACTCTCGGTCGAACATTAAGCTGGCTGGCGTCATTCCAGTGGTGTCGTGTGTAGACGAGCGGTAGGCCAACAAGACCCGCTCCACACCCCTACATCCACAGTCGGACGGCATAGTGCAGAGATACACCAAGACCTTAGAAGAGCAACTGTGGAAGGTCGTGGCCAGCCATCAGCGAGACTGGGACGTCAAGGTGCCACTGTTGTTGCTGGCCTACTTCTCGTCAACACACGACACCACTGGGATGACGCCAGCCAGCTTAATGTTTGGCCGAGAGTTACGCATCCCCTGTGATCTGGCTTTTGAAAGTCCCCCGGACGCAAAACAGCCAGCAAGCGAGTACGTGGAGAACCTGGTGGACCATCTCCACGTCGTGCATTAGATGGCTCGTCAGAACATCCAGAAGGCGAGCGACCGCATGAAGACCCGATACGACAGACAAGCCAACAGCCAAGGGTTCCAGCAAGGTGACCTGGTCTGGTTGTACCGCCCCACCCGTACCAAGGGACGCTGCCCGAAACTTCCATGCTTTTTCGCCGCGACAATATACAAAAGAATCTGACGAGGGAAATATAGAAAACAGCAATTCCATTTTTATGCTTTCATTCTGCCTAAAATGGACTGAAATATCATTTTCACAAATAAATATTTACTTCAAAGTAATTACTAATTTTTTCTAAGGTTTGTTTTTCTTCAAATTTTGGAAACCCCTCTTCGTTTTTAAATTTTGGTTATTTTAAATTATTGAGTCATATTCATGACATTAATTCCCATTAAAACATACATAAGTGACTACTTTTGTGTATGCGTGTGCATTTATGCCTTGTCCTTATGTAAAATGATTTAGAATTACTGCCTAAGTGCTGTATGTTAGTAGTAATAGAACGCTTTCTCGGCCGGAGTCATGATGGCGTCCAATAGCTCTAAGTACTTTCGAGAGCTCGAATGGCTCTCTAAAAATTAGAATATTATCCGTAAAACCACTTTTCACGCTTTGATTTATTTACCAATATAAAGTATGCGTATATAATAAATTATTGATCAAATAGATCCATATGAACCATAATTCCTGCATCTCCTCTATACAACTAAATAGTCAACAGTGAAGTAAAAAATTTATTTATTTTATTAATAAAAATGTACAATTGCTTTTCACAAATGATATTGACTATTGCAAAGTTATTTTGTGTATTAATGCTGCATCCTGCATGGTTACTGTTTCTTCTCTCCTGAAAGCCTTTTATCCAAATTTAATTCACACTACTGACATAGCACATGCATTGTGCAGAGTTACCGAAACTGTCCGAAATGAACTTCCTATACTTAATAGGCTTGTGTCAGACATGAAAAGTTCTTGTCAACCCTTTTCAAGAGTAACATTGTTTCGACAAAGCTTTTTTTCTTTCTATTTCTCTCCGTTCAGAGTCTATAATTACTCTTTGGAGCACCTGAAGTGATGGTGTCGTGTATTATGCTGAACATTTGGAAGCCAGTGCTGTGAGTGCATTACAGATGATAATGTGGCTTGTGTGCAAGTTGTTTCTGCAGGATAGCACACCAAAGGAAGACATGTTTACATATAGTCCAAATTTTCTTTCTGGCCTCCTTGCACTACCAAATTTGAAACAACTGTTAAGTCCTTTCCAGAGCAAGTTGGCATAATTAAAGAAGTAGAAGCCAATTTAAATACGGCATTTGGGACAAGTGGAAGTGTCTTAATGAAAAATGTGTACGATGTGCTGAATGGTGAAGCTGTAGGTGTACCAATGCAAATAAATGTGGCTAAATTTAGATACGCTCCATCACTTCAGTGTCAGTTAAAATGTCTTTCTCAGCGTGTAAAATGTTTGTCAGATAAAATATCCAGTTTTACATCAGAAAATTTGGCAAAATTAAGTTATATAATGCAACACAAATTGTCAATAGTTTAAAAATGCTGCAGCCATTAATAATTGAGATTAAACAAACTTTAAAAGCTTAAATAGGAAATATAACTTTGCATTTTCGTTGCGAATGTACTCATCGTTTTGTTTTCACATTCTTTTATTTTGGGATCCCACATACATCGTAAGTGTACATTTCTTTGTGTTTATAGCAATTATTTATTGTCGGTTTATATTAGTTAATTTAACAAATGCGAATTCTGGTATTATTTGTTAAACTTTAATTTTATAGGCTTAATTAGCTTTTCAGGTAATACAAAATTTAAAAAAAGCTAAAGTGGCAATCTAAGGAGGTATTTTAAAGATTTTACAACCTGTGTTAGGTACCTAAATGTTCATTTTTAATAGGCTAAAAATCAGAGGTTTAGTGATAAGGGAGTTCCTGTCAGACATCGTACCTTACTTCCTTGAAAAATACCTTTTCTGGTTTACATATGTACTATTGGTTTGCTTGGAGATGTCTAAGGTTTCACTGTACTTCACGTTTCTTCAGAATTTAAGGAACTGTCCAATATACTCAATCAAATACCTTTCCCAAATCATTAAATATGACGTTTATTTCTGTTTGCTTCTCCAAATTGTATCCAGTAATCTAGGTTTTATTATTACACTGAACTTTCCCTATGCAAATTTATTATTATTATTATTATTATTATTATTATTATTATTATTATTATTATTATTATCATTATTAAATTTCTATGCTAAATTTGTTCTAAAGTCGAAGATAGAAGTGGACGGGTGGCGCGTGCTGTCTTGTAGGGGGAAATACGGCTGCTTGTCGACAAAGAATAGCTCTGAATCTGTCACGTGCCATTGAGCTTGAACGGTTCTGGCTTGAACATTTATTCTAACCCCATTCTGCTGGTTACGGCACCTGTTAGTGACTTTTTTTTTTTTTTTTTTAAATTTACGTCCTCCAACGTTAACTCATATCGGACGATGAATGGAATGGGCGAAATGATGCTCAAATGAGCCCGGGGTCCATAGAGCTTAGAGTTAACTGACATTCGTCTTTCAGGATAAGGGAAAACCCCGGAAAAAACCTTATCCACGTAACTCACCCTAACCAAGATTCGAACTCGGGACCTCTTGAACGTGAGACAGACATGCTACCCAGTGAGTGATTTATCATACAATGAAGCCATTATATTTTAAATTATTCCATTTAAGAAGTATTTATACTATTACACACATACAACCATTTGTAAGAAAAGCTTCACTTACCTTAACAAAAATGATGTAAAATGTTTCTTATTAATGGAGATCGATTTCACAAAAAAAAGTATTTTGTATCATCAGTTCAAAAACACTTTGTCGTCAAGGATACGGGTTATGTTATGTTTTTGTTCAGTATTGCCAAAATCTAAACGAAACAAACCTAAAAACGGAATCAACTGATATTTCAAAATTCAGTACGCAATATTTATTTATCAAAATAAATGTTTTCCCAAACCATTAAATCTATCGGATAATTAAATTGATTTAATAATTTAACTTCAGGATTTATTTCATGGTTAAATGACCAAAAATGATCTGCTACAACCGATTTATCAGTTTGTTTATACTTAATGTTACGAAAATGTTCTTTCGCTCTTGTTTCTAAATTATGTTTAGTCTTGCAAATGTAAACCTGATCAGAATCTAAACAATTAAATTGATAAATACCAGATTTTTTATTATTAGGAATGATATCTTTCTAACAGAAATGTCGTAAATTTTAATACTATATTTATTTTGAAGAACTAAAGTTACACCAAACTCTTTAACAACTTTTTGAAAATGTTTATTAACCCAAGGATGGTAAGTAAATTTTTCAAAATTGTAATCGTCTTTTATTTTTTGAGGGTAGAAATATTATTAACATTTTTTGCTATTTAACTTTTCAATTTTATTTTTTATAAAATCTTTTGGACTAATGATACAAACGATTTGTTTGTCAAATCGATCTCGATTAATAGGAAAATTTTGACATCATATTTCTTAAGGTAAGTGAAGATTTTGTTACAAATAGTTATATTTATCTATTTTTTCTGTAATTTACGTCCTCCAACGATGTCATATCGGACGATGAATGGAATGGGGTGAAAATTTTGCTGAAATGAGCCCAGGGTCCATAGAGCTTAGAAATGTGTAGTGTTTAACGCCAGCTTTTACTACATACGGCACCATAGACGGTGACACTGATGGGACATGGGATGAAGATGGAGCACCGGTGGAATGAGATGTGGGGGAAACCGGAGGTCCCAGAGAAAACCCGCCCCAGCGCCGTGTTATCCACCACAAATCTCACTTTGCGGTCGCCTGGGATCGAACCCGGGCTGCCTTGGTGAGAGCTAAGCGGTCAAGAGCTTACAGTTACTTGACATTCGTCTTTCAGGATAAGGGAAAACCCTGGAAAAAACCTTATCCAGGTAACTCACCCTGACCGAGATTCGAACTCGGGACCTCTTGAACGTGAGGCAGACACGCCCACCACGCTACCAAGGTGGGATATATTTGTCTAATTTGTGTAATATTTATTGCTTCACTGTAACTGGCTTCATCCTCTACTTAATTTATACTATTTCTCAATCAGTATGCGCTGTAGCGTATTTCTTATTACGCACTTGTGCAAATGATACCAACAATAATTTTGTATACACTAAAATAGCTTTAAGGAATCATATTTTTTGGCAATGAGTGAATTTTGCTTATTGGGTATGATCCGGAGCAACAAATTTGATTGTACCTTTCGATACAATTTTGAACTAGAATCCTATACGCAGTGACACATACCAATGCCACAACCCCATGGGAAATTTTTTTATTATAGCACGACATATAATGATATATAAAATTCTATAATTATATAGTGCAGAAGATCACTAAATCAAAGTATGAACTCCGAACATTTTATATTACTAGAAGAAAATTCGTAAATTTCAACATTTAATCATGCAATACACAAAACGCTTTTGGCTTCTCAATATGTTACAATAATATAAAATGGACTAGTCAGTATAATTGAATAATTTATTTCAGCACCGAGATAAATGTTACATTTGGTTTAGAAATGTATTTTTGTAATTCATTTATAGAAGATGCTCGTAAAATTTATTTATGCAGTAAAACTATTACGTAATATAATGCTGTGAGGCACAGTAAATAAACTGATAATATTTCAAAGTTACTGATAATTAAATTCACTAAAATTTAAATATGAATATGTATATATTTGTTCAATGTATAATTTGAATAGTATATATTCCCTTCAATAAAGTGTAATCGTGGTTTGTTAGATTTTATTGAGGGAATTCATTGAAGCAATTATGTATATACTGTAACAACTATTTTTTTCCCTCAAAGCTTTCTAAATTAAAAAAAAAAACGAAAATCTTCACAGGTTTGTTTAAAATCGCAATGCATCTACTCAAATACAGGGTCATGATTGTATGATAAGATTTGGTGGAGCATTTAGCAGCTCGGCCCTGGGGGGATGTTTATGTGTATATCCCATTAATGGAGAGATTCTCAGGAAGGAGTGAGGTAAGAGTTTAAGAGTGGTCGGACATGAGGAAAGAAGACAGCAGAGAGCAGGTTCCGTAAAAGCCACGGTGGTGGTTCGCCCAACCCCCATGCGGGCTTATACATCTTCAGGACGCCCAGGACCTTTCCAATTTGGAGGACGAGGACTTACGAGGGCAAATTCCCAGCCAGGGATGCCGAAAACACACGCCGATACATAAAGCCCTGGTAGAGCCAAACAGAATAAATTCGGGGAACGTAACTATCCTTTCCAAGAAACCCTGGAAAAAACTAGTTTAGGAAGGTCGTCCAAGAGATCAGAGTCCATACGTGCCACGGATGCTACCATTTGAGCCACATGCTCATTTAGGTCCAGAGTCCTACAATTTTAAATTGTTGAGTAATTTATGAAACTTTTTGTTCTAAGTCTGTCAGAACAAATTTGTATTTTGAATGGTGAAATATGTTGTCAAATAGGGCTACTGGTTTTTCAGATTATCGTATATATGTACAAAATTGTTCCTCTTTATATTAGTGTAGATCAATAGAAATTATTGTAGACAATTGGTATGACAATGACAATGACGATGACGAGGACAAGGACGACTAGGACGATAACATCAATAAAAGGTGTTAAATAAAAGTTAAAATTATATCGCAAAAATTATTTGAAAATCTGCAGCTATTTTAGATTAAAAAAAAGATTTCATAAAAAGGATTGTCACTAAGCCAGCTTTTAAAACAATAAAATCAGTTAAAGCTATTACTGGATGCCTTCGGAGACAGTTGAACAATATGAGGCCGCCTTTGTCTTCCAGCTTGGCATTAAATAGTTTAATCTGACAATTTTGGATAGTGATTAATATCTGTTCTGAAGTGTAAAAGTAAATTAAACTCTAGCGTATGTGTTTCTGAACCACACCAAATATTTTGAGGTGGAGGTGTCTTAAACAAGTAGTTTGAGATAGCAGACTTAGTCTTATCTCTTCCACTTTCATTGTGTATCACTTCGACTTTCATTGCATTTTTAGGAGAGAATATTAATGTAGTTTGTCTGAATTATAAATTCGTATTTTATTTCAACAAATGAAGAATCCTCTCTTACAAAATTTTAAAGTACCTATGATTCAAAATAGGAAATGGTTTAAAGGTCGAAGAAGGAAGTAAAACATTACAATACTGAAAGTATTGTTAGTTTTATAAAAACTGCACGAAATGCGACCTGCATTTTCAGGACGTACTTGAAGGAACTGTTGGGAACGGCTGTTGTATGCTACTCAAGATTTATGGTTTGTGTTGAATGTCATATACTGCGATTATTTGGACAGTTAAGTCCTTCTGAGATGATGGTGCTTCATACACCATAGACTTGAAGTGACCCCAGAGAAAGAAATCAATTGGGTGAGGGTCGGAGAGCGTGATGGGCAAGCTACTGTTGGACTCCCTCTTCCAATCCGTCGGACAGGAAAATCTTGATTCAAATGCTCTAGCACAACAAAGAAGAAATTGGGCGGATCTTTATCATGTTAGAGCCT
The DNA here is from genome assembly GCA_030765055.1 of Mantis religiosa. Taxonomy (NCBI): domain Eukaryota; kingdom Metazoa; phylum Arthropoda; class Insecta; order Mantodea; family Mantidae; genus Mantis; species Mantis religiosa. The sequence continues at coordinate 53,161,155 of CM060954.1, forward strand.
CATTTGACGACGAATATGTAAAGGTATATCCTCCAAAACTATAGGTAAGATGTGTGCAACAAATAAAGATCAATGCCATTTAACCGACGAGGAAACAAATATGGGCCAAGGACATAATATGAAATAATTTCGACCCTTATGTTCACCACAAAACAGCATTAGGACTGCCGTTCTCCCAGATATGGCTTTTATGAATAGAAAATTAGACCATTCCTAGTAAGCAAGGCTTCATCCGTAAACAATACCGACGGAAAAAATCTAGAATTCGCTTACTGGAGCAAAGTCAAAGTTAAAATTTGTAGCTGAGTGCCAAGTCTTCTGGGCTCAATGCTTGCAGCTTGGCGGTGAAATGAAGTTGTAAAAATCTTTAGTGCACTTGCAATAACGCATATGCTGTTGGACATGACATCTAATCCACAAATATTGTCCATTTTTACAACTTTTCTGTATGAGATACACAAAAGTTTCCCTCAAAAGATGTCGATGTTGTAAACGTAGATCCAGATTACAAAATTCAATGCCATAGCCAGAATTTGAACCACGACTGTTTAATTCCTTTTAGGCTGTCCACATTTCCAAACCTTATTCTACTAACTTCTAGTAATGAAAAAACAATTTTCTCGTAGAGGTTATTAATTCACAATGTAAAGCTGCCTGAACTGAGACATTCTTCTCTAGTAAGTGACAGATGCAGCAGACTGCGTGCAATATATTATCCTTAGTGCATGAAAAAAATGCACCAGACCGTGCATAAGTGCAGAATGCTTTGCTTTTTGCTGATGTTGAAGGAATAACACTGTGCAGAGGTTTCTAATACTCTTTTCTTACATAGTGAAAACTACATAACATGTGCAGAAATATACAGTAGTTTGTCCTTAGATCATCAAAAATGTAAAAGACTGCAGAAGTTGACAATGCTTAGTCTTTAGTTCATGAAGAATGCACCAGACTGTGCAGAGATGTACAGCCGTGTGCAAATTATTAGACTCAATGGCGAAATGTTTAACATATACCGTTTATTTTCTATTTATGTAACAGAAATATCACGATTTTTTCAACTGTTAGTATTTTGTATGCATTCCTTTAGCCTTCATTACCATTTTGATGCGTTTAGGCATGCTCTCTATAAGGGTGGAGCACTTTTCCTTTATTTCTTCATCTCTGTGCCAAATGCTTATTAGAGCCTCAATAAGACCCTCAATTTGTTGTTGTTTTCAATTTTTCAGTCTCTATTTAACAATACCCCACAGATTCTCTATTGGATTTAAATCAGGACTATTCCCCGGCCATGGTAGTACTTTTACATTGTTTTCTTTGAGGAACTGGTTACAGATTTTACTCTATGGCAGGGAGGACTGTCATGCATGAACACAGTCACCATTTGGAAACCATTCCTTACTTTGCGTAAATAGTCTTGTTTCTAATACACTTTTATACTGTTTCTGCTCCATAGATTCCACAACTATCTATAATCTTCCAGGTCCATGGACAGACATACAGCTCCAGACCATTTTCGATGTTGGGTGATTTACTCTTTGTTGGACACACTGAGGGGAAAATGCTTCTTTATCTGTCCTTCTCACATATTGGCTGCTCTCTTCACATACTTCAAACATGGATTCATCTGAGAAAATTAATAAAAACCTCTATTAATATTAAACAGTTTTAAAATTGCTCAAAGATAGTATAACAAAACTAGCAGGAGAGAAACAAAGTTTAGGCTGTTTATTTCATCTCCATAAAATTTACTGACTGAGGCTGATATTTCTGTACCGTACTGCTTTAGTTCATTACTGAGGTCAATGCTGGTTGCTCTTCTATTTTGTTCTGCCACCTACAAAAGTTTTCTTTGCATCCTTGGTGATAGCTTTCTTCCCCCCCCTCATTTTCCATCCCGTTGTGAGGTCAACGTCTCACCGAATGTTAAAGCTTGATTAATGCGACTAATAGATTTTTGGGAAATACACAATTTCTTAGTTATTTCACGTTGTGAATAAAGAGTTTCCTTCAAAAAACTCTCAGTTACAGCTACTTTCCTTGGGGATAAGTCAGCAGTTTTACCCATAACCTCACTTTTGAAACAATGTGAATGCTAAGGATAAGATACACGATGTTACCTGGCTTGAGATCAATTAATAATAAATACTGAAGATATTAGCCATAAAACACAATAAAGGCAAATATTAACAATCTTCAGTTACTACACTCACCAAATGAAAGCAATATCAAATTGGATAAACAGACATGAAGAAAATGGCTGCTCTTAATTCTGAGCTACCACCATATTACTATAAGTAAAAGAAAAATCCCCCAGCTATTATTAATAGAGAAATTTCATTGAATATGCTTCATATTATAGCAAGAAAAAGAATTACGACAAATTGAAATAGGTTACGGCGGTAAATAACTATTATTTTGAATGTTAAACTGAAGTAAAGTAAAGAAACATGAATGAGTCTGATAATTTGCACACGTCTGTACATTGGGTGTCAAATGTTTTCCAATCGACGAGGGGTTGTGGACGCAAGGGGACAAGAACTTATCGCGCCTAGCCCGGGGACAGTGTTGCATAGTTATTTACCTTTGCGTGATTCATCTTGGGTGAAGTAAGCCAGGAGAAAAGTTAGCTAAATATTTTATTCATTCTTGAATCCATCTAAAACAAATGAAAAACCGCATTTTTATATACTATTTAAACAAGTAATATTGCTTTCTATGGTACCTCTAATGCTGTTTAAGAAATATATTTAGGTAAATGATTCATTATGGAATAAAATGCATATAGATGTATTTTCGTTCCCACTACCTCTGCTTCTACTACTACTACTGCTAAATATGTCATTAGCTATTTCATGAATATACAAAATACGTACTTTCTCCACATCTGGCTTTTCCAGATACGAAATAATGTTTAAGTTAGTTTGAAAATACAGAAACGAAGTTAAATAAATTGCTCCTAATTTAAAACTACCCTGCTATGTAGTATATACTACACACATGGAATTAATTCCAAAAGTAACCTGATGTTTCAGTCGTAATATTAGATAAACCGGTTCAGATTTCAGGGAATGATAGGATAGAAAGCCTAGTAAGAGAAGCAAGATATAATTTGACATGGTTTTTGACTAGTGCTGTAATGCGTTTTACATTACTTCTATTATTTACGTTACCTAAACTTTCATTTTTCCTTTAAGTTCCTGTTTTCGGCGTTTCTGACAGCAGCCATATGTTTTTCATTTTTATGTCGAAATTTTACCTTAAATATACAATTTCAATCCAATGAACAATAACAATATGACACATTTCCAGAGAGCGTGTATTTTTCTATATGGTTAGTTTAAATACAATCTCTCAAATGAGTGAACACAAACTTTTACGCCTTTTAAACATCCAGACGGAGATGTATCGGAAATGCTCAGAATAAAAATATGCCTAACGTGGAAAACGCTTGTTAGTTCTTATTTTCTCGCAAAATATCTTCTAATAGTTTTGATTTAAATAGCATGCAATTGCTATATTAGTATAACGCAAAATGTTTTGTCCAACTGACAATTCATAATCACTCTATAAACTCTCATTCAGTTATACATAAGTAAATATCCAGCTCGTTGGTGCAGATATCATATATGCACCTAAATATTTTTAAATCCATTCAAAGTAAGTTGCCGAATAAGTTTTCTTGCGAGTTTCCTCTACCTAAATATTTGGTTTTCCTCAGTTCAGTGGAACTTATTTATTAAACGAGAGGTTAACCTCATTTATATGTAGTTATAAATTGAAACATACGAGGGAATAACAAAAAATTTTGCATTTATATAAAAGTCATTACTAAATACCATTTTTATAAAATAAGTCTTTCTCTTGTATTTGCGGTTCTCGAAATATTCGTTAATTTATATTCAAGTCTTGCAGTCCTGCAGACTAGACTGGCTGGCGCTAAGAAACATGTTAAACTACCAAAGTTCTTCACATGGTAAACAAAAGACAGTTGAATGCCGTTGCATGAAATCCGAGAAAAAACGATATAACTCAACTATCCCTTAACTTGAAACAATTTATAGCAAAATACGTATTTCGTTTATAACGAAGGAAAATGCCTCGTTGGTCTGATGTTTAGCGTGCTATCTTTCAAATCCAGGGCTTCTAAGTCTCCATCAAATTCCTCCTCCAAGGACTTTTTATAAAAAGGTCCATATTTTGCTTAAATACAAAATTTGATACTTGAATAAGCCTTCGTTTAACTATCCAAATGGAGCTATGTACTGCTTTCTTCCCTAAAATACCAGTTATGTGAACATTTTTTAGTTATTTTGTTTTATAGACACTTTTGGCGAATTTATTTGGAGTATTATCATAATATATAAGTGTACGTTCTAGAAGTTGCAATGAATTAGCATTTGAAGTTCTCGTATTCCTCAGTTTTTTATATAGAGCTCGCGAAAATATTCAGCTTATTCGATTAATTTTATCTTAGCATTAACAATTTAGAAACAACTTTGAAGCAATATGAGTGGCGCACGATTCCACGTTGACACTACAGTTTGAAGCAAATAGTGTTTAGCTCAGGGTAAAGCAATGAGGTTTATCTCAGGGTATGCGTGGATATGTATGAGAAGGATGGTTTTAATGACACTGGAATGCCCGTTTCAAACTGGTTTAATGACTGCTTCTTTTATCATTACATTAAACTGGAAGTTGCCAACCAAGGGTTAGCAATATCACTGTTTAGAGTTTCTAAATGTGAAATGCTTATTACTCGATAAAACTTAATTCGTTCTTCACGTATATATGAACCGAAAAATATCTTCTCTCACCGCTTCTGGTCTTGACCAAGACAGAAGAAGAGGACTGCCCTAATCGGCTCCAAGCCACCATCTGAATGTCCACAGCTGCGCGCGCGCGCGCGCGCGTGTGTGTGTATGTGTGTGTGTGACTTTCACTTTCTTGAAGTCCTTTATTCAACCAAAGATTCCCTTTGTGACTATTTTGTCATGCTATTATTAAGGGTCCGAAGAATACCATATTCAAAGTCAAGTGCTACCCTTTAGAACTATGGCCACGCCGTGGCTCAGTGGTTAGACCGCTTGGCTCTCACCAAGGCGGCCCGGTTCCGATCCCAGGCGACCGCAAAGTGAGATTTGTGATGGACAACACGGCGCTGGGGCGGGTTTTCACCGGGACCTCCGGGTTCCCCCGCCATCTCATTCCACCGGAGCTCCATCTTCATCTCATGCACCATCAGTGTCGCCGCCTGCGGTGCCGTTTGTAGTAAAAGCGGGCGTTAAACACTACATATTCATTTTTTTAGAACTATGCTAAGGACGCTGTTACTTACGTTTCTTTTGTTGAAACAACTATTCACCCCAACTGCTATTCGACTCAACTGCCCCTGCACGCGTTGTAACAAGGAACCAACATTCCATCATTCCATCACGAGTCTTTACTTATTTCAATCCTTTAATTTCGGTATCAATGTGCAAGTTGGGCTGAAGCCTATTTGTCGCCACCTATGCATTTTTGAAAAATAAGAAAACAGTGGAGCTTGTTAAAAATGACTATCTTATTATTGCTGCATCTTGTGCATTAACCAAATAGGAAAAAGGTTACTTAATTTATAAAAGCTTGAAATACTTCCTGGAAAGAAAAATCATGCTTTACAGAATAACAAGAGGAGTAAAGGTATGCTATTATAAACAACAGAGAAATCTGTGAATCTTAGAAACCATTTTTTTTTTCTTTTAACTCATACTATATTTTAGGATTGTATGATATCTCTAAGCTCGTTTGTTTAGTATCCTTCCTCGCTTGTATCGCTCCAAGTTTGCTCTCGATTTATAACGTTAATGCTTTCTTTCACTGCGATTAGCTTTCTACCACAAAGTCTAAAGGCCATGTGTACTATTGTGTGTTTCAAATGTGAAGAGTTCTCGTCTGTAGCGAATCAGATGCTTTAGAGCCTTCAGCGTTGCCACCTCGTTATCCCCCACTGTTTTTATATTTCCCTCTCTCTCGCACACTTGTGAGTTTTGTTTATTTTGTTGTAATTTACGTCCTCCAACGTTAAGTCATATCGGACGATGAATGGAATGGGTGAAATGATGCTCAAATGAGTCCGGGGTCCATGGAGCTTAGTTACCCGACATTCGTCTTTCAGGGCAAGGGAAAACCCCGGAAAAACCGTATGCAGGTAACCCACCCTGACCGAGATTCGAACTTGGGAGCTCTTGAACGTGAGGGAGACACTCTACCACCACGCTACCGAGGCGGGCCACTTGCGAGTGTTTGTGGCGCTAAACGTAAGGGAATGCAATCTGAATTTTCCAAAGTTTTATAATATTGCAGTTCTTGAAATCACAATTGCAACATGGACATTGTTATATTACGCAAATAGTTTAAATATTTAGTTTAAAATTATAGTTTATGAATTACTTATTTCTCAAATCCAACAAAAATACCAGTTGTGCATCTGTATAGCTGTGAATGTTACTTACGTTAAGAGATAATTCGTCATTGTCATTGTCTGCATCGTCTGAGTACTGCAAATTTATGTTGATTAGGTTCCAAAATCTCGTTACGTGCTATTTATTTCCAAAATTTGTCTTCTTGTTGTTTATCTGATGTCTCACGCAGTTTCTCAGTCTGTGTCCCTTGTCAATTACTTCGTGAATAAGTCGTTCAACGTCAGTCAGTTTAAAAATATTATTTCTATTTGCAACATAATTTGAGCCCACATTAACTGTTCTGGCAGTAGTAAGGGGGAAGGACTCACTGATCCAGCTGATACACTTCTTCATGGAAGAATAACTGAATAATACTGCTCTGAACTCTCTAGAGTAAATAGAGATTACGAACCATACATGAAGATGTAATGTGACCAGACATGTTCTGCCAGACAAACAGGAAGTGTATTGTTTCCTCTCATCGAATTTAGCAAACACTTTGGCTTATTCAAAGTACATATTTCCTTTATCACGTCATGTCAAATGTTTACGTTTCAATTCTGATTAATTTCAAATATACGTTCAAACCAATAATGATATTCAATACAGTTCTTACGTCGAATGCATTGTTATAATATAATGGTATCTAATTTATTCATTTGTATTATGAAAACTATTGGAGCTCAAAATATGAGGTTTTTATGATTATGTTAAATACACTGCTCCCTCCTTACTCATGGACCAGTTTTTGTAAAATCTGAATTTTTGTCTTAGGGCGAAAAGTATTTATTAGAGATTGATTAGTTTGGCGCTCGTTACACACCACATGGGGGGAATGCAATACAACACCGCAGTACTCCGATTGGTTGCTCACCTAGTAGCGCTCAAAGACATTTGAAACATATAATAGAAACACATTACACCCCCAATCACATAGAGGAGGTGTAGTTTAGGGCAAATAGACCTTTGAGACTGCAGCTGGCATAACTTCTACAGTACCTTATTCTTTACTGTTGGCCGGGCGGCCTACTGCGGCGGCAGCGTGTCTTCTGCTGCAGTAGGCCGGCCGACCACCAGTGAAAAACAAAGCACTCTAGATATCACGAGATGCCTTCCTCCACATGGTAGGCGCACGTTGCCCAGAGAACATATGGAGCCGTTTGAACAATACTTTGTCCTTAGACCATGCAAAATGTTTAAGACTGCGGAAGAGTGCAATACTTAGGCATGAAGTACCGACCAGGCTGCGCAGGTATGTACGCCACTATGTCTAGATTATGTACTGTCTTACAATAAAATAAATGAATACTTACCTACCACGGGTCAGTAACAATCAGGCGTTCCGCTACTAGAGGGTATGAAAACTAAATCGGCCATGTTCGTAGATGTATAGTTTGATAGTCGGCATTTTAACCTGATACCCACTTCGAGGATTTCTATGCCTATACTAACCCCAATATGAGGAAAGATAGACTAATGCCCAATTTCACCAACAGATGTTAAAATCGACGTTAACAAATGTAACGTAACAAATGTCACAGCGCTAAAACTAATGTTAAATTTCTTGCATTTCATCAACCTGTTTTCTTAAAATGTTAACAAATCTGTGTTAACGCCAAGAAACTTGTAAATATCACAGTTATAGAAGGCTATGGATGATTTTCTCAACGTGCTCCGATGCGCTTTTGTTTTCATTTTCGTCTGCACAAATGGCGGATGAACAAAATCATAACTAAAGCCGTGAGACAAATTTCTCATCGACGGAGAAAGAATTGTTAATTGAAATGGTGACGAAGTCTAAGGATATCGTGGAAAATAAGAGGACGGATGCGGTGAATGTAAAAGAGAAAGATGTCGTGGGGAAAATATTGGAAACGAATTTAATTCAAATGCATGTCATTACTACAAGCACCAAACAACTTGTCAGTATTACGTACATTTAAAACGAAGTGCGAGAACAAGCGCCTTAAACGTTTCAAGACGGCAGGTGGACAGTGTATTATCCACATAATTCAGTGAATTATAAAATCGCAAAGTTATTAATACTTGAAGCTAAGGCGAGATAGTCATATTCCTTTCGATGCATGTTCTAACTCAGTATTACGTAAATTTAAAACGAGGAGCGAAGAAGGGCAAGTTACTTGAGCGTTTCAAGACTGCAGGTGGACAATGTATTATCCACATAATTCAGTGAATTATAAAATCGCAAGGTTATTGATACTTGAAGCAAAGGCGAGATCGCCATATTCCTTTCTAACATGTTCTAACCTCTCTTGTACTTCCGCAGTAACCTTCATGGCAACTTGTTTCGACAGTCTATACCTCCGTAAAATAATTTTCTTCGGATAGCTCCTCAAAATCATTTCTCCTCATAGACCGTACTCTATTATGAATGTCATTTAGACGGTCTTAAATATAGCAAATCGACATCAACAGCTGAGTTTATGCTCGCCATCTTGACTATTTACAATTGTTAAGGACTTAAAATTAGAAATTCGGCTTGTTAGTTTAACATGAGATTTAACACTTGTTGGTGAAATGCAAATTTTGTTTTAACTATTGCTAAACTCGTGTTAAGTCTTAACATTTGTTGGTGAAATCGGGCATAAATATCACAAAGTAAGTAACAATTCTTTTGCATCTGAATTATTATATATTTGGCATTGGAGACCATGCAAGAAAACGGAAAACCCTTGGAATTAAGATTATAACAGACCCAAATTCTATGTTATGTATAAGGCGTGTTCTATCAACTGCTCTCGTGGCTCAGTGGCAAAACGGAGGCTGTGACAAGCGGGGCTAGGCTTCACGGTTCGAACCCTACCATGTGGGCATACCTTTTATCTCTATTTTTTTTTTAATTTTTTGGACGATAAAATTATTAAATTGGCGACCACCACACTATACATCTAGGAATAGGCCGATTTAGTTTTAATGGGCTCTGGTAACGGAATGTCTGAATAATACTGACCCGCGGAAAGTATGCATTAGGTATTCTTAAATAAGTACCTTTTACACTAAATAAACGTAGGTATGGCTTCTTTTAAAATAAAATAACTGTCCCAATAGAATGGCATGCAGTTCTAGACTTTTTCTTCGTCTTCTTTTCTCTTGATATAGGATCCAGTCCTTTTCATTTATGGTCCTCTATCCCTTATGCCATTTTAGGCGTCGGGTGAGGGGAGCCACAACAATGGATCAGAGAGAGAAATTGGTCAACCCGGTCCCTGGAATGAGAGTGAGGGAAGTAGATCAACCAAATGAGGGCGAAGTGTTTGAAAGGAAAGATGATACTGGAAAGCGGAGACCCGGCGGGGGAAACCGGAGGTCCGAAGTTCTAGACGTCTAAGTAAAAAAATTACATATAATTGTATTGGTGTGCAGTAATAATATTGCGCTAAGAAAATGAAGAGCTCCTTAAAATATACCTTTTAAATAAATTATAATATTTTGTTTATTTTTTAGCATTAACTATTTTCAAAGTTTTTATATTGTTGGCTGCTTTTTCTAAATTACTACTGGATCTTAGAGGAGTAAATACCTCAGTTTCCGATATTTATTTTACGTTTTCTTATGTAAATGCTCGTTAGTGAAGATTTCTGAGTTTGTTTCTCGTGGTCTCGATGTATACTGAAAGGCTTGTTGGACTTTGGTTGCGTGTCTACAGGAGGAAGGCCTGGCGTTTTGAGGAAATCACTGCATGCCAAGCACATTAAGTTGACGCAGTGGCAAAAACTACTTGGAAGAGTAATGTTTCAAGCAAAGACGTTTTCGCAGCTGGGATAATTACATCAGTTGAAGTCCCCGCGTGACTGTGAACTGGGTAAGAGTCGGGGGGTCTACCAGAGAGCTGTATTGCTGTGCGGTTATTCCCCTGCGGAGCACTTCCCAATAATTGAATAGCTTTTCCAATACCCATAATACACTAATACTGTTTGTGGTAGGCTACCCCTCGTCATAATGTGCGCGCAGATCTTATCATCCGCAATGTAGACTCAACTTTCTCTTTTCTTGGAAACAACAATTTCAGAACCAAGCAGTCTTTAAGTGTTGTAAAGCATTTGTCACTAACTGTCAAAAGGACAGTCGCCATAGTCTCAGTTTTTGACATTACTAAATGATTTTATTTTGAGAAAATAGTTCATACTGCAGAAAGCCGATTCAAATACACAGCGTTACATTCGCGTCTTTCTGTACCTCCTGTAAAGAAGTAATAATTACTACCAAATTTATTAATTGTGTATCAGCTTCACTCTAATCAACAAAAACCTTTAGAAAAATGACTATTACAGAGTTTACTTCAAGGGGGGACGTACGAGAAAATGTTCAAAAAATATAATTTTTTCTATTGTTTTGTAAAATAGTATATAGTGTTAGCTATCAAACACCAAAATATGACTGTACGTGGTCTGTTTTATCTTTAAAAATTAAATGCCCTAGTGCTGCATAGTAGCATAGTAGCAACACATAGTCTTCCATCAGCTGTCTTGGAATCTATAAAGCCCACCTACCAATTATTAGCACACCCAGACTTGCTAAAAAATATTCTCTATGGAGAGACACAAAACCCAAATGAAAGCCTCAACAGTTTGATGTGGAAAAGGTGTCCCAAAGCATCATTTGTGTCTTCCATAGTGGTGAAAATTGCTACATTTGATGCTGCAATAATGTTTAATAATGGGAATATTGCAGAAAGAAAGTTATGCATCAGTTAGGGTATCAACCTGGTGTGTTTATGGAAACAATTTTGCAGAGTATCGACAACATTCGCATCGCTGGTGCAGAAAGAGCTATGAAATTAATGCAGAAAGAAGCAAGACAGAAGAGAAATTTAAAAAGAAAGGCTGAAGAAGACCAGAATGAGGATACAGACTTTGGATATGGGAAGTTCTGACTTAAAATTAAAAGGCAAACTGAGTAATACTTATTGCATTTTCAATTGCCTTTCCCCGTAACTTGCATTTTCTACAACTTCAACCCATTTTGCTCTCAAACTACTTCATCTACAGTGATGCAATTTAGCACACAGCTTTCTTATGGCACAATGAATATTTTGTTGGTTCTAGAATTTAAGATTAAGCTCTACATGGAATGTGATGATACAAAATATATGAAATTATTTTAATTTTTAAAGGGTGCATATAATTAAAAATTTTTTAAAATTCTATACACCTTTAATGAGAAATCTAAATGCAAAAAAATTCATTTTAGCGTGTTTTAAAATAACAAACCAAATTTCAGAAAGATAGCGTATGTGAATTTTGAAAAAAATGGGCTTAAGTTTGTAAATATCTTTGCATATAGAAAAAAATTTAGCATTAGTTATAAACAATGGAAAATTATGAAAACAATTGTGCATATTAACTGTATTATCTTAAATGAGTATACTAGTTTCACTTCTCTAACTTGAAAACTTTGGATGTTATGGCTATTTATGTAAGACCTTGAATATTTGCATACGTACCCCCTTAATTTTTATGTATAATGGTTTATGAATGTTAATTATTTTTATATTTCGGTGCAGATACAAATTAAAGACAAAGGTCCATACAATAGTTAGATACATATGTAGACGTGAGTCAAATGTTTCCGAATTGGAGGTTATATAAATAATAAACCCTGGCGCTACAGCCCTAAGAGGGCCAAGCCTACCAACCCGACTGCCGGCCTCACGTCCACTTAAAGCACGACAAAGGTAGGCGATCATCCAACCGATACGGGGAGGAGATGTGGTCAGCATCTCGGCATGAAGGTTATATATTGGCTTTAAAATTCCATATTCCTTCCGTTCAAACGACAAACAGCTGAATATAAATTACCTTAAAGGAACAGCAAATAACGGATATCCCCCAAATGATATATGACTCAAAGTTATTTAAAATGTTTTAAAGAGATATACATAGTTTTGTAGTACTTTTTGTGTTTGGCTTGACTTCATAGTCATTAAATTGTATAAACATGCCTCCAAATGAGGAGGCATTTCCTTAAAAATTCAAGGTGTATATTTTATTGTTATTTTTTATTATGATGTTTTAATGCATATATTGTAACCCATCTTACTTTCCCACCTAAAGTTTGTGAGATTTTCTTGAAAGCCTTCGTCCCATATCCTTATCGAGCGGGATGGCTCAGCCGGGTTTGTCTCTGGCCCATATTCAGAAGGTCCGGTTTCAATTTCGTTTTTTTTTTTCGGAATGCTTGGTAGGTTAATTACATCCTCTGAATTTCCTACCCCTCCATTTCATTTCCATTATCATTTCACATCATCTCTCATCTGGTAGTCTCTTTCAGGTAGGTACTCTTTCAGTCTCTTGTCGGCGGAAGTCTCGGCGTTGCACAGCAGGCTGATACGCTCCTGGTAAACACCTCCTTCCAGCGCGATGGTCTCTAGGTCGGCCGAGTGGGCCATTTCAGGAACATGGTAGGTGGGAAGCCGGTGAACTTCCAGGAGTTGTAAGGAACCTGTCCTCTGCACTGTCATGACTCCTTAGGAGGACCGCCCTCTTTCCTCTCGCCTTATCCTTCCTGCTAGGTATACCCTTCTTGGAACATAGGTACAATAGAAAGACTGCAACTCCATGTCGATGCCCTCCGTAGCGTAACTCAACCCCACATCCTTTAGGGATAATGAACTTCAATACGTTTTATAAAATAAAACGTTTATCAAGTGCTGTCGGTATGCCGGAATTTCATCCCGCAGTAGGTTTTTACATGCCAGTCAATTTACTGTATGGACGCAATAAAAATAATCTCTTGGTCGGGTTTGAACCCATCACTTTGGGATCAGTAGGTGAGCTTCAATATCCTACATCAACATTTAATTTATATTTACTGTACCAGCAACCTGTAGGTGAAGAAGGTACGTGTCCCGTTCCAGAATTCGGTATTATAGCACAAAATTCGCTTTTAGGGAAAGTTCCACGTGTGAACAACATAACTAAAAATGGAAAACCTTGGTTTTAAGTTAAAAATCTTCCAGGGATGCCATACAGTTTCTGAGAAAATTCCCGCACTATAAACTAGCAATTAGATACATTCTAAATGTTTCGATTTTTTTTTTTCAAAAATGACTTACTAGTAAGCTTTTATACAAGTAGTTTGGAGACAGATAGTCACATGAGAGCAATACTTTCGACTTATTTAAATTGTGGTATAGTTCTAACATATTTCAATAAAATTAACGCAGAAAGAAAACTAATATGAAAGAAAAGTTAATTTTATGTGCGAGAGATTGTAAATTATTTGTTTAAATGAAAATTAATCTGGTGTTAACCTTCCAGTTTATTAAGTAAAACTATATTCCTATTCCAGCGCTCCCTTTTGCACGACTGTAGTTCTTTTAGCGCAATGGACAATGGAAGACAATGCATTAAAATAAGAAAGAATGCACAAATGAGCTCAGGGATCTAAAGCGCCAAAGCAACCTGATAATCACCCTAAGGACCAATAAAAACCAGTTTAAAAGTCTAATCCAAGCAACTCGGTACAACCGGGATTCGAAACTGGGTCAGCAGCCATAGAAACAAGAACCGTATGTCGTTTAACTCTTGGAAATTACTGTTTCCTAAATAATATAAAAAAAAAAAAAAAATGGTTGGTGCAACATCAAGAAATATTATCATTCTATATGTGTTCATTATGTCGATATTTCATAAATAACAAATGTTTCAGAAAATAAGCAAGTGTAAGATTTTCTGTAGGGCTCGGGAATTATTGGTATTCGAAATGTTTGATGACATACTCTTTTAATAACCTTAAAATACAGGAGAAGCTATTAAGATTTGTGTTGCGCATTCTGTTGGTACAAACTGAGAAATACAGGTACTATATTCCTCCAAGGTTCATTATAGCATTAACAGTTATGCCATATTCTTATAATTTTATATGTATGGTTTGATTTGAATTAAATCTGTAAGATTCGTGCTTCAGGGCGCCGGGGTAGCACAGCAGTTTCGTTCGCGGCTCCCGTGCTAAGGGTACCGAGTTCGATTACCGGCTCTGGTGTTGCCGATTTTAAGTCATCCCTATCCGCGCCTTCACCTCTGTCACATGTGAAGTGCCCCTATGCCCAACGTGGTTCGGAGTCCACGGTGTAAACTATAACGTCAGTCTAGTGAATGCAAGTGCAGTCAGCCCCTCAAAGGAACCTGATCTTACCGCCCACTAATGACCGTCATAAATCTATCTCCACACTTCAGAAATGGAACACTGTCGTTGAGGACCAATAGCAACTCTGATTTTCTCGAAGTGACAGTCGTATGTCTACTCCACGTGGAGTCTCAGTTGCCAAAGTTCCAACTTCCAGTTGACCTGTTTCATTACGTGCAGAAATTCGTTGTGTGTCACGATGTGGAGATCGTGGGAGGGAAATGCAGTGGTGAATGCATTCGAAGTAGTAGATAACTTTCAGTCAAGTGAAAATAATCAAAGTGATGGCAATAGTGTGAATAAGTGGGCCGAGTTATATTACTGGAAAAGCCTCAAAAAACAAAGTTATAACCGGAAATGTTTCTAAGCAAAATCAAGCACTTGTTTTGAACACACATAAATATGTGCTGACAAATAATCTTGGTAAGGGGTCGTGCAATGAACCTAGTGATAAATTCTGGGTATTCACAGAAATACAGTAAGAAATATTGTGACGAAAGGGATACCAAAGACGCCGATCAAGTGTGAAAGCAAAAGGAAACGTTTATCTAAAGTAGATAATTTCACATGCGATTTAATTCGTCGAGAAATTTATAGATTCTTTGCAAAAGGGAGAGCGCCCAACTTAGATGAATTGGTTGCACATTTGCAAGAAATTTGTGATTTTCTTTATAGGCACTGCACTTTGCGCGGTCTCCTAAAGGAGCTGGGTTTCAAATACCGTACTTTCAATAAGTTAAGGGTTATTATGGAATCCAGTAGAATTGTAGCTTGGCGAAACTAAGGAAGCTTTGCAGTAATGGATATAGATAATTTATTTAGACGAAACCTCGTACGATAACCATGACGTATCGAGAAATGTGGCAACCTTACAGAAAGGGCTGGGAGAAGGAGGGTCGGTGTTGTAAAACGATTATAAGGGTTCGTCAAAGAAGGCGGCCGACGTGCACACGAGTTAACTAAACAGACTCTACGTCCTCTCACCTCACCGTCATATTCACCATCACCCTAGCATTGGAGGTAATGGGTGCCTCCATCTGAGAAGTGGGTCCAGATATCACGTGGTGGGGAGACGTTACCCCGAAGCCCAAGGTTGCCATGTGGCGCGTGTTGGTAACCAACCAACCATGTCCGTGCTGTATGCGAGAGGTTAAGGGTAATTGAAAATGCTAACCTATTAAGGCAGTATAGTTTGCTTGTCTAATCTTGTCTAACTCGGTTTCACTGTGTTAAATGTGCTAAAAGAGGTTGTGGAACATTTCGTGACACGAATGTTGCAGTAATTAAATGTTTTCCTACCCTAGCGAGGAAGGCATAGTCTTGAAGAAGTTATAATCAGGCTTATGAAATTTTCATTAGAAGATTTGAAATCAGAAGTTGTTTTATAGAAGTTCAAACTGAACGTTACGGGAAAATGACTAAGCATTACTTCCAACTGATGCTATTACAGCAAATATGTGAATATTGAGACCCACAACAAGAAGGCAAGCTAGAGAAATGTGTAATGTAGTTAGCTTTGCTGTTCCAACTGTTTATGCTCGCCTTCCCAGTATGACAAGGATGCTAAATTCGTTTAAAATACGCAAATATTATCACATAACTCACCCACATGTAATACATTCACTACAGTTACTGCAACAAACATTAGCTCTGGCAGCATATGCACTCTCATACACTTATTTCGTAGTATACGATCCAAACAAACAGTTGAAACTCCTCTCCTCTTGTCGTGGGTAAACATATGTTACGCAGATGTGATGAAAACAAATTGTGTGTAATAGTGAAGGAACATAGGTATCCTGTAAGCTCAGAAATGAGATGTTTTCCGTTGTAGAAGAATAATTTTGGACTATATTCTGAGGCTGAAGTGGGTATTATGGAATGGCAGTCTTCAGTAATGTATTTTTTTTTTCCCTGCAGAATTGAAAAAACCAGAACATCTTTAAAACCTGGATTACTTTTATATGAACATTTAGAATTATTCCTAGAAACTGCAGTATTAGCAAATATAGCTTATGCTTCAGTGAGGTCATGTTCTACAGAGACAACCTTTTCATCAAAATGAGAATGCTACTCAATTATTGTAAATTATGTCATGAAATTTTAAAGTAGTAAGTTCTTATGAAATATATCTTTGTCTTTTAAATAAATCTTACTAAATAAAAACAAGGTGACAACAGGGCATCGTTCATTATCTACGTGTGCTTTACTTATATATGGAGTTAGTAAATACACACAAAAGACAGCAAATCTGAAAACTGTAGGGACTTAACTCCTCCATTCTGGGGGCGTCCCGTCCTGTACAAAGGTTACTCATTAGTTCGAACCTTATGTACCTCATGCCTCAATTAGTATACTTAGCTAAAGGTGAAGCATATACCTATAAATATTTTGAAAATGGTGATTGAGGTAAGGGAAAAAGAAATCTTAAGGTTCTACTACTATATGCGCATGATAACTTGAGCGCTGGATTTACGGTGTGGTGCAGGCAGAGAGGAAGAAGAGAGAGCTAACACGCTTTTGTTTCTGCAGTGTAGTCAACCTAGAAAAACACAATTCAGCCAAATTGCGGTAAGATAAGCAAAGTTATGTACTGAAGGTATAAGATGTGTTAACAAACAATTGAACTCCATCCAATATGCTGTTTGATTATATATTTACTGTTATGAAACACATAAAAGTAGAAAACAAATATTATGACAGACATAAACACTCACTCGCTTTGTGATTCTTGGACTTCCAAGTCTACTGCGTCACTTTCATCGCTGGTATCCTCTAATGTGTTAATAATTTCATTAATTGCATTTTCTATTACACCATCCTTTCTCCAATATTGCATTTCCAGCTCTTGGACCTTCTTAGCGTATCCTTCCCGATCCGCCACTTCTATAGCAAGTTTCCGCAGATTTGTGGCTCTCGTTAACATTGCGTACTTTGTAAACATTCTTTATTTTTGCCCACGCCAGCTCAGTTGCATTCAGATCACAGTTATACGGAGATAGACAAAAATAGTGTGTCCCCTTTCAGAGCCATAACACTGACAACGTAGTCTTGCTTTTAGATTTGTTGTAAACTGGTTAGCTAATAATTAACCTCAAAATTGCTCAACATGGCGTACACATGAAAGCTTTGCATATTAGCCACTAGATGTCACAATGTACAGTGCACTTCCTGTTTCAAAGTTGTCATCTGTGTTTACGGAAATAGACGAAACCTACCGAATGAGGACTTGGGACCCGAAAGATCAAGAAATCTTGTGCATATAGTAATTATACAGTGTGATCCATATAAACATGAACCATTTCAATAGGCCATAACTTTAGAACCAATAATAGGACCCAGGTGCAACTTTGAGAGAATATAACACACAATTGGGAGATTACATTACAGTATTTACATCTCAGAGAAAATATTGTATCTGCCAGATCCTGTGTAGATAACATTTTTATTGTTAAACAACTAATTGAAAAACAGAGTTTAATAAAGAAACGCATAAGGCGTTTGTTGACTTTGAAAACGCATTGGATAGGGTAAATCGGTGCAAAATGTGGCAAATATTGGAAGAACGAGGATACCCACAACAATTAGTAAAAATGATACAATGCTTCTACTTCCAAACAAAAATAAATGTGAGGAACAATGGTAAAAATTCTAAAAAAGTTCTTACTAATCAGGGTGTCAGATAAGGGTGTGCTTTATCACCTACACTTTTTAGTATTTATATTGACGACCTAGTGTGCAAATGGAAGCAGCTAGTGAATGAGGGTTTCAAAAATTTCAAATAACAGCTTTTAAATATTCTATTGTTTGCTGGTGACCTAGCGAGTCTGCCCTGTAAAAATCTATTTTTAAACTTAGTGAACTTTGTAAGCAATATAATATGAAAATTTCATTTACAAAATCAAAGGTAATGGCATTCATTGGGAAAGAGCCGATTAGAACAAAAATAGTTATAAATAATCGTTGCGTTGAACAGGTAAGCCATTTTAACTACTTGGGAACTGATGTTAGCTATGACAAGGAATATGATGTCTACAGTAAAATATGTTAATTTCAAAGAGTGTGTGGAGCAATAAATACAACATTTAGAAACAAAATACGTAAAGAAACAAAATTAAAGTTCTACAAAGTTATGGCTGTACCTATACTGACATACGGAAGTGAGACTTGGACGTTAACTAAAAAGCAACAGAGTAAAATACAGGCTTCAGAAATGAAATTCTTGAGTAATGTGAAAGGATGCACGAAGAGGACTTAATAATAAATGAAAATATAAGAAGAGCTGGACATTTTTAGTATGAATGATAGGTTAAAAGATCTCAAACAAAAATGGAAGGAATATGTTGAAAGAATGCCAGATAATAGACTTACAAAACAAATATTACAGTATCATCCTAAAGGTAGGAGATCGGTGGGCAGACCCAGGAAACGATGGCTGGAGGACTTCGAAGGCGGAACAGGCACTTGATTGCCTATGCCATGAAGTGAAGTTGAAGAAGAAGAGGAAGAAAATATTGGAAGGGTCCTCCACCAGCATTTGTACATGTTTGCACTCGTCTCCCCAAATACTCTAAAGTTTTACAAAGATGATACCGAATTAAGAGAAGGTTATTTCCAGGAAGATAGAGATGACACCATGGAAATAACACCTAATGACACCATGGAACTTGTAACTAGTTTCTTTGATAATCGAATAATCTCTAAAGGTCTGTGGCCCTCCAGATCCCCTGACCTAATCTCACAGGATTTTTTCTTTTGTGAGTATCTAAAAAATAGTGTACAAGAATAAGGCATGGACAATTATTGACAATTGATTTTTAAGGAATTGATTCGAACCGAAATAAGTAACATTGCTGAGCATACTCTCCATAAAACTTCAGAGAATATGGTGAGACGAGTGCAAACATGTATAGATGCTGGTGGAGGACACTTCCAACATTTTCTCTGAGATGTAAATAGTGTAATGTAATCTACCAATTGCGTATTATATTCTCTCAAAGTTGCATGTGTGTCCTATTATTGGTTTAAGACTTATTGCCTAATGAATGGATCGCACTATATATATTAATTATAAATTTAATAAGTTAACTAATAACAATGTAACATAGAAGTCATAGCTGATACATTAAATCACACCACAGTGAATTATAAGTCACCTATAAAGAAAATGCGCATACATGAACGAAAGGAGCGGTATTTTCAATTTTGTATGATAATGGTTTGTTTCAACCAGCACTTTTGTTCTAAATTTTATATTATGGAATATGCTTGCGTTTTCAAGTATTTTTAAGTTTTCCCGAAATCTCACTTTCAGGGAAAACTAACTGCTCTGCTGGTTTTATTTTCTGAAAATTTTTGTTAAACATAGCGTCAGTAATGGGTTTACCTTTCACTGAATGAGATGTAAGACATTTTAAAGATATCAATAGGCATACAAAGAACTGAGCGTTTTGTTCTGGCTCGCCACTGTACACATTATAAAATGCATGCAGATGTTATCACTACAAAGGTTTTGGTTGCAAGGGCTGGTATAGTTCAGTGGATGCTATCTCAAAGAAAGATCGCTACAGATTTGGAAGAGAGTAGGAGAGAAAATAGATATTGGAGGGTTACCGAAAAAGAAAAGATAATAGGAAAGAGATGATGGCATCCATAAAATGAGGCGATTCTTTCAGATCTGATGTATGGAAAGGAAACAATCAAAGAAAAGTAAACAAAGCGAGTGAAAGTATTGACCGAGGAAACAGCAATGACCCTGATACGGATCCCTAGTCCAATAGAATGACTAGCCATTGTAGAGTAACATACACGAAGATGCCCAAGATATTGGCAAGTTTCCACATGTCTTAAGATTTACGAATGATTTTTATATTTAATAGAACTTATTGATATGTTGGGAGTATAGTATAGCAATAATTCGATACTTGATTCCTGAATGTCTTTAGCAAAGCTAAAACTGTGGAAAGAGCATTGAAATACTGGTTCAGAATAAAAGAATTTGAAACCAGTAATATTTTGAAGCAGTGTTTAGAAATGCAACAAAAGTCTATTAAAGAAGATACTTGGCGCAAGAGTATACAAGAAATTCTGATTGAAATAGGATATTGGATGATTCTATGCAGCGAAAACTACTTCCCGCTCTTTGAAATTATTGGTAGCCTTTGTTTTAAAGAGTTTGATTATCCTTAGGACCATTGTTCCCATATCCAATCACACCTACAAGTAAATTAGCGAAAAGTTATTATCTGAAAATGTTTATCTTAACATTAAGTAGAGTGCAGAATATGCATTGCAAAAATAGTTTGGGCTAGAGTAGAGAAATTAATTTAAGTACAACATAAAATTTTGCTCAAGTTCTCGGGAAGTAAGCTAGGTGAAAAGACGATTAGAAATCGAGGTTTCGGGAGTGTGCATCTTTCCCATCATCAGGATGTTTATTAAATGTTATAACCATAAATAAATCACTGTATATAACACAAATATAAACAAAGACAAAACACTATCAAAATTCACATTACTAAACAAAAGACTGTTTTCAGTAAATTAAATGCCAGGTCAGGAGATGGCGTCAGAATAGAAAATTAATTAGGTCAAATAAACGTAACTATTTAACTTGATTATCAAGCTGTATTGACCTTTGCTTCTTAAATCGACGGATTTCCATTTTTAAGGCCGGTTTCCAAGAGGAGCTGAACTGAAATCCAGCATCACGATTAAGCGTGCTCCTTTCAGAGGAAATCGCCAAAGCCTCCTTAATTCTCTGCTCCCAGTAACTATTGCATATTGCCAAGATGGTCGTCTCCCGAAAATTGGCTCTATAGTCGTTATCAAAACAGTGCTCTGCCAGCCCAGACTTCTCAGGTTGCATTAAACGAATGCTCCATTCATGTTCGTTTATTCTGGTAGCGATGGTTCTTTCGGGTTGTCCTATATACGGAGTCCCACATTCACAGGGGATGCAGCACACTCCCGGAAATTGGAAGTCCAGTTTGTCTTTCACTGATCTCACAGCTGTTTAATCTTCGGAGGTGGCTTGTGGATGGTCCTGATGTATTTGGCGAGAATTCTGCTGATTTTGCCGGATAGATTGCCGGTAAACGGGATGGAGACGGTAGCGGTAGGCTTATCTGACGCTTGCTGTATTACAGGTTTCCGTTTCCTAGCTTTGGTGATCGAGGCTTCAACGTCATATTCGAAGTAGCCGTTTTGGCGGAAAGTGAGTCTCAGGTGCTGTAATTCCTGTTTTAAGTGGCTGGGATCAGAGATGGACAATGCTCTGTGGGCCAGTTGGAGAATTTAATGTCATATCGGTACGTTGGCCATAGTATCTCAAGGGTTAGAGTGGCTGGACGGCAACCAGAAGATCTGTGGTTCAAGTCCCGGCTATGGCGTTGAATTTTTCAGTCTATCTTTTTAAATACTATTTTGTTAAAGCTATTTAAAAATTATAAAAATTACCTATATCTTCACTAGAATTCTCGTTAGAAGAGTGAAGTATGGTCAAACAAATGAGCGCTTTCTTCAATTTTCTGTTGTACCATCCATATTTACCAATCAAATGAATCATTTCGCCCATGGTTTGGGAGATATGACGTAATGTTATGGTCGGAGACTGCAAAATAGTTTTGAGTACCAAATAATGCGTAGTATAACTAAATGGGCTAATTGCGATGAGGTGTTCTAAATGAAACCAAGTGAAGCACTGAAGAGAATGTATTATATGTTTCTAATTTTACTATGAAATTTCATCCAAGTAAATTTGGATTCAATATAATGGTTGCAAAAAGTGGCTGCATGCATGAAAGCTGCACGAAATATGAATGTAAATGTTCATTGTTCGCAAAACTTGAAAACAAGTCAAGAGTAGGAAACCAAATGTTCAAAATAGTGCTGTGTTCGCAGTTTTACTTCTAAAACTATTCAAGTACTTTCTATCATACGTGTTACATAAGAATATCATCTACCGTCATTAGGAAAAGTTACCAAATTCGTCGTTTTATTTTCTTCAAGATTATAAAATTTAAAATGACGGCAGGCTTATGTCTTTCAACATCTTGCCCCTAAATCACGTTTTTTATTGTTCTGTACCTTCCTAAGCCATTATTAGGAATTGAAAGGAAGAACAAGTTAGTCATCTAGGGAAATAGTGGATATTTCTTCAAGGAATTACTTAAATAAGCAAATCTTCAAAACTAACACATTTTTTGACTAAATGCACAACTAAATATAATTTAAACCGCACGAATAATAATACCAGTAATTGTGCGCGAATCAAATGTACTTGGCAGTTTGCCAATTTATTTCAGAATCTCATTTCCACTCCGAAGAATAACAAAGAAATGAATATTCTACAGGCCTCGCCAAAATTTTACCAAACACACTTTGTTTATTTTGGACGGAGTCCAAACACCCTGAAAATGCAACAGGACATAAATTACAAGTTAGAAATTTACCTCGTGTGCAGGCGTTCTATTATACCATTGCGCGTAAAGTAACAAGGGTCTGAAATTGAAAGCATAAACGCAAAAAAGGTTTCAAATTTCAAAAACATATTTATTTGGTGTTTGCTATGAGATTCGAAGTTGTAGTGGTAACGGTTTGCATTTCTTTTCCTTATTGTTTTTCTGAATGTCCTGTATTTGATGCAATGGGACTGCTTGGCTGGTTACATTTAATTAAATAAAAAATAGTGAAACTACTAGCCAGTGAATGCTATATTTATGAAGACTTTACAAGTCCCCGAACTACACATTTCCCACTAACTCTTCTTACTTTCTCACGATATACGATGGGGGGGGGGGGGGAGACCCAAAAAGAAACCGTACTCCGAGGGCGCTGCCACTCGTAGACGTAGTGCAGGGTTCTCACGCTAGATGGTGTTAGTAGAGACCTTCATGAAACAGCTGAGCAGACGGCGTCAGTGTAGTGCTCAACCTGCAAGTGTGTGTGTGTGTGTGTGTGTGTGTGTGTGTGTGTGTGTGTGTGTGTGTGTGTGTGTGTGTGTGTGTGTGTGTGTTTGTAATTTACGTCCGCCCCAACGATAAGTTATATCGGACGGTGAATGAATTGGGTGAAATGGTGCTCAAATGAGTCCAGGATCCATGGAGCTTAGTTACCTGAAATTCGTATTGAAGGATAAGGGAAAACCCCGGAAAAAACCTTATCCAGGTAACTCACCCTGACCGAGATTCGAACTCGATACCTCTTGAACGTGAGGCAGACATGCTACCATCTACGCTACCGAGGCGGGCCAAGTGTGGAATTGTGTTTCTCTAACTGTTGGCGGGTTACCTCTGCGAAGTCGTCGTGGCAACTTTAAAAGAACAAAGAGTGTATGTGAAATTTTGTTTCCTGCTTAAGAAAACTGCAACGGAGACACCAAATGCTTCAGGAAGCTTTCGAGGAGGACGCTATGAGCCGCACACAGGGCGGGCATCCTTATAGCCAACTGTACATAAACAGGGGGTAAATACGTACCTGAGTGAGGTTTATGCGGGAATATTCTATGTTTTGGAACCGAACACTATGAATAAATTTCTTTTGAGTGCAAATTAAAATACTATTAAAGGTTTTGACCAAGGAAAACTTTAAACTTGTCAAATACAGAACAATATAATTAAGCTGTTACAATTTAAACCAGCTGCCTTTAACATTCCACAAGTACAAAGGAACTTTCTCTTGTTCTAGCTCTTACCTTCATGACCTTCAACAATGGTGGAGGGTCTTTCATCTTAATGGCGTGACTGGAAGGTTTTGGGTTCACCAAGTTTCGGTACTGTTTATGATCTACGTTAATGATATAGCTACCATAATAAAGCACTAAATGTATGCTGATGACTTGCAAATTTAAACACATTTTCGTGCCGGTGAGAACAACGACGCAGTGAAAAACATGCACGAGGACTTGAATTCGATTTTAATTTGGGCACACAAACTGGTATTAAAACTTAATCCAGACAAGTTGCAAATGATCCTATTCCGGCATTTCAGTTTACTCAGCCACTCTAAAACGCAGCATTCACAAGTTTAAACTGAACGGAGAAGTTGTTAAATTCTCCAATATAGAGAGAGGTATACGTGATTATAAACCTCAGCTGGAACACTCCGGCAAGAAAATAACCTAGCTCCGTTCCTTGAACCACATGAAACAATGCCTACCTTTTGTAGTTGAAATGCCCTTCTCAAACGTCTGCTCAGATTCATGGGTAACTTTACCAGTGTTATTCCTAGCAATGTTTTATTCATGTGCTCACAAGGAACGATTTTCTATTGTTTCTTGAACATTTACCCTTCAGATTACTTAGTTTTAGTTTTCAGTGTCATACAAACTCTTCACTCCTCCATCTCTCACCAGGTTCACCATTGTTTATAGCTATAGTAACCTGCTGTTCCGAAGGAATGTCAAACTATATATAACCATGATTTGCAGTCACTAGCTACAAAATGTAAAGACATCAGGTAAAGGCAACTGATTAGACTAATGTAGAGAATAAACATGTATTGAGTCAATACGGTTATTGTGTTATCTTGGCGTTGCCAGTTCCACGGCTAGCGGGTGACAGAGATGGCAGATATATCTATCTTTGTCTCATCGAATCCAGCTAACAAGTATCATACAGATGCTGGGATGTACAGTGATGCAATGCTGACAGAAGTTCGCTTAATATTTCAGCATGTGAGTGAGAAGATACACAATGATTATCGCACAATCTGAACCTTAAAACCTTGAACTGGTGAACAGTTCGCTTACGTAGCTATCGTTCATATGCACGCAAAACAAAATGACTCAAATTAGATGCGTTCCATGAAAGGTGTTTACTACAATGAAACAAAATACTAACATTTCAACGATTTCTGAATATAGTTTCTATTTTAATGATGCAATATTTGTATACTGCCTGTAATGGACTTAAACCCAATTTTTACTTCATTAAAATAATTAACAAATACGGTAGATATGAATATGTATTTATGAAGCATTTTTACACGATGACTCTCCTGTACTAATGCACAGAAAGTTTAGTCTTGCAGCAACAATATCGCTTCTTTCAAGTAGAAATTTGCGATCATTGGTTCTCCTATATTTGAACCCAAGCGAATACAGAATATTATGCATAGAAGATATAGAATCCGTATATTCTCTTTCTCCCCTTATTAAATTGATCAACCTTTTGGCAGTTGGATATTCACCCTTGTCATATAAATCTTAAACTGTTCTATGTAAAACACACTTGAAAATCGTCTACGTTGGTAGTACGTTTTTTAGCTGCTCGATATTTCTTTGGAGATCTAAATATGGAAAGTTCTCCTAATTTGGTGAATTTTTGCCTTTTTTAACAATGTTCGTCACAGAATGAGCACTCACGTGACAAGCTTGTAACAATAATTCTCGACTCTGAGCGAAATGTGTACCTTCGAAAATGTCATATTGACAACTGTTTGAAAAAGGAATACACATTAACAAGAATATTTCCAGCCTGCTTATGTAAACTCTTATGGGTTGTTTTGCAGTTACTACTAGGCGCAACAGCACTAGGCTTGCTAAGCGGTATATTTACTAACTTTGAAAAACATGTATTCACTCTTAAAAGATCACCACTTTACTGAATACAGGGTAAAAAAATGCAACTGCAGTATAGCATGTGTGTACTTTTCTTCACTGACAGTTAAGGATTCTTTTCTTTCTAGTCAGGCGTCTTATCTTTCCATATCTCCGAAACCAGATGTGCTACAAACATGGAGTTTGGGCAGTAATTCTCAGAAAAAATAGCTCTATAATATGAGAAAAACAAAATAATTCTATAATTAGTGTTTTTAGAGCGTGCAAAGAACTTAGCCGTATGGTTCGGCAAAGCGAGCCATTGTGCGTGTTTAACTGTACAACGTTGCATGCACCACACTGGCTAGTAGCGATAGATCGGTCACGCCTATTCTCGCCTTATGTTCGTTCCTATTTCGTAGGTACCTTAGTTACAGATACACTGAAACCAAGCAACAGCACAATTTCTTCAAGATATACTTGGAAATCAGATGAACATATCTGGAGAGGGGCAATCACTGATCGTAGATAGAATTCGGAAAATTATAAAACTAAGGAAATTCTTATAATTTTAGGATGGCAACATTATATACATATATACACTGATTGGCTAGCCACAGAGCCAGGATATAAGTTAGTAAAAATAATAGTTAAAATTTGCGTCTTTTCCGACAAGGTTCGTCTTATAGATGTGTCTATTATGATCGATTATCGGCATACCCCAGTCCTTAATGACCACACTTGAGTGATGTAGCTACAGCTTGGGATTTCTGCGATTAGTGGCAGTGTACCTTCGCATTATTCTTAGGGAGACAGATATTTTTAATCCTGAAAATTATATACTCGTCAGAAGCTCGCGCACATAATTCCACAGTAACTTTTCAAGTGACACGATTCACAGTTTAATTCTTCAATCTCAACATTCGGAAACTCAGTTCAAATAGCTCATTATCTATCTGCATTGAATTGATCCACGGGCCTTCTAACTCCTAGCATAAGATAAAGATCTCATAGAAAATAATGGAGAACATATGGAGCAGCTGGCAGTACACACAGGAAGAACGAGACTGGAAATGGCATCAAGAGCCATGTACCTTTGAATTAAGTTCAAATACCTTCATCCATTCATTATACATCTATTGTAAAATCATTTATAATGCTTTTATGGTGAATTCTCGCATATACCTTTTATAATTGTAATTTTCTCTTTTCCTAAAAACAAATTAAGAATCTTATATTCACAAAAAGGAATGAAATATTTATCTACGAGAACATATCGATCTATGGCAAAGTAACTACAAAATGGAAGTGAAGCTTCATTAGACTCCACATACCCAGGAACCATCAAGAAAAGCAGTTTTCTCAGGTGCTAATTAAATATAAACTATTTTCTCTCTTTATACAAGTATCCAAAATGTACTAACAAAGTTGATTATAACATCAGTACAAAGCAAACAGAGTATAAAGGAGGGTTAGTCAAATATTTTAGAATTAACATCACGTGATTACATAGCATTACAAGTAGACTTCATTCTCTTTGGTTTTATTTATCATACTGACTAAATCATTGTCTGTTATATATTGTTTGGAATGAAATACCACACATTTGTCTTATTTTACATGCATAATTATTTTGTATTCCAGGGCATTCTTAGTTAAAAATCAAGCTCTTGTTGTTATGTTTGTTCTTCTATAACTGCAATGGTTCTATTCAAGTACATACAAGAGCTTTGTGAAAACATTTGAATATTTTAGCTACCTGTGAAATGAAATTAGGTGCAATTTAGTTTTCTAGTGTCCAAAAGAAAGACTTAGGCTTTTCAGTGGAGAAAATATCATCAAAATTATTTCAGTGGTTTGTGAGATTATCCACTTCCTTTACTCAGACACTTTTTCTCTCCTTGTAATAGGTATTAACATAGGTTATGAACAAGGTATCCAGACTGTTTCAAAGTTACACCGAACGAATTTAGCCGTTACGTAGTTTATAATTTAACGAATTTTGGTGTCGTAGCTTCGAAGTTCTGTTAGGTAGAATTTTATGTAGCATTAAATTTTACTTGACTTTGTGATTAGGCGGTACAGGAACCACTGCTGTGCAAAACCTCAAAAGTTGCTTTTGGGACGCACCGGTCACGAAAACAAAAACATTACTCCTTGCTCTTTATCAGTGACCCTAGCCTAACTTTCAAGTAATGGGGCAACGAGCAGTTACTTGTGCAAAAGTTGACTAATAAATCGGACAGTTGCAAGGTTGCTCTTCAGTGTAAAACTACATATTCCGTCCTCACAGGGAGGATTTTGCGCGTACTTAGATAGAAAATCCAAGCAATATGGAGCGCTATACGAACGCCGAAATGACGGATATGGTTTTGATGGATGAAAGAGCTGAAGGGAGTTCAACGAACGCTCAATTAATTTAGTTTCATTACAAATATGAATTGTAAAAATAGTTACATCAATGATAATATTTATTTGTTTAACTTCAGAGCATTTTGTTATGATTTTAATTGTACAATACTATTTACAATACTGTAAATATCAACAGCTTACTTTTCATATACAAATGCTTTATTTAGTATTATCAAACACGTGAAATAAAATGCTCGTCTCACTGTATAAGCTACTTAATTTTGGTTAATTTATCTACAATTCTTTGATGTTGTTTTCTGTTCTGTTTATCATTTAATGCTTCCATCCTCAACCTCACTAACATTAACTTTCCTCTAAAAGGTATAAGTTGCATATGTCCACTAGCTTATTTGCCAGAATGGACTGCTATAACGGAATTTTGGAACACACTAAACACTCATAAGCAATAATTAAGCAATGGCTTCCTCGTTGTGGCTAGAACGACAGCGTGAGGCACGCGTCATTGTTCCTGACACTGCCTAATGCATACTCATTTTGGACATTTTTATGCGGCTTTATTGGCGGTAAAACTATCTATATGTGTCACATAGAAGCTGAGCAACCACTTCTATATGTTCGTTCGGTGTCACTTTAAAACACCCTGTATATTCCAAGTTACTTGTAAGCTTATTTCTTAGATTTCAGTTTGATTTGTCTCTAATAATTCATAAAAGTTATTATAAAAGTTATTATATAATTAAACAGAAAACAGACCTCTAAGAGGGCTAGAAAGACAAGTCATTAGGTATATAAAATACAAATATAAACATATGTTTCCTTTCTTGTTGTCTGAGCACCTGTCAGTGTCGTTCTGCGGTTTATTTCCTGCAGTGGCCGACGAGAAGTTAACAAGATAGACGTTAAGTCGCGTGGAAGAAGTGGGGAAATAGAAGGAAAATGAAAGACCCCTCCTCTAGGAGGTTTCTCTTGCTATCAGCACTATAAGCTGTCACCATTGCTTCCAGCATTGTCCCACACTCCAATTACATTCCCCTTTCTTTACTGTTCAGGAAGACGTATATCGGTAAATCGTATTTAAAAAGGCTAGAGTATCAGAAGTAGAACATTAGTTTATTAGTGTACACTGTGGAGGTGCATGAAGAATATTGCTGGAATGTATACCTGCGGTATCCATAATATAGGATTACTGAAGGGGAGGGGAATTGAATTACATAAAAGCATGCAGAAAATTAACTTTGATACATCATAGACTTATCTCTACACATGGCATCATAGATGCTGAACGTAGTGTCCTACAGTGACACCTAGCATTATAATCTTCGCAAAAGTTAGGGCATATGGAGGCAAACCGTACTGTAGACTCCAGCCAATCCTAAGCTTGCCCCTCCTACCAGTGTTGCCGAATGTGGTGCACACATCTCATGCGCCTGAACTGAGATAAATGTTTGATAATTGATAAATGTTTGAAAATGGCAGATACCAATCTTATAATAAGAAATATTTTTTTTTCTGATCATGACTGTACAAAAATCCTGTCTCTACGATACTTATAACGCGAGCGATGTACGTTTTATCTTCACATGGTTACGGTTACCCAATATCCATCCATTCAACACAGATAAACCTGAACATCATTCTTTCCTCACAATATCTCACGCATAAGTGCACCTACTATGAAAACAGAAGTCACGCAGTTTGAGAAAGAGTTGACGTTTAGTTCGTTTTCAGAGAGGAGGTGTTTTGTCAAAGTGAATGGCATCGTTAAGTCGTGTGTTGAACTCTAGCAGAAACTTTGTTAATATTACATTAAATTATATATATATATATATATATATATATATATATATATATATATATGTCTTTTCTCCAGTGTTTGTGTTCTGAGTGCGTGAACATGTCCCTCGAAGCTGGAACAAGAGATTTTTTGATAAAAAAAACGTGAAGTTATTCATTCTCAGGGCAGAAAAATTAATTTTAATGTGAACAAGTTTTTACGAAAGCTCTCCAATCTAGGATATAGAGCAATTGTAGATTTTTCAAAATCCCAGCAATTAACTCTGTAACCTTGCGGTGTAGGTAGTGTGTACACAGTGTACGAATTTGTAGTGAATTAGCTTCATCCTTAGAAAAAAGCAACGTACCTGTGTTTCAATCTCCGGGAAAGATTCCTGAAGTTGGAAAGCGAATTACTGGATTGGAAACCGTGCTTGGTGTTCCACTGCTGTGACGTGTGTCTATGTAAGATTTTAATGGTTTTGGAATATTTAATATGTTGTTTAATTACAGGAAGAATAGCCAAAACCTTTGCTGGCGGGTAAAACTGCTCTTATGTACATAACCTCTGCGGTACACGTACTGTGTTTGGCAACAGCGCTCCCCCTGAGGATAGACCAGCGTTCATATGACCTACTTTTGCGCGGTATAGGAAATCCCTGCTCAAGCTATCTTTTTACCTATGGACGTCAACTTAATCATTCGTTGCAAAAGTTAGGGTGCACCTTATGCAGTAGCTAAGCTGGGAAACTCTAGCTCTTAAATTTAAAATAATCTTTCAAAAGTGTTGAGTAAATTTTGCGAGAAGTATCTAACCACTTGCAGAGATGGCGTTATAAAGTTAACCTCAAAATTTACTGGCATGTCTAAGACAAGAGAAACAAACACACTGCACTCAAATCTTAATAGTGTTGGCTTCGAGAATTTGATTAATGGAACGACATTAATTAGTTGTTGCATCATTAAATGGTAACAATAAGAGTCTGTTGCTTTTCAGTCAGCTTTTCTACAGTAAAAAGTTGGCACGACACCTACCCAAACCTTGCCAGAATATACGCACGTGCACTGTAAGCAATACACATCATCTTATTAGTAGTAAAACTACTGTAGCGACACTTGTGTCTAGAATGTGCTCTATTCAGAAAAGCAATATCATTAACCTCCACACATAAGCAATGAAGCGATGATTATCCTACAAGAGAAAATCTTGCAGACTTGCTTATGGTATCCATCTTTAGTTCCAAGTACTTTTGTATAACTTCAAATAAAGTTCTATACGTATGCGGATTGACATTTTTTGATACTTCACTCTGGCAGGCAACCTAACAATGTACTCAAATATAACGTTTCTTGGAGTCACTAATTTACAATTTGCAAATGAAAGTTCAAGAATCTATAATGTGTGAAATTAAAGTGCAATAACTTGGATTAAACGGTCATATGGATGCGGATGCGGGAGGGACAACTACCAAGGCACATCTTCTGATGGAATCCATCAGGGGAAAAGAAGCAACAGACATGGCTTTACGGCGTGCAAAGGAACCATGAAGGGGCAAAACATTACCGAGTATGAAGAGTATGGGGAAGCTTGGAGTTTGATTATAGGAAAGATATATTAATTATATTCTGGCGGTGGTAGTAGTGATGATGACGGACATTCTTGGCATTAACGTATAGTTAGTTATATTGAGATTGATTTTGGAGAGAATGTCCAAATCCAATCTTGTCCGTTATGTGTTTTAAACAATCAACCCGAATTTTATACTTCCTTTGAGTTAATTTTAACGCGTTTATAAACATTAAATATGTACAAATAAAATTAAGTGTTTTCCTAAATCTTAACCCAGTTTAAAGCCTGTACCACTTAAAACTATTCGTGGAGCGAAAATATAAAAAATGAATTACAAGTGGAAGATATCACCTCAGGAATGGATAGGTACAGAAGAAGATGGTTTGAACATGTAGGAAGAATGGATGATACAAGACTGCCAAAAACAGTTTTCCAGTATAGTCCTAAAGGAAAGAGGGACGTAGGGAGGCCGAGGAAAAGATGGAAGGAGACACTGTGAAGACGGAACAGGCGAGAGCCTAATCCATGAAGTGAAGAAGCAGACAACGTATTACCTTACAAATATCTGGCTAAGCGTGAGTGAGGAGTACGGAAATATTTTACCTGAGTGGCTGAAGGAACTGTTTTGCAACGACCGTCCACCAGTTGCTTGATAAGACTATCATGTAATGAATCGGTAGGGCCAGACTGAAAAATTCAATGCCATAGCCGGGATTTGAACCACGGATCTTCTGGTTGCCGTCCAGCCGCTCTAACCATTGAGTTACTATGGCCAACGTGCCGATTTGACATTTAATTCTCCAACTGACTCGTATTTTTCCCGGTAAAGCACTAGGAGTTCCCATACACACATGACACAGCTAACTTAATGGCGACTTACTATGCTCTAAGTACTATCATGTAATGGTTCGGTGTCCAAACCTGGTCTGTAACATTAACTTATGTACACAGTATCTTTAGGGTCATGGGAAGCGAAAAGAGAAACGCTAGGTGGTGTGTCAAGAAGTGTGTACTGGAAGTGATAGTCTGTTAACTGATGTTTACTTGCACTTGACTGTAAAAATTGTTCAAGGGCCTCTGAAATATATTTTTAGCCATTGGGATGCTAAATTAACTTACACCAACAGAGGTAAAGCATAACTTTTGTTTTCCGGTTGGAATACAAATTATTAAAAGATAAGGCTAAGGCTAAAGATGTAAGTCAATGCTGGTGAAATTATGACCTGTATCTTGAGCGGATGTAGATTCCTATTCTGTATGCTCCATATTTGGTGTTAATATTTTACTGTATTGTTATTGTCGCGTCAACGGGCATAAAAGTTTCGGCGCAAATAGATAACAGACGGCGGATAGTGTCTCACAGTAATAACGAGCTTGCATAAGAAGTTAACGATAGCGCGGCTAGTGTACGCAAAGAGCCGGCAAATAAAGATAGCTGAGACAAAGGACTTGCCGGCACAGATAGGATTTCACGTTGGAAGGTTCTAGTGATATCTTGATTGAGAAAAGTTGTTTTCTTATTTGTAGGAGACACCTCTCTAATTTATGAATGAGATATATAAGAGATTGTGACACGCCAGTGGACAGTTGTAAAACAAGAGTGAGTCATGAGTAGTAAACAGTTGTAAAGACATGTAACAAGAATGTTGTAAACAGTGGAAGTTGAGTAAACTGTTTGTTATTGTCATCGACCTTGGTGTTGTAGATTGATATGTGATGTAATTCTGCTGCTACGCAGTGTGTTTCTACTCAAATAAAGAACATTTAGAATTCCGGCAAATTGAACTTAATTCTGCGAACCCACAAAGTCACATTATTTACTGTTACAGAAATGCCATCTCTACATGTTTAAAATGTTCTGTTATGTACATTATTAATTGCTGTATCTGCCAAACTTCCAGTTTTAATGATGAAAAAAAGTGCTCGTTTATTTTTCTTTAAGACAGTTGAGAACTCGGTCAATTTTGAGTTCTCGTAGTTTAGTGATAGGGGAGGCCGAGGCAGGTTGACGACAACAGTTAACCATTTTTAATTCATTTTTGAGGTAATTTCGTTTTCTTTGCACGCATCACTAAAACGGTCTTTTGTTGTGTTATATATTGTCACGGCAACAGGCATAAAAGTTTCGGCACAAATAAGAAAACAGTCGGCTGATAAAGTTTCATGGTAATAATGAGCCTTGCTAAGCAGTTACTGATAGCGCGGCTATTGTAAACAAGCGCCGGCAAGCAGAGATAACTGAGGTAAAGGACTTGCCGGCGTTGATTAAGTTACACTTCTGGAATGTGATAGAATATTTGGTTTCTTTATTCTTCCGGAAATTTCTGGACTGATAGAGATAGTTCGGATTCTGGTTTATTTTAGAACAATCTAGAATTACGAATTAGGTATTTAAGGACGTGACGGCTCGCAAAGTGAGTAGTTGTAAAACAGTGAGTTGTGAAACTGTTGTGAACGAGAGACAGCTGGAAGTGTTATTGTAACGAGAGCAAATGGTTTAATCTGCTGTCACTGTTTGTTATTGTGATCGACCTTGGTAGGCTGCTGGTGACGTAACGTAATCCTGCTGTAATATATCAGTGTATTTCGACGAAAATAAAGGAGATTTTTAATTTCTGCAACTCGGCCTTTTAATTCTACGAATCCACTAAGCCACAATATATATAATTTTCCCACTTTTAAATAGGCATGCACAAATGTCATTTTGCTCCAGTACCGGGGCAAGATGACAGTTCTGATAAAAGTTGAATATATTATTATTATTCTTAGAAATAATAACGCAGTAAGTTAATATTTTATACATTCTTACATATTTTCAATTGGATAAGTCATTAAATGGTTATATTGTAGAACATTATCATAAGAAATTAGTACAACTCAAAAGCAGTGGCGTTCCATAACAAAAGTCACAAACAAGTATTCTTCGTTCAAAGTTTGAGCAGTTCTCATGTCACCATGCGTGGCTTTTGCCACATTGTATCCATTCTTCTAATAGAGGATCAACAAACTTCTCGTCACAAGCAGGACTATACTTTCTTTGCAAGTTTGAGCTGACGAATGGGTGTCAGAAATGTAAGCATCATTTTTTGTGTGCAGGAATCCAACATTTTTCTTAACAGCCCCTGTTTCTAAAATTTGAGCCTCTCGTTTATGTTGCTTTAATTGTTTCTGTGCGACCTTTAGTACTTCTTTCTTCAACATTTCTTCCATAAGTGAGCTTGATAAGACGCTTGCGTTTTGCCTGTGACTTGAGTTTTTCACTGATGCGCTTTAAGCAATAGTTTGGGAACATGTTGCATGAAAATCACAAAATGCATTAAAATACAAAAAGAAAACACTAAACAGCTCTAGGGGCAAGATAACGAAATCGTTAACTTACCCCAACCAACTTGCCCCGATAAGGAACGTTGGAAATCCTTGATTATTATGATAGGTTTAACAGGAAACGAGTATTAATAGTGACTGCGAGAAGAATATTATAGAAGATAGTAATGAATAGCAAAGAATAACCAAATATCTTACCTGTAAGACTATGAGATTTAATGGCGAAGGTCTTGAAAATTAAAACACGTTAGAGAAAAAACAAAAAATGCATCTAACAGACCACAAAATGTCAGTAGCGCTCTCACTGTACAAGTTATTAGTGTCTAAAAAGTGGAGCACTATTATGTGTTTCAAATCGGAAGGTGTTTGTCCTTGAGCGCTACTAGGTGAGCAACCAATCGGAGTACTGCGATGTTGTCGTATTGCATTCCCGCTAAGTGGTGTGTGACGAGCGGCAACCTAATCAATCTGTATGAAATGCTATTCGCGTTCAGACAAAAATTCAGATTTATCCAAAACTGATCCACGTGGAAGGTAGAAAGTAATGTATCTAACATAACCATGAAAACCCCATATTTTTAGCTCAAATAGTTTTTCTAATACAAATAAATAAACCACTATTACCTGTATTATAACAATAAATCACGACGTAAGCACTGTATGAATATCATTATTGGTTGGCATGTATGTGTGTACGTATATTTGTAATTACTCAGAACTGAAACGTAAATGTGTGACATGACGTGCTAAAAGAATTACTTTAATAAGCCAATTCGATCGAGAGGAAACAATAAATTTCCTGCTGCCTTGGCAGAACGTGTCTGGTCACATTATATCTTTGTTTATGAATGGTTCGTAATCTCTATTTACTCTAGAGAGTTCAAAGTGGTTGGTGTGTATGTATGTACATATACTTTTGATTACTCAGAACTGAAATTTAAACTACTGACATGACGTGATAAAAGAATTACTGTGGATAAGTCAAGGTGTTAAATTCGAGAAAGAGAAAACACTTCATTTCCTGTTAGCCTGTGGAATGTTGTATGCTTATGTTTATGAATGAATGCTGGATAAGAAGTGCTTATTTACTCTGGAGAGTTCAGATCAATATCATTCAGTTGTTCTTTACACAACAGTAGAGTAAGAGTTAAATAGTGCAATGGCTTCTTGCTGTGAATTTAGTGGCGAGTCAAAAAGGCAGGTATTGCGAAGTCAAGCTCGAAGTATTATTTTTAAGGCATACACGTTCTTCAAAAATTTTTCGGAAACAGAAACTACAAAATAAGTTGTTGCAAAGAGTACTTCCGTTTAAAAACACGGAAAAACTGTATCAGGTGGATCAATTTGCAATTGAAACGGGACACGAGGTAATGCGCCTCCTACCTTACCACTGCCAATATAATCCAATTTAGTTGGTGTGGGCTCAAATAGAAAGGGGGGTTGCAAACAGAAATAATACTTTTAAACTGATGGACCTTGAACGACTTAGTCACGAAGAAATTGACTAGGAAACACAACAGGATTGGGAAAACTGCTTGAGGCATGCAGAAATCCTTCAAGAAGACGATTTTAATAAAGAAATAGCACGTAAATTTGCAAGACTCAGACGATGAAGACGGTGACAATGTTGAATTGGCTCTTGACAGAAGTGACTTTGACAGTGATATGGATGAGCCACTGGCAGTTCCATTGGATTAGAAAAACAGGTAATTCATAAACTATAATTATAGTTATAGTATTTAAAAATAAACATAATTTGCGAAAATGCTTTTTTCAATTTTGATTTTGGAAAGTGCATCATTGTAAAAGTTTGCAAAATTTAATTTGATTACCCTTACATCTAGCGTTAAGCAGACCTGCATGTTGTATGAGTGTGTGAGAGGGAAATATAAAAGGAGTGGGGTAACAAGCTGGCAACGCTGAATGTGGTACGGCTTCTGATTAGCTGGACTGCAGAGCTCTTCCCATTTGAAACACACAATAGTAGTATTCTAAGGTGGTGCTATCTCCTAATACGAACTTAAACTAACTCGTTCTTCATCTTGCCCGGCTCATCACCTTGCCCGCTCTCCCCTACCTAAGTTGCACTAAGTTAAATTGGTTCTCGTTATCATTTCACTGGTTCTTGTGATATAGCGGCTTGATGAAATGCACACAATCTTCTTTGGATGATTCACCCGCTGAAGAGTCGAACACAAGCGTCTTTATCTTTCGTAGTTTACGTCACACCTGATTTAACGCTATCTCACTTCTGGCTCACTCGGAACACGCTGGCATATACCTTCGCTGAAAGTTTTTACACACCATTCTTGTTCTGGAGTTGGGTGAGGCAATCTTCCATAATAATATGATCTGTCGATGGTGCTTGCGGTGTTTGTGCTAAGCGCTTCTGCTTCTGTTTAATTGTACTTATCCCTTCAGCTGCCTCTCGCCCACTTCCCGATGAGTTTGTATCCTGAGCACTACGTCACACAAGAGCAAAGTGATCAAGATAAACCATTACCAACTCACTTGAAGTCGACACGAACTCGATATACCGCGTCTTTCACAGAGGAAAGGTTCATCTTCGTCGACTTCCCTCTGGTCCTCGTAAGATAAATGAGACATACATAGCAACTTCCTTAGAAAACGGCACTGGTCGCCAGACGTCATATCATGCCCTCATCTGATCATTTGTCACTTTAGGAGTCCTTTGGCACTATGGTGGTTACTTCCCTGATAATCCGTTGGCCCACCAATATCGAGTTACACCAATACGGAGATCCACTGCTTTCCATACAGATGTCGCATTGCTGGCAGTTCCTTTCCATTCACTTCGAAGATACCACCAATAGAATCATGTTGTGGCTTCATAATATCTTGTTGACATCCTTGTGACCTCCAGTAACAGCTTCATGGGTTTCCTTGAGGATTTCCCGCACCTTACTCCTCGGAAATACAGCTTTTCCACCTGATTTTGTTCGTTTGAGAGATCTCAAACTCGGAATGCACCATTCTTGATTACCAGGTAGCTCCATTGTGTTTCATAGCTCTGGCAGATCATGCATCCAACCAACAGCCACTCAGAACAAAGCAACCTCGCTTTTGGTGACTTCATTGTTTTCCCATTAGGGTATCTCGTAATTCTTTCACCTGGAGCACGTGTCTTGGGCTCCATATCACGGCGCTCACCTCAGCTTCCATCATTTGTTTATTTTCGTTTGCCCGTTTAGCAGTTTCTCCTGCTGATCTAGACGCTCTTCCACCACAATTCCATGATAGATTCAATTTCTTCTAATTCCTTTGGAGTTCAAGGCTTTTTAAGATTTTACGGTGTGAATGGAAAAACCTAGTTGGGGTTTCATTTCCTGTATTTCATTCTTCATTTCTGTTTTCACACTCTTCATTCCATTTTCATCTCCTCCATTCCGGATTTCATTTTCTCCGTAACAGATACTATTTCCGTCTTTATCTTTCCATTCCGGAATTAATTTTCTCCATTCTGCTTTTCATGATCTGAAGTTTACTTTGTAATTGTTAAAGTGTTTACTCCATCATGCTGTTTATATCACTGACACCGACAATGTACGATTTTCACTGTCATTTCCTAAATTCTCAGTATCTGTGACGGTTGCATCCGGGAGCGTCTGTTTTATTCCCATCGGGCCAACCTGGCCGAACATAGTTTTTTTATTTCTTGATTTCCCTGCCTTCGTAGGCGTATGCTGAGGTAGTTCTCTTGTACTAAATTTGTTACCTTCATTTTTCTAACAGCATCATTTCCTTACATGTTTCATGTCGTTTACTTCAGCTTTGTACCATTATTTGAAGGATACGTTGCAATTTATAGTTCTAGTCCTGTGCGAAAATGTTACAGGTTAGAAGCATTTCCATCTTCTTTTTCAGAAACAATAACCCAAACTTCCAAATAAAAATAAAACTGTAATAAATTCGAGATATGACTCAGACTTAGGTACAGAAAATTTAGCAGGCTTTCAAAACTGCACATAGTTTAATATGCTTGATTATTTATGAGGAATATCTTTCTGATAGTCAGATAAAAAGTATATATCTTTTTGAAACTTAAAATTCGCTGTGCTCTCTACAAGCATTGCTTTTGTTGCTGAAGTAATGGTCAGTTACTTGAAGTCAAACAGGATCACAAACTTAGCTTTCTCCTT
Organism: Mantis religiosa; assembly: GCA_030765055.1. Classification (NCBI taxonomy): domain Eukaryota; kingdom Metazoa; phylum Arthropoda; class Insecta; order Mantodea; family Mantidae; genus Mantis; species Mantis religiosa. The sequence goes on from CM060954.1 coordinate 53,200,482, forward strand.
GCTGTAGCTATGACGGAACAGAACCACAAATAGCAACGAGGGTGGATATATATTGTACACACCCCTCTAAGGAGAGAAGAAAATATACTTTTACGTGGTGTATTGGCTTGGACATTTGATTTTTACTTGACGTTTTGTACTGGAGGTGTCAGTAGGAATTTAGGAATTAGGAGTGTTGGGTTCAGGTGCAATACAGACTTTAGGTTTATGTTCAGGGTAGGTATACGACAGACAACATCGTTATACCTAGCAGGCCCTGCGACATACTTCAAGTGGGATGACCAGTGCATGTAATTAGTGCTTGCAAACTGTCGTAATAAATAGTGCGCTACATGTGGAAAGCATTTGTGTTACTATCTGAATCATGACCCTTTCTCTTGAGGGTTGTGACAATGTTGCTGTAACAAACCCAGAAAAATATAATGCATATGTAATCCAGTTTCAAAATAATTAACTATAATACAGGCTTCAACAATGACAAAACAAACCGTAGCCCTGGACATGGCAATGTCAGAGTTAAAAAAGAAAAAAGAAATCCATCATGACATGGATATACCAGCATCATATTCAGATGAAAACTTCCTACTGAAAGTCTGAAGGACTTTGGTAGCTTAATTATAAAGTGAGCACAATGCTCACTAGAAATATTGGAAATTAATTGTTCTTTCACACTAGCCGTGTGTAGGATGAACCATGAAACGGTAGATGCAGAGTGAAAAATTCAATCCCATAGCCGGGATTTGAACCACGGATCCTCTGGTTTCCCTCCAGCTGCTCTTAACCATTTGAGCTACTATGGCCGACATGCCGACATGACATTAAATTCTCCAACTGACTCGATGACATGACATGCCGACATGACATTAAATTCTCCAACTGATTCGATTTAATGTCACGTCGGCATGTTGGCCATAGTAGCTCAATGGCCGCCTTGGTAGCGTGGTGGTAGCATGTCTGCCTCACGTTCAAGAGGTCCCGAGTTCGAATCTCGGTCAGGGTCAGTTACCTGGATAAGGTTTTTCCGGGGTTTTCCCTTATCCTGTAAGTCGAATGTCCGATAACTCTAAGCTCCATGGACCCCGGACTAATTTGAGCATCTTTTCATCCATTCCATTTATCGTCCTGTATGACTTAACGTTGGAGGACGTAAAAAAAAAAAAAAAAAAAAAACGGAAACCAGAGGATCCGTGGTTCAAATCCCGGCTACGGCATTGCATTTTTCACTCTGGCTCTATCCTTTCATGGTGCGTCCTACACACGGCTAGTGTGAAAGAACAATTAATTTCCATTAATTGTACCTAATAGTGGTCCGAACTATAAAGCCCGGGCCTTAAAGTAGTTACAGCATAGTAAGTCACCATTAAAGTAATTGTTTCATGTGTTTATGAGAACTCCTAAGTCATTTACCGGGAAAAACACGAGTCAGTTGGAGAATTTAATGTCATGTCGGCATGTTGGCCATAGTAGCTCAAATGGTTAGAGTGGTTGGACGGAAACCAGGGGATCGGTGGTTCAAATTCCGGCTATGTCATTTAATTTTTCACTGACTCTACCCTTTCAAACTGCAATATTGTTTAATATTTTTAATATACTGTGTCGCACTGCTAGAGCTACCTAGAGAGGGCGATGAAGGTCCTTGGAATAACAAATCCCTAGTATCTATATTACTTCTTTTGAGAAAGCAACCCTTCTGTCTGGTACCACCATATGCCACGAAACCTAGAAGTTGAGTCCAGAGGTTCTACTCCCATCAGTCCTCGACCCGTAGGCCCAAGACCCGGGTCTCTTAAAACCAGGGAGTATCCGAGCTGTCCCAAAGGGTGCCCGGCGTCCTCCGTGGGGCTTCCATAGGACAATACCTTGGTTACTAACAATGCCCCCCCCCATCTGGTCCAAGGACACAAGACGGGATGGAAGTGGATACGCCACTTACGCGCTCCAACACCAAAGGTGAAGGCTACCGATATGAACTCGGTGGGGCCGTCTGGCGATCTAGCACACCTTCTACTAGCTCTGCAGGCTAGTACCCTGGAATATTGATGGCTTCCCTCAAACCCGTCCGGAGACGTACCCGATCACCCACGGGTATTGGGAACCATTGCCCGCTAGAGACCAACCAAATCCGAACAACTCCCAGAGGGAGGGGCTCGAATGTTCGGCCCGAGGTTCCTCTAGTAACGTCAGAGGTATTACGAATGCTAGGGGTCCGCAGCGCCCTCACCACCGCAGCTGAAGGGGACGGATCCCCTCCCCTACGGGAACGAAACCTAGAAGTATCTAAAATATGAGAAGGAAACCAATGCAAGTGAAATTATAGAAGGGAAATCCTGGTAGATATCACAAAAAATACGTCTACAGGCCAGGGAAAAATATGAAAAAACGCAATATCAGTGCATATTCAGTCAAGCTGCAGGAAAGGACCATATACGGTGCGAAGGAATTTTGCAGAGTAACTTCCTCAGTTATATCTAATTTAATATAAACTATAAATTCAGATTATCATTTGGGAAATTTTAAGAAAAACTGAAAGCGAAAACCTCTAATATGTTGTATTTATGTGACTGCTTACCGTTAGTATATATTGTTCAAAAATAGTTCGTTCTTCCATGAACTTCTTGTTATTATAGACATTCACACTCTTCGTTTAAATTAAGAATACTACGGAATATTTAAAAGGCAGCTCACTATGTGATGATTTCAAATCTTGTGCTCTTTACACAAAAGAGCAAAAACGAGAACTGACTCTCCACTTGAAAATAGTATTTAAAAATTTAAACAAATGACACTGCGACAGTTATTTGTCACAAGTTGGGTCCTTTAACATGTCTATTGTGGTTTAGCAAACGTCATTCAGAAACAAAACTACTTCTGAAATATTTTATTTCTCATACTAATATTTTATTGATGTAATATTTTAGTAAAAATGTTCGCCACTTTTGAGAAAATGAACAATTACGACCATTTTTATGTAATATATAGTTTGGCATGTGGAGAGTTTTTTAAACGTTTTCACGTCACATCTGTGGAAATTACTGAAAGTAAATTTTGAGTTATATTATTCAGACACACAGATTGACTCATTTGCGAACCTTTTTCTAAAATTGCTGTAAAATTCCGAGTGTGAAAAAATATGTATTTACGAAGAAAACTTAGAATCAAAGTTTTGGGTGGAACACAATTTTCTCTACTTATGTTAAAAAGCTTAGAAAATGTTATTTCGACACATTCCTAGGTAATTTTTAAAGTTAGTTATGATCATAAAGTCCAGTAGAGATTTTGAGAACCCTGGAAGGAAGATTCGAAGCTAGGAAGTATCTCAAAATACTAATAATATATGCTAAATATAAATAGCACAAAACAAATACAATCAAACTAATGTGGTGTGAAAAAATGTCATTACACTTTTCAAAGTGTTGCAGGCATCTACTATGAACTGCGTCTATTTTGTCACAAACTAGAATTAAGCTACCTTTAATCTGTATTATATTCTGGCTTTCTATCAACTAAGGTATTAGTAGGCGGAGCTGTAAAGGTAAATCTAAAGTTACGTGAAATTAAGGTGGAATTTATTTGAAATGTATCTATTCCTTAAATAGTGATTCATGTTTTATTAGGCAAAGCTACAAGTTGACCCAGGGACACAATTCCCCTCCAGTAGCAAAGAGAGAAGGCCTGGGCGGAAATCCTGGCTTAATTAAATGGTATTGCATGGGGCGGGCTAGGCCCCATCAAATTAATTGGCCAATAATCTGTCATCCGCGGATTTATAATTTCTCCCTGCAGAATGGAAGAGGTCTCCTAGCTTTCACTTCCATTCCGGAATTTGTATAGCTTGTTAAAGCACTATCACTTTAGAGGAAAGGACGTTAAAGGATTGGCAATATCGGAAATTTACTTTGTTAAATATGATAACCTGTATCCGGATTCTGATAAAGATATCTATTAATTATTGGGTCATATGCCCTTCTAACGTGTACTCAAGTTCTTATCATAGTTTCCAGATAGTAAAAACGCGTAGTTATTTGTCCTTTCTGGACCGGTTTGTGCAATTTTCTATTTTGGGATGTTACTTTTTCATTTTATCCTCTTTTCGTCTTTATTTAGCAATTTTGTTGCATTTATATTGACTACATGAAGAGTTAAATATTAGACATTTTACATAGATTTTCTCAGTTAAAAAATATTACTATTCTCCCGAAAAATAGGGTAACTTTGTACATCCATCCCTCTGTTCTTAATAATCACCATCCTGTTGAGTGGTTAGTTTGGAAAGGTTTGCTTGTGGATGGCAGGGTGACTGTTATCGGGGAGCAAGTATAATTACCTAGAATTTAGAATAATTGTCCGAAACTGCAAATGAGGTAGGCCTGTTTTCTCTTTCTGCATTAAAGTGCACACTTTCTTGTGTCGATTCGTAGCTATGTGTTTTATGAACCCTGTTTTGAAAGACCTGTCTCAAAATTCGTTTGAAACATATTTTAAATTAACTTCGATAGTGTCACAGTATTCTTACACATAGCATTTCTACTTCTCTAGCAGCTATAGCAACGCATAAATTAATGTATAACTTTCTGTGCAACAATTTTAATGAATTAAATTTTTGGTTTAGATCACTTTGTAATTATTAAATCATTTATTAAAAATTATAGGACAGTTTTATGGGCAATTTATCAAATACTTTAGGTTATCAAAATATTGGCTCTCATTAACTATTCTTAAGACAGTTACCGTCGCTACCTTAAAAACAAAAGAAATACATATATTTTACTTTTAGACCTTGGTAAATATACATATTGTGAGATATAATTAGTTAGAAACAAATATACTAGGAAAGTTCAAAGGTAATAAAAGCAATAGCACTGATTATTCTCGGAAAAGAGAGCGGTACTGGCGCGCTTCTCGAACGTGTACAGTGAACGTATCACTTCAGCCAATGGAATGTGCAGGAGTCACAAATGACAGATGTTATATCCACGTGGAGTATTAAGTGCGTTATCTGAGAGGTTTCTATTAAGAAATATAAAGCCAGGGTAACCTTCTTGAGTAGCACGATATGAGAGAGAATTTCGGAAATTGAAAACGTATCTGATATAAGCAATTTGACAGAGGCAATGCATCGCCCGTCGTAAAACACAGTACAGTTGCATTGCTAAACATGTGAATATCAGCAGCTGCTATTAGCTTTCTCAAGAATTAATTAAAATATCTGAAATATCGTACTAATTGCTTGAAAGTCCACTCTGATAATAGATTATTGACCTATTTTAGAGATTTCTTTAATTGCTCGGTGGGTTAATGTAACGTTACAGCTAATGTCCCAAAGGGTATGGGTTCGTTTCCTGGGATACTGTTCAGTGTTTTAATTGCATACGAAGTGCTGAGATGCATATTGTGACTTTGTGGGTTCGTGAAATGAAAAGTCCAATTTCACCACTCAAAAATGTTCTTTATTTCCACCGACTTACAGTTCAACACTTGCCAATTACGCAGAATTGCGTACTGCACACAATTACAATTCACCAGTTCGACCGTTACAATTTCACTTGTACTCGCGATTACATAAACTCCGATGCACATACCAGTTACGTACAGTCTTCCGTTGCACAGTCTACTCGTTCATTAACACGTCACTGACTAACTCTTACACCAAGAACTGCGTCTGTCTCCTCACTCACACTCACTAACCAACTGACTGACTAACTCCCGTCTGTCTGCAACCCCCCTTTATATAGGAATATCGCCGCCTTCCAGTGTCCGCGAGAATGTTCCAGTAAAAGAATGATCGAGAACCAGGTGTAGGAGAAACAGACGGCACAGTCATGTTTTTCCTCCGTCACCACCGCCTGTCACCACTATAAGACAAACGAGGGGAGGGAGTAGCTAACATGGACCTCCCTCGTCTCCCGCTCTCAGCTGCTTTCATAGGGTGTTCCAGCGCTCGCGTTACACTGCTCCCTCCTCAAAGCTGTTCGCCCCGAACAGCCCCATCGTAGCGTGCGAGGCGGTCCAGGTGTACCACCAGCATCTGCTCGGAGTCTCAGCCAGAAGTAGCGCTGCCGTAGTTTGTGAATCATTCGGTTCGCTCCCAGGTGTCCTCCTGAAGTACCGGCGTGCACTTCCTCCAAGACTTCCGGGACCTTGCTCCGGGGAAGTACCAACTGTTCTCTCTGCGCCTTCCCATCGGGTGACTCCCATACCCGGAACAGCACGCCCTCTCTGGTCTTCAACGAGTCCCATTGGGCCCAGTACGACTTGTAGGTGGCGCTCCTCGGTCCTCCCAGGTTGGTCTCGTCCATGCGTCCACTTCCCTCAAGAGTGGCCCCAAGTCTGCGTCCGCCAGCTGCTCCCTCCTCAGGCCTGCGCTATCCCAGCCTTCAGCAGGCACTGCCACAACTACTCGGACTGCTGCGGCACGCTCCTTCTCTTCCACTCTTGTGCGCTCATGGCCGTCCTGGATCTGCGATAGGACACCTCCAATGTAATGGTCGCTAGCGTCGGTGTCCACAATGAAGGCGCCACCCGGTTGTGGGAAACCCAAAATTGGAGCACTGCACAGGGTCCCCTTCGGGTGCTGGAAAGCGTCTTCGGCGTCCTCCGTCCACACATAAGGCCGGTTTTCCTCCGTCAGGCGGGTGAGGGGTTTTGCGATGTTGTCGGCCTTTTCCTCTAAATCATTAAGGCGGTCGTCTACTTGACCCTTCCGCTTGCCCAGGTTCGTGACGTCATCCCTCACGCCGGCCAACCGTTCCTCAAACTTTGCGGCGAGAGCCTCGTTCGCCGCCTTCATTTCCGTGGCCAGACTGCCGTTCGCTGCTCTCATTTCTGTGGTTAACTCGGCCTTCATTTCTTCCATCTCCGCGGTGATGTCGTTGGCCGTCTTCATTTGTTTCAACTCGGCGATGAGGTTGTTGTTTGCCGCTTCTATTTTTGCAGCGAGGTTTTCAGTTGCCGTCTTCATTTCTTTCAGTTCCGCTAAAATCTTTTCTAATGCTGCCTCCATGGTTGTAATGTTCGGTGATGTTATGTTGTTTTCCCGCTTCCTGACACCAGTGTGACTTTGTGGGTTCGTGAAATGAAAAGTCCAATTTCACCACTCAAAAATGTTCTTTATTTCCACCGACTTACAGTTCAACACTTGCCAATTACGCAGAATTGCGTACTGCACACAATTACAATTCACCAGTTCGACCGTTACAATTTCACTTGTACTCGCGATTACATAAACTCCGATGCACATACCAGTTACGTACAGTCTTCCGTTGCACAGTCTACTCGTTCATTAACACGTCACTGACTAACTCTTACACCAAGAACTGCGTCTGTCTCCTCACTCACACTCACTAACCAACTGACTGACTCCTGACTGTCTGGAACCCCCCTTTATATAGGAATATCGCCGCCTTCCAGTGTCCGCGAGAATGTTCCAGTAAAAGAATGATCGAGAACCAGGTGTAGGAGAAACAGACGGCACAGTCATGTTTTTCCTCCGTCACCACCGCCTGTCACCACTATAAGACAAACGAGGGGAGGGCGTAGCTAACATGGACCTCCCTCGTCTCCCGCTCTCAGCTGCTTTCATAGGGTGTTCCAGCGCTCGCGTTACAATATATTCAGGACATTGTTCTTTTAGGCCGCGCTGTGGCTCAGTGGTTAGACCGCTTGGCTCTCACCAAGGAAGCCCGAATTCGATCCCAGGCGACCGCAAAGTGAGATTTGTGGTGGACAGCACGGCGCTGGGGCGGGTTTTCTCCTGGATTTCCGGTTTCCCCGCCATGTCATTCCACCGTTGCTCCATCTTCATCTCGTGTATCATCAGTGTCATCGCCTGCAGTGCCCTATGTAGTAAAAGCGGGCGTTAAACTCTACACACATTTACACTGTTCTTTTAGCAAGTGCAATATTTTATCATTTACCTGATTAGGCTAACTGAGGTTAGTATGCTAAGGATTCTGTGACAAGATAGAGAAAATATTCCCCTTTTTATTACTTTTCAAGAAACGGTGTTTTAGGTGCTGCAGCACTTAAATGGAACGGATTACGATAGGCGTCAAGCATATCACTCCAGATTGCAGTCCGTTGAGTGTGTGGAATCTTCAAAATAAACAGGTGCGCTTATACGTGTTTCATTAACTCGGCACACAGTACACTTTGAACAGAATGTTCTGTAAAGAATTGCAGATGGACCATCTACCGGCACAAGTACTATCGCACGTGTACTAACTCAAACAACTTCATCTGTTTCATCATCAAAAGTTGCACAAGTATAATCCAAGAAACTTTGCCCTTCTGGCCTTTGCTCCAGCAGCCTAAGTTATTTTCATCAGTATTCTGTAGTTACGAAGCCTTGTTCACCAGGGAGTCCAGCTATCAACCTGAGAAGCAGCCATGCCAGGGACTACGTTAAGCCAAATGCTGTTGTGTGGAAGAGGTACCAGCAGATGTTTTGGTCAAACATATGGTCGGAATTATTCCTTTCTACGTCATTGATCTATATATACTTCTCCTTCGCTTAAGTGTCATGTTTATCTTTATTTGTTGCAAATATTCTACCTAAGAATAATTTTTTTAGATGTATGTACCTCTACATACGAGGGCTGTTCAATAAAGAATGATCATAAATTTTTTTTTACAGTCCTCTTTTTTCGCTCTAAAATTCAATCTTATTATATTCTCTTAGCTTAATGTGAAACAAACACGCCGTAGTAGTTTCATTGTTGGTACTCCTGGTTCCCGCCTGTGAGAATTAGGCAAGTCCAGACATGTTCAGTATCTCCTACCGCTACAATGGAGGTAACATGCAGTTAAAGTTGATGTTAGAGGAAGATCCGGAGTGTCTTTCAAACGTGATCACTGCTAATGAAACTTGCCTACATCATTTTAATCTTGAGAACAAACAGCAAAGCTCAGTGTGGAAATCTCCTTCATCACCAACCCATTTAATAGCGAAAATGGTTGCTTCTGCTGTGAAAGTTATGGTCATCTCATTCCTTGATATTCATGGAATGGTTTATCAGCATGTTGTACCTGCACACACACATCAGTAACTGGAAAATACTACAGGGATAGCCTGAAAACATTGCAAGTACACATCAGGTGCAAAAGACCTCATTTCCGTGAAGCAAGCTGGATGCTGCACTACGATAATGCGCGGCCGCATATTGCCAATGTTGTTGCTGAATATCTTGCAAAAATCAACATGAACTACATCCCTCATCCTCCCTATAGTCTATATTTAACCCCAGGTGACTATTTTCTATTCCCTAACTTGAAGAAACGCCTTCTTGGGAGGCATTATCCATCATCAGAAGCAGTGGTGAAGGCTGCGGAGGCGATTTTTAAGGATATCTCAAAAAATGGTTCCCGCATGTCTTTGAAGATTGGCAGAAACGCTGGGAGAAGTGCATCGCATTCAGAGGAGACTATTTGGAGAAGAACCACCAACATTATGAGGATGAGTACAGGCATATTGTCAAAAAAATTGTGATGATTCTTTATTTAACAGCCCTCGTATTTAATCGTCATATGTGGTTACAATATAATGGCGCTCCGCCCTTTTCTCCCTGATAGCGGCAGAATCTTTGAACCAAGTTTATCCTGCCGGACTGACTGGAAGGGGGAATCCAGCAGTAACTTGCCCACCACGCTTCCCAGTCTTCAAGCCAATTGATTTCTTTTCCTGGGATCGCCTGAAGTCTGCGATGCATGAAGGCACCTATCACCTCAGAAATGGACTTAACTATCCGAAAAATAGCAGCAGTAGACATTATTCGACACACACCAGAAGTCAAGGGTAGAATACAATCATGAAAATATAGTCCAACTTTTCGCTCAATTCCTATAAAACTGAAATAAAGTCTTTTGTCTGTAATCTTTCTTTCAACTTTTAAACTATTTCCAATTTTAAAATACATATGAATGTATTAAGCACAATTCCAACTTTTGAGGGCAAGGGTTGCAGTTATTTATTCAGAGTTGAAATTAATGCATTAGAACATCGGGGTGAAATGGCAATCATATCGAAAGAAAAATGGAGTACTATTTTTATACATTTGTGATGCAAATGCTTATTTTAGAAAGCATATTTATTAGTATTAGAAAGAATAAAATACTAAAGAAGGATGTAAGAATAAACAAATGACATGGTTACATGCAAATGAAATCAAAGTTCTTCTGCACAGTTGTTGCACAAGTTTTCTTCTTCTGTACAGGTTTCAGGCACCCATCTACTGCAAACGATACTCTGAATCCAATCAACCTGTGGTCCAGTTTTATCGTAGTAATTGAGAGCACACTCAACACAATAATCAATGTCATTTTCTGACCTGTTTGGTCCTCTAATCTTTGACTCATTTTGCTGCAGATTTCTCCTTGTTTAATTTACTCAGATCTAATTTTGACCTCTTCTATGCAATTTTGTTCTGTGATAACTTTAGCATGCTTCTTCTTGCGATTAGATTTCAGTGGATCCAATATAGGCACACAAGTAAATTATTCAAATGATGTTGTGGTTCATTCTGAATAATCTGCAGTTCAGGTCCCTCTTCATTTTCTGAGAGAACAGCTTCAGCACATCCCCTCCTGTTTGGTTCACTTTCTTGAATCCTTTCTGCATGATCAGTAGCAGCCATGTCGGAAATTTGATACACATTATGGAATCGTTCTTCATCAAACGTCGTTTTAGAGTTCTACATGGAATGCTTTATTCTTGGGAAGCCTTAAAGCAAATCACTCCGCCAGTCCTCACACGTTCCAGAGCCATCTGTAGACATTCTTTAGGCCACTGACATCTATTTGAAGTTCTAACGTACACTTGAGGCATCTCCTACGAAAATAAAATCTGTATAAGTGAGAAATAAAAGCAGGTATGTCACTCCGAAGAAAAAGTGGCAGCTCTCATAAGGGTCGGAATGAGATACCACTTTTGATGACTGCCACAATACGGTCGCTGCATAGCAACAGAGGATGGCAAACTATACCACAACATACCTACTATGATTAGCATGCGCGAAATTTCGCTCTGCAACTTTATTCATACTCTTGCACTTACTTTAAAATAACTGTGCACCATTAACCTGGCATCTATTTTTAGACCTTACCTGTATTTGTTGGTTTAAAATTGAAGAAACACCTAATACAATGAAACACGCATTTGCCTTCACATCACATTGCCACTAACGAGTGCCGTACAGGTTGGAGTCGCGATCTGTTTTCAGCCATCGGAACTATCTTTAGGCATCTCACCCCGATAGGCATCTCCCCCCCCCCCGATTCTCTCTATATTTGCGTTATATCCAGTGATTCATTTGTGGTTATAAAGTTTAATAAATATCCTGATGATGGGAGAGATGTACACTCCCGAAACGTCGATTTGTAATCGTCTTTTCTCCTGGCTTGCTTCCCGAGAACTTGAGCATATTCTCGCCAGGAAAGCTTCAGGTCTTACCCATATTTGTTTCTATGGTGAGTAATTCATGCATTATTCTAGAAAACCTACAAAAGTGTATTGTTTTCACAGGGACTGAAACATTTTTCGAAATACTTATTCAGTGTCCATCTTTGGCAATGTTCACTGATTTATGCTACAGGACGCTTCTTCCCGGATTTTCAAAGCAAAATCATGCAGTGTTAGCCAGCAGCACTTGCTACATGACATGTATTGGGGTGAATTAAGGACAGCATACTCTTGTCTTGAGCTGTACCTATTTTAAATGTACGTTCAGAAACGAAGCAGGTTTTAATAATTCTATAAACACGCAGAGGTCCGAAATCAAAGGATTACTTGGAAGCAACGCAAGGGTGCCATCTGGCGGCAGGATCCGTTCCCCCTCTCCATAAAGGTGTCAGTATTTGTGACAAGAGGATGGATTTCTGAACTCTGCTACAGGATTTGCTAGGAATCGCTCGCTGCTTGCCAAGCCGATCCTGTTAGCGAAATTGAACTCCGCTTTCTGACTTAGCACTCCCGTCTGCCGCATACTGCAGAATCCCGCTCTGTTGCTGAAGTTAACAGCGCAACCATCCAGTGCAGCACCAAGCTCGGATTACTGCAGCTAAAAGTATTTCTTTATACACTTAGAGTGCCTTAAAACTCTTTCTTAAATGGCGAGAGGTATAAAAGAAGATTAAAATGGGCTGGATAACCAATAGTTCTTATTTAGTTATTTACTACACAAATATTAAAAATAAAGTTTTCTTTTAGTTACAAAACTGATAAAGGGACAATAAAATCAATATGAACACATGTAGGTGTGTAACACTTTTAGACAACTCTGAATGTTGAGTTATAAAGTGTCCAGCTGAAATTTGTGTCGAAATTGATTTCAATATACTAAAATTATTTATTACAATTTCTTATCTTATCTCCTTGTCTTTTCTTTATAAAATTTTGTATCTTAAAAGTCAATAATATCGCTATAATTCGTGAATTATAAAAATACTGCAAAATAAAGTACTTTCTAAGGCAATAACAAGTCAACTAGATCTGTAATCAGTTTTGCACCAGGACATTTGTTGCCTTGATAATTTAGCATCCTACTATGGCTAAAGGTCAACATTCATTGCTATAGAAACGTAAATTTACTTGCAAGTAATATAATATATAATTGGGAGATTACAATACAGTATTTACATCTCAGAGAAAATGTTGGAAATGTCCTCCACCAGCATCTATACATGTTTGCACTCGTCTCACCATATTTTCTGAAGTTTTACGGAGATGATATCGAATTGGGAGAAGGTTATTTCCAGGAAGATGGAGCAACGTGTCATACATTTAATGACACTATGGAAATTTTAACCAGTTTCTTTGATAATCGAATAATCTCAAAAGGTCTGTAGACCCACAGAACCCCTGACCTAACCTCACCAAATTTTTTTCTTATGGGGTATCTCAAAAATAGTGTGCAAGAATATATGTGCAAGATGTTCTCGAGGAATCCATTCGAAACGAAATAAGTAACATTGGCGAGGATACTGTCACCCAGGCACGGCCAACTGACGGCTGAGTGAGGGCCGAGAAGCATTCGTTCACGCCTACCCATTTATCTTGTAGCGCCAACTGAAGGGATCGCAGGCCACTGTGCCGTCTTTTTCCCCTCCCCCTGAGTTCTCGAACATCCAGGATAATTCATCTAAACCGGAACCTTCTAGATAGGTCAGTTGATCTTATGTAAGCGACGCGCCGGGCCGGAGAAGAGTTCAGTTCTTTGCGAGCAGCGTAAGGAGCGCCGAGTGAGTTAACGGACCGGAAGACTGTGAACGTGCATCAGAGGAGTGTACGTAACTGTGAGCGTGCAGTGGACCTGTGACAGACGAACTGGTGAATTGTAATTGTGTGCGCTACGTAATTCTGTGTAATCGGCAAGTGTTCCGACTGTAATTCGGTGGAAATAAAGAACATTTTTGAGCTGTGCAATTGGACTTTTAATTTCACGAACCCACAAAGTCACAACTGGTGTCAGCTTCTCGGTCCTCACTCAGTTGTCAGTTGGCCGTGCCTGGGTGACAATACTCTCCGTGAAACTTCAGAGAATATGGTAAGACGAGTGCAAACATGTATAGATGCTGGTGGAGGACTCTTCCAACATTTTCTCTGAGATGTAAATAGTGTAATGTAATCTCCCAATTGTGTATTATACTCTCCCAAAGTTGCAGGTGTGTCCTATTACCGGTTCAAAAGTTATGGCCTATTGAAGTGGTTCAGGTTTATTTGGATCGCACTGTATTATATTCTGAAAGTCTAAATGTTGCCAAATATTTTCTGTTATACATGTTTGGCCTCAAAGTTACATATAATGCTGATTATACACACCATGTGATGTGAAGGTGCCATTTGGTATGTTAATTAAGTCTATCTAAATTTGCAATCGGTGTAGTGTAACTAAAATACAAATATGTGATAAATAAGTATACCCTACACTAATATTATAATGAGAGTAACACTTTGTTAATAGAACAACTCAAAATAACAAACTATGTATCTAAGTTCATTTGTTTATTTTATGTAATGGTAAAACATTGTCTAACGGGCGCTGCACAAAAAATGATATATAAAACATTAAAGTTATTTCAAAAAACTTCCTTGCAGCTTCAGCCTTTACCGAGATATCCATTGTTATTGTTAATGTACATCCATTGTTAATGGTTTTGAATGTTGAAAGCTTTCGTCATTTTAAGTAGCAATATTATTCAATTGTTTCTCGCAATATCATGGAGGGAACTTGGAATTTCAAGGCCGCGATAAATTTTAAATTACATTACATTTCTCCAATTTAATTGAATAATTGGAAAGTCAACGACACGTTGCTTAATTTTAAGAAAACTAGATGCAGTTAAAAGCATTTTATGACAACCCATTTCCCTAACTACTGACTCGTTTTTACTGTTATTTATTTATGTATTTTAAAATGAAGGTTAGTCTTATGAGGCAGCTACGTTAGAGGTTCGGTGTAGACTGGCTACAGGGTAGGATTTTCCTTTTAAACACAATATCAAGCTGGAGACTTTTAAATTTCAACATATGGGTTTCATACAAAATCCAAGCAAATTGCCTGGTGCAGGAAGTACTAGTACCTCTGACGTAAACCCAAGACTCTTCAATTTAGACAAAAGAAGTATCATTGACGTGAATGAGAATATAATAAATTGATTAAAATAATTAATCACCCAATTTTAAAATAGGGTTACAGACTAACAGCAGCAGATAGAGTAAATTCACTCGCACATCGGTCAGTAAAACCTTAGCTTCCACAGAAATAAAAGTTTGCGCGAAAGGGGCACAGAATACGCCAGAACCTCGCGACGGGAAAAACCGAAACTACTAGAGAGCCAAGGGAGCAGAAAATGAAATTAATAAATGTGCGATCAGCAAGGAGTTTAAAACTGCTGTGAAAGCTATGCTCCGCTAAGCGTAGAATAGAATGATACAGTGGAGAACTCATTTAACAACATATGGTACGTTTTCATTAGAAGGTATTAATCTTCCAGAGGAAAGAAAAAAGTAATCAACTATAATTATAGGATTGAACACGCCTAGTTAGTTACTTCCCTATCACGCCTTAGATGCTTTCTTAGAGCTACTTTCCGTAATCAGGTGACCACCACAAGGCTAGCGAATGATTGCCCATTGCCGTAGATAAGGCCACAGGAAAGAAATAGGCAGTTGCGGGAGCCGAAAATTTTGCTAAACCAGAAATTTTCTTTAGAAATGTAAGGTTCTTCAGATTACAAATAAATATTGCAAGATATCAAAGTTTTCCCTTCTAAAGCAAATATTCATAAAGTTCCGCCGAGTGTGACCCAATGAACCCGGGAACAAGGTAATATTGGAATGTACATGAAGGATGAAGATAAAAGTTTAGAATATATTACAAATCTTCCGTGTAACAGTAAGCGGAACTGAATGGGTCACTGCTAACGGTGATTATTGGAAAGATTGCTTTACTTTTAGCTGGAGCTAGAACCTTAAATAAAAGTACCAATCACTTATATGATTTAATGAAATAACAGTCTTTGTTTGTTGGAGCAATCTTTTCACCTAATGCAATTGCAGGAATTATAGTAAATATCATTGAGATATTTTTGTGTTAAATATTTCATTATATGGATGGCATTTGAATTGAATTTTTTTATCAAAAATTTAACAAATTTATTTATAAGAATTAAATTTTTCTTTGGGAATGTCCTCCAGCACAGAAAAATTGCTTGGTGTGTTCAAATCGTCAATGAAGGACCTTTGCAAAGTATTAATAAGCATTGAGTCAATGTTGAAACAATTCCCAGACGCTTCTCCTCAATTCTAAAATCATCAGCTTGTAATTTCCTTATTTAAATTCTACCGGAGATAACCTGCTGTCTGCTTCTATACCTAGTATGTAGTATTTTCTTATTATTTCATTTTAATTTCCAAAAATTTACCTTATTTTACCGTAGAAGCTACGAAAAGCATTTAAAACAAAACAGAAGGAAATTATGTTCAACTGACAGTTGACTTTTGACAGGGATAGCGCAGATAAAAGCCACCTCCCTCAATCCATCGTACAGTTTTTGGCATTTGCAGACAGACTTTGGCCTCTTGTTTCGTGTCTTTTGCAGTGTTTGTGGTTTTAAAACAAATGCTGAAGGAAACCTGGGCTGCTGGTGACAAGTGAAATGAAACAATGTTGGGGGAAAAACAACTGGCAAACAGAAATCACAGGCCTTAAGTTTAGGGTACATACGTATATCAAGAAAACCTGAGGAAGTGAGGAAGAACGGTCCTGGCAGGATTCCTGAAGTGTAACCTTCAATTCTACATAGGCTATATCATAAATAACGATAATGCACAGAATGTATTAATGAATAACAACCTGAACTGTCCTAGAAAGGCTAACCATATCCAGGCTTCAGAATGGGCCACTGCTGATTTGACATCGCAGAAGATATGAGCTAGCTAATTTCGCAGAAGTCGCAGAACGAACGTAATGAAAGAATTGCTACCTAATCAAATATATCATGCTGTAGAAATAAACCATTGTTCCGTTTAACATAAGCATGCGAAGAATAAAATGAGATACAATTATTGTTCTAACAAGTAATACAATTGAAGATGATAAGGGAGTAAATCAACAGTTTTGGAAGAAATCGTTCAAATAGTAATAATAGTTGCAATGGAAAAGTGCCTTAGAACAGAGTAACAAATGGTATACGATGTCCTAATACAGAAGTACAATAATTTGGAAGATAATTTGACCAATGCCCCAACAGAGAAGATTGGAGAGAAGCTATCGAAAGGAGCTGTCGAAAACGTATTTAAGTAATATTACTGCTTTATTGAATGATGTAGCGCATGGAGAACTGTTGAAGTAGACACGCTACATTTGTGTAGACATCTTCCTTTGATATAATAAGAATGGATGGCAGTACTCAACTAATCGTTTAGCATATCAAGGACAATGCATAGAAAAACTGTAGGCCCTAACTGGTTTATTAATCTTATGGTGTTACAGGTGAAATAATTTAATGACAGCTCTCAAGAGTTCAAAGTGAATGACGTACACAAAGTACTGTCAATGCGAATCGATGGTTTCAAGTCAGTCAATAAAATAAAATGTTATTTTGAAAGAATGCAGCGCGGAATTTCACGTCGTACGATGTGAATGGGAAATTTGTGTTGCAAAAGCTATTATAAAACACTTATATGGAAGCGTTGCAACTATTCTAAACACACATGAGGATACAATGGCCTGTACCAAATTTAGGATTATTTACTCCAAACTCAACGGTTCGCGTCCTACACGAAAGTGCCTGTGTATTGTCAACGTAACAGAAACAATTACATAAACTACGGTCAAATCTCTACCATTAACGTATATTAGTTTCGGTTGTTGATGTGGATGTCAACTGAACAAACGCCAAATGTAACGAGGGGGCACAACAATAAGGAAATTTTGTCAAGATTGTTTTTTGTTTAAATCCAATAGCTGAGTTCCGAATAGCTACTATGGCGATACTTGAAAACTGAAGACTAGATGTGGTTTAGAAGTACGCTCTTACCAGAGTAAACGAAAAGGGAATTGTTATGGAAGCGCTGTAACCTATCCTCTTACTAAATGGAGGGTTCCAATTTCTTCTTTTATTCAAATTCATGAACGCTTCAGACTTCAGCTTACCTAGAAAACACCCTCTCACCCTCTGCTTTCTCCACACTGTCTTATTTTGTAGGGTGTTTATCCTGCAAGGGCTTTCACAACCCTTATACATTGTACTAATTTTAGAAGAAACAATAGAGAACAGAAGTGCGGCTCTAGGTAAATGTACAGCTTCAGCCATGATGTATATCCAAATGAATTCAAGAAATTTCAATTTTCTGCTTCTTCCTAGAGTAGGCCAAATAAATATATTCCATTCCGTCCATAAATTTGATATCGATTTACCACCGAAATACATGTTTTGAGGTCACCGAATCTAAAAAAATTCAGAAAACGGCGCGCTCATTTGTGTGTGTAAAAAGTTGCGAAACGAAGATTTTAAAAAATTGCACTCATTCATACTGTCATACATGAACATTATGGAAATGTTTAACTGTCTGAAAAATAGCTCTAACAATTCTGTGTCATATTTAATATGCTTACATAACCAACAAAATGTACATCTTGGATCTTCTGGGAATAGTTAAATATATAAATAAAAAAAATATTATAAAAATGTAGATGTTTCTAAAACACACAATTTATTTAAAAATTTTGTAGTGTCCACAATATTAGAGGATATAAAACTTGAAAGCTTTTCTGGTGACGAATACGCTCATTTTCTTCTCGGGTAGCCAGCCAGGGGAAAAGATGATTAGATATCAACGTTTCGGGAGTATACATCTCTCCCATCATCAGGATATTTATAAAATGTTATAACCACAAATGAAATACTGGATTTAACACAACTATAAACAAAGACAAAACACTATCAAAATTCGCATTACTGATCAAAAGACTGTTTTCAGTGAATTAAATGCCAGGTCAGGAGATGGCGTGAGTATAGGAATTTGTGTCAAAGAAACGTAACTACTTAACTTTATTATCAAGCTGTATTGATCTTTGCTTCTTAATTCGACGGGTTTCCCTTTTTAAGGCCGGTTTCCAAGAGGAGCTGAACTGAAATCCAGCATCACGATTAAGCATGTTCCTTTCAGAGGAAATCGCCAAAGCCTCCTTAAATCTCCGCTCCCAGTCTGGGCTGGCAGAGCATTGTTTTGATAACGACCATAGAGCCAATTCTTGGGAGACGACCATCTTGGCAAAATGCAACAGTTACTGGGAGCGGAGAATTAAGGAGACTTTGGCGAGCACGCTTAATCGTGATGCTGGATTTCAGTTCAGCTCCTCTTGGAAACCGGCCTTGAAATGGAAATCCGTCGAATTAAGAAGCAAAGATCAATGCAGCTTGATAATCAAGTACTTAAGTTTCTTTGACACAATTTTCTATACTCACGCCATCTCCTAACCTGGCATTTAATTCACTGAAAAGTTTTATTTGTTCAGTAATGCGAATTTTGGATGATGGGAGAGATGTACACTCCCGAAACTTTGATATCTAATCATCTTTTCCCCTGGCTGCCTGCCCAAGAAGAAAGTGAGAATATTAGAGTATATGTTATTAGAGCTTTGATTTACGTTGTCATTCATAAGTGCTGTCGCTATTCTTTTGGTTTCTCAGTGTCATAGAAATTAGTGGAATTTGAAGTCCATAATATTTCGTTGTAACCACAGAGTACACCTTCTGCAGAGATTCATTTTGATTAACGTATAAGCTTTCGAAGTAAGGATTTTTAGTTGAAACAGAATAAAATTAATGATAAAAGTTAGAGAAAATTCCTGATTCATATTTTTGAATAGGATAATCTTAGAGTGAAAAACTTATTTGGATTATACTTTTGAGCGTAAGTGCCTGTTTATTTAAGAAGAGATCATTTAGTTTTCTAATTTTTTTATGGTTTAAGTGATTACAAATATCTAATAAAAATTAAGAAAAGAAATGAAAGCTGTGTTTTACAATTTGTATCATTACGTTTAAAAATAAAGAGTTGGGGTTACATTCATAACGCGGTGTTAATTAGCATACACAGATCACTGGGTAAAACAGAGGGTGAAGAAGTCACGTCAGCACAGACCACACCTCTCATTGGTTACCAGAATCACTACTTTCTGCAGTACAATAACATTGAGGGCGGTATACAAAAGATCCATGAACAGAGCAAAACGTCTACTTGAGAGGTGGGGTGGTATGGGGTGTAGAGAAACAATGATGCCCATTTACTTGATTGCATTTTCCTTCAATTTAGGTAATGGGTGCAGCTAGGCTGCTGTAGCTTGAAGAAGAATGGCGGGTGTAAGACAAACAACACACCAACCACCACTGCCAGTTTGAGAATCAGGAAATAGTCGCAGAGTGTAGAAAACTTTCTGGAGAAAAGGAACGGACGAAGATGGAAAAAAAAGGAGGCAAAGGATGGATCATGTGTCTATCAAACCCTACCCTCGTCCTACTTCCTCCCGAGTGCTACTTTCAGTAATCGCCTAAGATCAAAACGACGAAGCACGCAACCGAGTGCGCCAGCTCTTATCCATACTGTAATGCGGATTCGAATCCTTTCTAAATAAAGGTTTCCTTCACCCATTATCATTTTATTCTATCGACAATAGTATAAAACACTTGCTATGCTTTGCTCCTATTTAAAATAACTTTCAACCGTTAGGGCTATATGCTTGTGAAATTGAATAAGAACCTAGAAAATATATAAACATAATATTTTAATTAATTAGTCAACTGAAAAATTCAATGTCATGGCCGGGATTTGAACTACGGATCTCCTTGTTTCCATCCAGCCACTCTAACGCCCTGAGCTACCATGGCCAACATGCCGACGGGACATTAATATATCAATATATATTATAGAATATTTTGCTTTCTACTGCACTTAGGTATACGCCATACTTTCATTTCGCATCAATGTTAACACTGTAATATAATCGCTCAGTGCAGTCTTCAAATATTCCTAAACACAATATTTTAATGCACTTGCAAATTTAGCCCGCCTGGGTAGCGTGGTGGTAGCATGTCAAGAGGTCCCGAGTTCGAATCTCGGTTAGGGCGAGTTACCTGAATAAGGTTTTACCCGGGGTTTCCCTTATCCTGATAGACGAATGTCTGGTAACTATAAGCTCCATAGACCCTGGACTGAGCATCATTTTAGCACCAATTTCATCCATCGTCCGATATGACTTAAAGTTGGAGGGCGTAAATTGCAAAAAAAAAAAAAAAAAAAAAAAAAAAAAAAAGCTGTTTTCTGGAAAACCTTTGGTTCATTATTTGAGGAATGTACTCACACCCAAGAGCACTTTTTCAAACTTGATAACTACTTTAAACTTATGAAATTTTCTTCATAGATTGATATTCATAAAATCAAAAGGTGACAAACTCCTAAGGCCTTATGCCCGATTTCACCAACAAATGTTAAGACTTAACACGAGTTTAGCAATAGTTGAAACAAAAATTGCATTTTACCAACAAGTGTTAGCGTAACAAGCCGAATTTCTAATGTTAAGTCCTTAAAAATTGTAAATAGTCAAGATGGCGAGCATGAACTCAGCTGTTGATATCGATTTGCTATGTTTAAGACCGTCTAAATGGCATTCATAATAGAATACGGCCTATGAGGAGAATTGATTTTGAGGAATTATCCAAAGAAAATTGTTTTACGGAGGTATAGACTGTCGAAACATGTTGCTATGAAGGTTACTGCGGAAGTACAAGAGAGGTTAGAACATGCATCGAAAGGAATATGGCGATTTCGCCTTTGCTTCAAGTATCAATAACCTTGCGATTTTATAATTCACTGAATTATGTGGATAATACATTGTCCACCTGCCGCCTTGGAATGTTCAAGTTACTTGTCCTTCGCACCTCGTTTTAAATTTACGTAATAATGAGTTAGGATATACATCGAAATGAATATGCCGATCTCGCCTTTGCTTTGTAATTAAACTTTGCGAATTTATAATTCACTGAATTATGTGGATAATACATTGTTCATCTCCCGTCTTGAAACGTTTAAGGCACTTGTTCTTCGCTCCTCGTTTTAAATTTACGTAATACTGACAAGTTGTTTGGTGATTGTAGTAGTGACACATGCATTTGAATTAAATTCGTTTCCAATATTTTCCCCGCGACATTTCTCTTTTACATTCAGTGCATCTGGCCTCTTATTTTCCACGATATCCTTACACTTCAATTAACAATTCTTTCTCCGTCGATGAGAAATTTGTCTCACGGCTTTATTTATGATTTTGTTCATGAGCCATTTGTGCAGACGAAAATGAAAAAAGCGCATCGGAGTACGTTCAGAAAATCATCCATTGCCTTCTATAGCTGTGATATTTACAAGTTTCTTGGCGTTAACACAGGTTTGTTAACATTTTAAGAAAACAGGTTGGTGAAATGCAAGAAATTTAACATTAGTTTTAGCGCTGTGACAATTGTTACGTTACATTTGTTAACGTCGATTTTAACATCTGTTGGTGAAATCGGGCATTAGTCTTCTTTTTTTTCAGGATAGCTTTACTTATGTTTTATGAAACTCTAACATGAGCTTTTATAATGGTTTCTTAGAGGCAAAATATATTCCTTGGTACGATGTAACAACGTTTCACAAGTGAGGGAATTCTATGAAGAGAAATTAAAGAACAAAACTTTCAATATTATCATATTGCTCCAGTTTCGTAGTGTATTGTAAACAACACTAGAGATACTATCTGCCCACCACAAGAAGGCAAGGCAGAGGAATGTGTAACGTAATCACTTTTTCTGTTCACATGATGTTCATGCTCGCCCTCCGGAGGTGGTAAGGGTGCTACGTACATGTAACATGCAGTGTTGTCACGTGACTCACCCATCCATAGCTATCACTGCAATTACTGAAACGAGCACTAGATCTGTCAGCATGGGTGAGTCTCATACACTCATTTCGTAGTAAACAATTTTACTACGAGAACATATAAACAGTTCAAACTCCTTTCCCTCTTCAGGCCTGCTTACCTTCTTGTGATGGGCAGACAGGACTGAAGAGATATACCTCTCTCCAATCGGTATTCAGGCTTCCCTGTCCACCCATTCCCCTTGATTCTAAAGTGCAGGGATTTCAATTGAAGGTAACTAACGTTAGACTCCATCCAACGATATCATTTCGATATAGTCTGAAAACCAATTCAGGGACACAAGCGAACAAATGAACGTTATAATTCTATATGAAAGGAACGGGTAGTTTGAATTGACCTGCGCCAAATAGAGAAATTGCTTCCATGTATTAATTTTTAGAGTGTTATTTGTAAATTTTTTATATAAATACAGTGAACAGTGCTAAAAGCGGTTAAAATCTAATTTTGTTGGCGACTGCAATGTCTTGCTTTTTGTTGTCAGAGAAATAACAAAGGATTGATACGTTTTGTTGTACTACAAAGGACAAGAAAGCTGGCCCCATAGCTCAGTCGGTAGAGCGCCTGCCTGCCGTGTGAGGAGTCCCGGGTTCGATTCTCGGATGGCATGGGGATTTTTCTCCAACCAAGATGATTCCCCATCTTCCCCAGAGTCTGGAAGTATGAATAAGTGCGAATGTATGCGTGATCTAATGATTAAAAACAAAAATCCAAAGTACCAGCAACCGAACGTCTACGAGATAACACTATCTCGATATGTTCCAAAGGAGAACGGAAGCCGATAGGAGCACTGCAGTCAAAGGCGGGATATAAATGGAAAAAAAGGGACAAGATAAAAATGGTTTAAGGTGACTTATACCATATGTCAAGGTTTCATTTAACAACACAAATGTTACAAATTCTTTTCTATTAGCCGTGGGTATATAACACTCTTGGCTTTGGAAATATCCCTGGAAATATCCCAAGTTGATTGACAACCTGTTATCCTAATTAATTTCTTTTTCAAATAAACTGGGTGTCGATCAGGTTAGTGCACTTTCTTCAGCTCTACTCGTATTTGACAAACATGGCTGCTAATAAGTATCTTAAAACATTAAATCCTAATTAAACCAAGCTTTGCAAGCCGTAACATTTGCTGATGATATCGCTTTATTATCGGGAACTGAGTTTGCAATTCAATGCCTCTTCAGTTTAGTAGAATCTAGTATGGTTTCCATTCGGTTAAAATCAACGCAGATCAAAGGAAATTAATCTATATTACACGGAATTATTTATGTGAATGAATTGATTATATCTGTTCATCAACGAATGGAAGAATCCATTAAAATGCCTTGATGAAATTTTACTTAATAAGTATGGCATTTAAGCTTTACATCTAAACTATGTAACTTACGCTTACATAAACTTGACTCAGAAAACTGCGTCACACGTAATGCTGATTTATGTAATTCAGTTTAATACTATAAATCTGTGTTGCGTTTACATGACTTTCTATTACAAAAAGCAATTGTTATAAAACATATTCTTCTAATCTACTTTATCTTTAATCGATATGCTTATTATAAGCACACATTTATATATTTTGTTGTATCTGAAGAATATTCTAAAGTAAAACGAAGTCATATTTTGCAAAGTAAATAACTAAACATTACGAAATATATTCCAAAACTTTGATATCTGCAATTGGTTTATCAAAGTAACAACGTCACTTCTGTCCTGTCTATAGTATCCATAGTTCATTCATAAATAATACATAGCATATGACTAACATACGACTGAAGACAGCTTTTAAACTGTAACATCTGTCACAGGAAAAGCATTTGCCTGCTTTGTTTGAAATAAAAGCTAATACATACATCTTATTTCTCCTAACACTGACAAAAAGGTGTCTCTAAAAATGTAATTTTAACCCTTTAATTGGCAAATTATTTTGCTACTAATGCCACTCTTGCTGTACTTGCTAAAGAGATGCTCATACCGCTTTCTACGGTGCCTCAACGCAATCGATTCGAATAACCATGATCGTTAAAGCTAGCATAACCGACAAAGGCCAGTACAATATTATATTAAAAAACACGCACTAAAATATTTTTAAGTCGAATACAGCTTAATGTTGCCCCAGGGCAACGCCACCCATTAAAGGGTTATGTTCGTTAACATCAAGGTTAACTACATTTGACAAAATATAAAACGTAAATGAACTTTTAATCAGCTTTTCATAACAGGTTTATAGCTGCATTGTAGTATAAGGTTAGTGTAATATGAGATACAGTCTTAAGTGATCTGGTGTAAACAGTACAAATACAAATATTACTAATGAATAGTATAATCGTTATTCCACACTAGCCGTTCTTCCACAAGGTTCGGATAGGAGTCAGACTGAAAAAGTCAATGCCATAGCCGGGATTTGAATCACAGATCTCCCGGTCTCCGTGCGGTTGTTTTTAACCATTGAGCTACTATGGCCAACATACCAGCATGACATTAAGATCTCCAAATGACTCGTATGTTTCCCTTCTGCACTTACAGCATAGTAAGTCGCTACAAAGGCGGCGCATCTCATTCTATATGAGAAACCCTAGTGGTTTACCGAGAAAATACTAGTCAGCTGGAGAATTTAATATCATACTGGCATGTTGGCCATGGTAGCTCAATGGTTAAAAGCAACCGGACGGAGACCGGGCTATCTTTGGTTCAAATCCCGGCTATGACATTGAATATTTCAGTCTGACTCTACCTAACCGAATGTAAATTAAGTTTGAAGATGTGTTAGCTTATGCACAATGAAACAACATAAAAAGTTAACGTTGCTATATACTTGTTTATGAAGAAAGAAAGGGGAATAAAAGGCTGTACGTGGCCACTTTAATTTTTATAAATAGGTGCAAAAGCTAATGGTTTCTTTCAAGTTGCCGCAGCAGTCCTAATTATCTAATCACAACTCGAAGAGGTTAATTAAAGAAACAACAATAATCCGTCTGCTACTTATTTATCAGAGACGAAAGGAAATGGATTCCACGTCTATCTAACCCCGCCCCTCCACCCACACAACACTCACAGTAATCGCCTAATATAAACTCGATGTTCAATCGTTTCTTTATATCCACTCTACTCCACTCTGCTCTGCAGTTCCGCTGCTCGTCGCCAGAGCGCAATACCAGAGGAGTCTAGAAACACCCAAGGGAGTCGCATCTTCGGGTATGAAATATCGATTGGATTGCTATGCTTTTGGAGATAAATATTAGGTATATGTGTTTTGAAAGAGCTCATAACTTCTCCGCAAATAGAAAGCAATGAATCATTAATATGAGCGATGGGTTCGCGTTTCGATTTACGCGAAAGTCCGCTCCACTCACAAAATATGGTAACTTAGATACTCCCAGTAGATGCTGAAAGCTAATGCAATGGAAGAAAAGCAATCATAGAAATATATCCAGTTCGGCTATTTAATTTCTTTAATAGTAAAAGATAAAAGAAGCTTCCGTGTTCATGAAAGAGCAATTACTGCCAACTGATATAATACTGACGATGACAAAAGACGGAAGTTCGTCTTAAACTTCTACATTGTCAACAAACAATGCTAACTTACTATTACGTTCTCTGTTACACAAATACATGGCTTCGGCAAGCCTAAGTTTCTTTTTGTACTTTTAGTGCACACTAACTTGTGCTGCTAGTAATATGTTGCATACACAGATTCATCCTTTACACAAAGCTGCATGCCGATTTTGAAAACGAAAGCGTAAGCTGCTTTGCTGGATGTTCCACAGCCCGCCGTTTCCTCATCACGGAGTCGCTCTTACTGACATGTGAACTGCCTCTTGCTCTGTTCCACGGCCTGCCGACTCATAACCATGGAGCTTGGAGCGGACAGTTAGCCACAGCAAAGAAAGTTCCAGGGGAATGAGGCGAAAGGGGGTTAGTTACTGTTCCGATACTGTGCCTAGTAGTGTTTATGACACTCAGGTCAGTTCAGTTATAGCCCAATCAAAAACATTCTGACGGCTTCTACTTTTGTGAATAAATCTTCCCGGTTTTAGTATACTGTCTGAATAGGGCGCATTTTTTAATGGCTCTGTTCCATCTTTAGCATGCATTTTCTGTTATAAACATTCACCATCCTTGTCTTACTGAGTAAGGCTGGCATTTTCCTGTCAGGGACTTTGTTTGCGTAGGCGAAAAGTACCACACTTCGATATCTACTCAGTCAAACCTCACACTCAATTCGAAGCCCAAAACACACAAAACACTAAGCGCGAAACACTCATTCTCACTCTCACTACTCGTAACGGCCAAATTATACTGTCGCAGGCGGGAGATGCTTCTAGAACTGAAACCCCTCCGAGTTACAGTAGTGAATGGTATTTTGTGTAATAATTGTTTATTTTCGTGACGTTAATTTGTGACTGTCTTTGGAGGCACGACATCTCCCATCTCTCCAGCCAACAAACGATAGAACCCGAGTGACTGGCTTATCTACAGTCAACTCTCTCACAGTGCCAATGTATACAGCTTTCCCTTATTTTAGGCATATTTAGCGTTGGCAATATCACGACGTCCATGACGAACAGCGTTATGGTCGGCCTTAGTTTCAGCCGAAACAATTGCAAAAGTGGAGCAAGAAATGCTTAAAAGATCGGTGTGCGACAGTTCGTGAGCTGTGCGAACTTATCCCTGAAGTCAGTAAGACTACGATTGACAAGATTTTGACCGAACATTTGCATTATCACTCGTCCCCATACTGCACATGCAACGGCTGATCTGGCCCAGTTCGGATGGGGCATCTTCACCCATCCCCCCCTACAGTCCATACTTAGCACCTAGTGATTATCATCTGTTTCCTGAGTTGAAGTCACACCTGGGTGGAATATATTTCCAGACCGACGATGATTTGAAAAACGAGGTTGAGCGCTACCTGCACAACTTGGCGGGAGAGTGCTATGACAAGGGTATACAAAAACTGCCACAGCGCATGCAAAAGTGCTTCGATCGCAATGGTGATTACGTTGAAAAATAGCTGTAAGTTCCGCCTTTCCATCGCAGGTTCAAAGGAAATGGAATTACGAAGGGGTCACAGGAAGGGCATCAGGTTTGGACGACGATACGCCCTAGTTAGTCTCTAACGATTTCAAATGAAACCCATCCTGACCTTGGTAATTTCCTTCTGAGGCACCTTCAACCTGGGACTCTCGGATCAAATGAGTACCAGGTAGGGACTCCAACCGACCAACGTTAGCCGGCCCTCGTAGCCATGGTCGCTAGAGCACATGTCTTTAGCGTTCTGCTGCTAACACGGTAGCGGGTTCGAGTCCCACCTTGGGATTCAACAAAAAGCTTCTAACGTTACTTGCACCGTTTCGCGGCGACGTACTAATCTCTTCCCCTGATTCTGCAATGCTGAAACGGTTGAGAGGAAACGATTGAAACAGGAAATGGACACAAAATTTGTGTTAGAAGATGGACTACTACAACTTTCACCTACGAACATGTAGAAAGGAAAAACTAAGCTCAAATTAACATCTCAAGGGGAATCAAACCGGTTATCTCTAGAACACAAACCTCACAGGTTACTACGGAGACACTTCTCTCGGCAGAGAGAGTCAGAGGTAAACAAAAAAACATACAGAAGGAAGAGTAACAAATGTGGGTCTTACATGCGTCTATGTGGCTGGTTCTTGGAAAATAAATGAGCCTTTTAAATGTTAGTGAAAGAACATAAAGCTGTAACGCACGCCATAAATAAGCAAGTTAAACCAATATTATCGGAACCCATATATTAGACGGTTAGTGTCCTTGTTCCGGAGAGGGAAGTAATTCCAGAGAGGGATGGAGTTGTGGGATACAAGTATCTAATATGTTCACTCTAATACAGATAGAAACATAGTCTGCAGGAGGACTTTAAACGCTAAGGGACTCATAAAATATCGAGAAGGTTTAGTTACAGATGGTACCTTATGCACAGTGTCCGTTTTCTTCTCTGTTAAACAAGTCCCGGAAGAGGCCATAACCCTTAACTTTATTGCTGTCAGGATTTTCTGGAAAATGGTACTCATATTGCACCCTCTGTACATATATTCTGTATAAAATATTTTACTTGATAATGATTGCGAAGTTTACTGATATGATTACAAAAGAGAAAAAAATACTGTCTGTTTTTTCTCGTCTTAAATTTTCCCTAAAAAAATATTACAATTTTTACCAGATATTAGATGTGCAAATATGACTCCTGCTGATATATTTACTAACGGGTAAGAGATATAATTTTAGAGAAATGATAGTAATATAGATTAACATTCATAATCTCCGTACATTAAAATAAATATGGAGCATTAGAATGAGTTAGCCATTAGGTAACAATGCAAAATTTTGTCATTACTGATTTCATGTTGCAGCAAACCCACATACCATAGTTAAATTAATTGGGTTCTAATTGGAGCTTAATTGGAGCTATGAGTTCTTTTGTCCTCAGGTGAATGGCTGTAGGAAATGGATTTTTTGTGGTTGTCGTTGGCTACTCGGTCGTATTAATAATACTTGGTCTGTGGTAGAATTATTTGATTTAGTTCTTGAATCTATGTTGGCTTATCGACTTGGACAGGTGACCACCTTTCAGACTTCGAAATCTTCACTTCTCTTCTCAATGCACATGAACACGTTCTTCCCGTCGTAGTATCAACTTGTAAGTAAGGTTTTCTTTACACGTTCTTCCTGTGGTAGTATCAACTTGTAAGTAGGGTTTTCTTTACACGTTCTTCCTGTGGTAGTATCAACTTGTAAGTAAGGTTTTCTTTACACGTTCTTCCTGTGGTAGTATCAACTTGTAAGTAGGGTTTTCTTTACACGTTCTTCCTGTGGTAGTACCAACTTGTAAGTAAAGTTTTCTTTACACGTTCTTCCTGTGGTAGTACCAACTTGTAAGTAAGGTTTTCTTTACACGTTCTTCCTGTGGTAGTATCAACTTGTAAGTTAGGTTTTCTTTACACGTTCTTCCTATGGTAGTATCAACTTGTAAGTAAGGTTTTCTTTACACGTTCTTCCTGTGGTAGTATTAACTTGTAAGTAAGGTTTTCTTTACACGTTCTTCCTGTGGTAGTATCAACTTGTAAGTAGGGTTTTCTTTACACCTTCTCCCTGTGGTAGTATCAACTTGTAAGTAAGGTTTTCTTTACACGTTCTTCCTGTGGTAGTATCAACTTGTAAGTAGGGTTTTCTTTACACGTTCTTCCTGTGGTAGTATCAACTTGTAAGTAAGGTTTTCTTTACACGTTCTTCCTGTGGTAGTATCAACTTGTAAGTAAGGTTTTCTTTACACGTTCTTCCTGTGGTAGTATCAACTTGTAAGTAAGGTTTTCTTTACACGTTCTTCCTGTGGTAGTATCAACTTGTAAGTAGGGTTTTCTTTACACCTTCTCCCTGTGGTAGTATCAACTTGTAAGTAAGGTTTTCTTTACACGTTCTTCCTGTGGTAGTATCAACTTGTAAGTAGGGTTTTCTTTAAACGTTCTTCCTGTGGTAGTATCAACTTGTAAGTAGGGTTTTCTTTACACGTTCTTCCTGTGGTAGTATCAACTTGTAAGTAGGGTTTTCTTTACACGTTCTTCCTGTGGTAGTATCAACTTGTAAGTAGGGTTTTCTTTACACGTTCTTCCTGTGGTAGTATCAACTTGTAAGTAGGGTTTTCTTTACACGTTCTTCCTGTGGTAGTATCAACTTGTGAGTAGGGTTTTCTTTTACACGTTCTTCCTGTGGTAGTATCAACTTGTAAGTAGGGTTTTCTTTACACGTTCTTCCTGTGGTAGTATCAACTTGTAAGTAAGGTTTTCTTTACACGTTCTTCCTGTGGTAGTATCAACTTGTAAGTAAGGTTTTCTTTACACGTTCTTCCTGTGGTAGTATCAATTTGTAAGTAAAGTTTTTCTTACTTCACCATTCAGTTTGAACCTTATTCTAACCCCCTCTATAACTTTATCACGTGACTAAACTAGCTCACCCTTCTCAAATGTTACATTATTATTGGTTTCTCATTTTATTCCGAATTTTCGCATTGGTTTTCAAAACTCATATGACTCACTGACGTTCCGCCCATCCTGAGTTGGGGAACGCCTACCCTGAGTGGTTTCTAACGGTATGCATCGTTACCAAATCAGCTAAAGTAAATCTCTTTAGCGTTCATGCTCAACTGCATTTTGAAAGTCCTTTGTTCCAAAACATTCCTAGCTGAAAGAATACAATAGTCTTCAGACATTGAAATTTTACTAACACAAAGAAGGTAACGGCCCTTCTTTCCTGTCTCTGCGACGTGTACAGATATTTACAAGAATATTTTCTCTTTCTTGCCCGGATGCTAGTATAGATGTTATATTAAATTATATTCTTCCTTTCTTATTCTTTAAATCAACTACTATTTTAATCATTCTAATTTCATATTATAAAAGATTGGTATATTAGTTTAGCAAAGCATTTCTATTAATTTTTTTTTTTAATTATTTGACTTCGATTAATTCACCGCCTCCTAATCGCTGCCTGATTCTGTGGTTACAATGTTATGCAAAGCTCAACCTATCTGGAATTCAATCGACCAGAAAACCATTAGCGTTAAGGTTACTTTACTATAAGGTCAGTCTGCCTGTTGCCAAGGGAAATCAAGGAAATTCTAAAAATATAATACAACAAACATTATAGAGAGAAGGAAATTCCTGGAACTTCAGCTGTTTCAAGTACATATCAGCAGTTTAAGACTTGACTGTAGGAATGTTGGTGGGAAGTAATGCTTGTAGTAGAACTAAGTTAATAGAAGAGAGAGAGAGAGAGAGAGAGAGAGAGAGAGAGAGAGAGAGAGAGAGAGAGAGAGAGAGAGAGAGAGAGAGAGAGAGAGTAATGGTAAATTTTGTGTCTTTTCCATAGCGAAGCACCCAGGTAGGTTAGGTTAGCAGCATTGGATTCTGATTTAAGTTCCACCGTGAGAGAATTGAAGTGAATAAAGAAATACTATCTCTTGAAAAATTGCTGTTATTACCTCATAAATGAAAGGATATATTCCACGCTATGGATAATCAAAATACAATGTTTATTTGTACAATCCTGTTCGTAATTTTTAGTCATATCCGGGGCTCTCACTTAAACAACTGGTGTAGCTATTTCTCGCTGAACTTAAGGCTTTCTCAAAGTTATTTTGATCAGCTTTTAATTACTAAGCACACTCACATGTACCCTCAGAGCTGTCAGAAATTTTTAACATCATATATTAGACATTTTTAAGAAAAATTAAACGTGGTTTTAAACTCATTATTTCCTCTAACCACTAAAGTTCTGTTTTATATAACCTCTACAAACTATTATTACTAAAGCTCTATCTAATTCGGGTAATTGAGATAAAATTTTGAATTAATACTTAAATTACTTGAATTTAGGTAGAAAATAGTTAAATGTTTACACACTTGTGGATATAGTCCTTGAAAGTTCATTCTTGTCCGTAACATCACAATATACAGTCTAATATCTAATAAGACTCATAATTTGTTGCCTTAACATTACTTTTCTACACTTACAGCTCTACAAAGTGATCTTAATAAAAGCCTTTTCCTTTTTTTTATTTTTTTAAATTTTACGTCCTTCAACGTTGTCATTTCGGATGGTGGATGAAGTGGGTGAAGCTACCTGTAAGGACAAGGGAAAACTCCGGAAGAAACCTTATCCAGGTAACTCACCCTGACCGAGATTCGAGCTCGGGACCTCTTGAACGTGAGGCAGACACGCTAACATCTACGGTACTGAGGCGGGCATTTCCTTCTTAATCCAGATAAAACCTCCATTCCCAATTTACACAATTGATTGAATGTATATGGGTGCAACAAGCTAAAGTTGTGGTCGATTTTTAAAAATAGCATTGCTACCTAAATTTTTAAATTCCAGGCTGCTTGCATGATCACGAGAAGAAACACAAAATAAAGAACATTCTTCTTCCTCAGTGTAGTTTAGCTATATGTATACTAATATATGTATATTAACTGAGATAAACCTTTGCAAAAATAGTTATATTAATATTTTGTACAAGGGGAACAGGCAAAACAATGGGCAGTCGGATTAAAAGCAGACCAGTCTATTGTAACTTAGACAATTCGCATATCTTTCATGACATCACAAGAAATAAATAAATAGTCAAATTTAAAATATGAACAAAGTACTGGAAGGGTTAGTACAGTAAAACCTCTCTAAAACGGAACGCTATTGTTCAGCGATTTGTTTTCCGTTTGCACAGGTTTCAATCTTACAGAGGGTTGTGTTTGAATACAAAGAACTTACCGAAGCTATTGTCACACAGGTTTACAGTGAAGCAATAATATAGAATGAAGTGTAAATAAGAATAGCTGATATGTATTATGTACTATATTTTAAAATTCAAATAATTGTAGTTTATCAGCTAGTTTCTCTGTTTTCAATTTTCCCTTTCCAAACTGTCTACGTATCAACACATTTGCTTCACCACACATAGCATTCAAAACAATGTTATGGTGATGTTTGAAACTTGAGGTATCCATTGGAAACTCTGAACCGGTCTTTGCCTCATTTTCTTGTCTCTCAAGCTTGAGTTTGAAGCAATAGCCCTCAAGCGCGCACTAACAACCACAGCGCTAAATGTTTTTTAAATCTCGCAAATCTGAGTTTTCCCCACATTAAACAACAGTTAATTCTTTAGCTGGACGTTTGTTCTGTTCGTTTCTTCAATAGCCTTAATTTTTTCCTCCAGTGATAATCTCTTATGTTTAGAACTCATTTTAAGGAATTTGTGTATACACAAATAATATTTTTAAAAGTCACCAAAATTCACAGTTTTCTTTCACTCGTACTTATTCACTTGCAACAACGAAACTGGGAATGAACACACAGCAAAACTACTGTACCCTTACCATGTGCGTTGGAAGAGAGTTGAGAGAACTATTGGCTGATTTTCCCTTTTTATCGAAGGATTACAGTTTGACTTTATGGTGCATAAAACTTCACCCCATGGGGCACAGTCACCCCCAAAATTATTACACTTTTTAAAATGAGTACGTTGTAACGCATTACACAGAAAGTAACCCGTTTTAATCAGGTTATTCAGGCTAAAGGTTCCCGAAAAATGTTAGTTTTCCGCATTGGAGTATAATTTTAAGTGGGATATAGTTCAGTTTCGAAATTTCTTTTCGTTTTTCCAGGTTTCCGGCAATTAACGCACATGTTTTAAACAGATTTTACTATACTTCCCGAAAGTAATTCAAAGGGTGCATTTTTTTTTTTTTTGAAAAACAAATGTTTCCGAGAGCTCTATATTTAGCTCTTCATCTCTTAATGTTTGCCAGTTAAACAAAACTATAAATAATAAACTATGGAACAATGTCCTATTTAAAGGATAGTTGGGGTGGAGGGCTTTCATTTAACATATTGTCTCATCTCTGTTAGATCCTCAACTTAAATCTTCTTCCTTACAACATTTAGGCCTTCAGACCTGTTCCGAAGCTAAGAAAACTGGTCGCTCCATCTCCTCCGTCGTCTTCCAACACTTCGTCTACCTGAAGGTTCATACAATAAGGCTTACCGTGGATATCTTGAAGAGAGCATTCGTGGAACATGTTCCTTCCATCTTATTTGATACTTCTGAATTTCTTAAATAATATATTCTTCCACTAACTGTTCTCTTATTACAGTGTTCCTAAGGTTTTCTTCTAGTAATTCCCAACAACGGTGTAAAAATCCTATTTGAGCTGCTTCCAATCTTGACTTTTCTCTGGTTCTTTATGTCCACGTTTCACAAGAGTACATAAGCGCTGGTTTAGATAATATTGTGGAGTCTTTGCCTTACTTTTGTCCTCATGTTTTTACTAAAATGTCGTTTTTTGCAGCCATTTAATCTAATGTACGAGGGCTGTTCAATAAACAATGATCATAATTTGTTTACGGTCATAATTTTTCGCACTAAAATTCAATCTTATTATATTCTGTTAGCTTAATGTGAAACAAACACGCCGTAGTAGTTTCATTGTTGGTACTCCTAGTTCCCGCCTGTGAGAACCAGGCAAGTTCAGACATGTTCAGTATCGCCTATCACTGCAATGGAGGTAACATGCAGTTAAAGTTAATGTTAGAGGAAGATCCGGAGTTTCTTTCAAACGTAATCACTACTGATGAAACTTGGCTACATCATTTTGATCCTGAGAGGAAGGAGATTTCCACACTGAGCTTTGCTGTTTCATCACCAACCCTCAAACAACAAAAGTGACTGCTTCTGTTGGGAAAGCTATGGTCATCTCATTCTTTGATATTCATGGAATGGTTTATCAACATGTTCTGCCTGCACACACATCAGTAACTGGGCAATACTACAGGGAAGTCCTGAAAACATTGCAAGTCCATATCAGGCACAAAAGACCACATTTCCTTGAAGCAGTCTGGGCGCTGCACCACGATAATGCGCGGCTGTATATTGCCAATGTTGTTGCTCAATATCTTGCAAAAATCGACGTGAAGTGCATCCCTCACCCTCCCTATAGTCCGGATTTAGCCCCATGTGACTTTTTTCTATTCCCTAACTTGAAGAAACGCCTTCGTGGGAGGCATTAACCATCATCAGAAGCAGTGGTGAAGGCTGTGGAGGCGATTTTAAGGGATCTCTCAACAAATGGTTTACAGCATATCTTTGAAGACTGGTAGAAACGCTGGGACAAGTGCATCGCATTCAGGGGAGACTATTTTGAGAAGTACCATCAAAATTATGAGGATGAGTAAAGATAGGTTGTCGAAAAAAGTTGTGATCATTCTTTATTGAACAGCTCTCGTATGTTTCAATATTCTCTTCAACATCTGCCTTGGTGTTTAGAACTGATATTTTTGACCCTAAGTACTTGAATGTTTAAACTTGTTCTGATTTCAATATGAATAACTATTTCGACTCTTCTTTTTCTTTTCCTATCATTGCCATGGATTTAGTTTTTCTTGCAGAGATACTCATATTGTAAGTTTTTCCTATATACTGATATTTGCAGTTCCACTTCATTTTCTGCTAATAATTTCTGGTGATCTGCAAAGGTATTGTTTATATTCACGTCATTTACAGTTATCCCTTTTGGTTTAAATGTTTCTGTCTATTCTTCTAAGCAACATTTAATAAAAAAGCTAAAACGGACGGGGGGAGATTTATAGTTGAATTAACAAATACGCACATGTGTGCATTAAGGTTGTTGGCTTAAGACGGTAAAGGAAGGATTAGAATCCGATATGTGAGATGTCGGAGCGTGGGCGTGTTGCAACTTTTTCTTCGTCCCCCTACAGCGAAAACTAAGAAGGATTGCTGGCATGGACTTTACCGCCCGCTACGAATAAGGAACATTTCGGACCCATTCTCCGGATTGGCTCTCTCTCTCTCGCTCCCTCGCTCTCCTTCCACCCGCTCACCCTTCCTATTTTCTCCAGGATTAATGCAAGCAGCTTATATTTTACGGAGCATCGCTCTTCAGCTTTTTCTATTAACAAGATAGCATCGGGGCTTTCTGCTGACCGGAACTGCTGCCGACCCATCCATATTCCCGCCACAAGCCTCCGCTCCTGCCGTAGTTGCAGCATGCATTGCGTGTGTGGATAATGCTCTCTTAAATTAACTTTTGTTAGTCCCTTCAGGGGGCCATGCGTTGAACTGACGTAACGTAGCTAATTTAGGACTTAATAAGAAAGGGATTAATTATAATTAGAACGGGGGAACAATTTATTAATCTGAGTTCGGAATTTAAATGTTTACGTATTTACTCAGTCATGCTAATGGTCAAAATGCTTAATCCTGGGATTTTAGATAAGACAATACATAGGAGTCTCGCGAAATAAATTCATAAAAATACGTTTAGTTTTTAAATCTACGAGTTTGGGGTCTTCTACCTATATCTTAAAGGCATCACATATTGCTTAAACTGGTGATCCGTGTAGGTAATTAAATTATAAATAGGAAATGAAACCTTTGAAATCTCAACTTTTAAGGTCTCTACCACCAGTTTCCAGTTCTGAGGACAATGTAAAAACCTGAAGGAAGAAACAGTCTGGAAAGGCGGTCCTGGATAAACTTGAATTAGAAATCTGTAATAGATGATTTCTCTCTTAGATAATTGAATTCCTTCACTATAAAGTACTGATTGGCTGGCCTCGTAGCACCTGCCTGCCATGCTAGTGGTCCCGAGTTTAATTCCCGGCGGTGGGGGTGGATAGTTTTCTCCAGCCAAGATAATTCATCTTTCCCAGAGTCTGGAAGTATAAACGAGAGTGCGAATGTGTGCGTGATCTAATTATTAAAAGCCCAACGAATACGAGTTAACACCTTCGATATATTCCAAAGGAGAACGGCCGCCGATATGACCATTGGAGTTAAAGGCGGGGTATACATGGAATAAATAAAAAAAAAAACAAAAAAAAAAAACTACTGATTAAAGTATGGAGTCATTTTTATCTCCTGTGGTATTGACAAAAGTAGACAAAATATTGTAGTTTACCCGAAATTTTGATACCAAAATTTCACCAGAAATAGATGTCTTGGAGCTCCATTGATCTAAAATGCTCGTGTGTGTGTGTGTGTGTGTGCGTGTGTGTGTGTGTGTGTGTGTGTGTGTGTGTGTGTGTGTGTGTGTGTGTGTGTGTGTGTGTGTATGTGTGTATGTGTGTATGTGCGTATGTGTATGTTTATGTGTGTGAGAGAGTGAGAGAGAGCGAGAAAGAATAG
The DNA here is from genome assembly GCA_030765055.1 of Mantis religiosa. Taxonomy (NCBI): domain Eukaryota; kingdom Metazoa; phylum Arthropoda; class Insecta; order Mantodea; family Mantidae; genus Mantis; species Mantis religiosa. Next base: position 53,237,679 of record CM060954.1, read on the forward strand.
AATAACTTAAATATGATTAAATACCAAATTTGTATTACAGTTCAGCTAGTTTTAGGAATTTAGACTTTTACGAAAATGCGCCTTCCTAAGGTACAGTTTACACGGAATTATTTTCCTTTCAGAAGTGGCACTAGGTATTTTAATTAAAATAAATACGTATCTGTAAGACATAAAATGTGTATATTTAGTTTTATGAGAAAAGCTTATGTCCATTTTATTCTGAATGAAATTTGTGTGCTTCTGTATATCTAACAATCCTTGAGATAGACCAAACCTAATTACGTAGAAAACTTGGATAACGTTAAAACATAGAATTGTCTTACATATTTTTGTGGCATCAAGCATTTGTGATATTCGCAGTTATTAATTATAATTTTAGTAAAACTTACCCTTTTTTAAGCTTTGACATTTTTGTCGATGTCATGAAAAGATTTGACTATTACTACGGCCTGTTGTGTCTACAACAGTCTACAGATGAAGTCGTGTAACAGGCATCATCACCCTGGCATCCAACAGAAGATGGATATGATATAGTAAAACTAGGGACATATCCTACATTTGTATCTGCTGTCCGGTACTGTTAAGGAATTCCTGAAAAATGAGGAAGTATCTTAGATTTATAAGAATGTGAGCATTTATTACCTTCATGTTCATATACAACTCACAGAAAGATTTAAAACTTTTGCTGAAAACAGTGTAATTAATTTGCACACAGCAGTAATGCTGAATATCGGCAAGATATCAGTTCGGTACAGTTATAAAAGAAGTAGGACATTCTTGACAATGTCAAAAGTAATTTGTAGTAAAATGGAGCCTTAAACTCTACAAATATAAATATTTTTTATCTATAAAGAAATCGATGTATATTTCAATAAATTGTGAGATTGCGATTTCGTAAACTCTTGTTTACATCTTCAGTCAGTCAATCTCGTCATAATTTTTTTTTTTTCCATTTATACCCCGCCTTTAACTACTATTGTCATATCGGCGGCCGTTCTCCTTTGGAACATACTGAAGGTGTTAACTCGTTATCTTTGGCTTTTAATCATTAGATCACGCGCACATTCACACTCTCATTCATACTTCCAGACTCTGGGGAAGATGGGGAATTATCTAGGTCGGAGAAAAATCCCCACCCCCACCGCCGGGAATCGAACCCGGGACCACTAGCACGGCAGCTCGTCATCATTGTTATGGCCACCAGAGGTCATAAATGAAAGAACATTGTCGAAATATTAAGTATAAACAGACTGATAAATCGACCGTAGCAGATAATTTTTAGTCATTTAACCATGAAATAAATCCAGAAGTTAACTTATTAAAACAATCAAATGGTTGGATAATTTAATAGTTTGGGAAAAAAATATTAATTTAAAAAATAGAAATCACATAACGAATTTTGAAATACCAACAATCGATTCTATCTTTAATTTTTGCTTCAGAGTTTGGTAGCACTAGCAGGAATGTAGTGACCTCTGGTGACCAAAGCGATAATAATGAGATTGACTGTGATTGAAGATGTAAACAAGAGTCTACGAAATCGGCATCTCACAATTTATTGAAATTTACATTAATTTCTTTAAAGATAAGTGAAGTTTTATTACAAATAATTATATTTGTGTAGTATTGTTGCTTCATTTTTAAACGTTTAAGATGTATAGAATATTCATGAACTATATATAGTATAGGAACTAGAAGCTTTGCACGAAATCTGTTTCTCACAAAAGTTTGTTACAGCTATTTGGCAGCTGCTAGCAACCGTTTTATTATAAGAATGCTTATGAAAATGCATACTTTAAGCCTGAGTAGTAATTTAAGTTTGCAGTTTTATTTTCTAATAGTCAACCTTCTTCTATAATGTCCAACAATGTTGTGTACACTTTATTAAAAGAATCTGGTAAGTCTAACATGTTAAAATGAAGAAGCAAATAAAGGAGCAGTTTCTCCCACAGACAGTGTGATCAATACATGTTAAGTGGAGCAGAGAATGGTGCAGAAGCCATGAAGATGAGGGGTCTCCTTGGTATTCATTAGCTACTGTATTGTTTCCTGTTATGCGCACACCCTCTTGGACCAGAAAGTAACACAATATACAGGAATCATGTGACAGGACAGGAAGCTCTAGGCTGGGTGGCCAAGCCAAATGTGAGAGTGGTGAGGCTAATTGGCTGCACTTCACAGCTGGGCTGTCATTCATCTCTGCTGGATTTACAGCTCTCATCCTTAGAGCGTTCTTTGCAAGTAGTCCTTACTGAAAGACGATAAACGTTGCTTCAGTCAGGCTGCGCATTCACAAGAATGTCACATGTTTCATATAGACTATAACCTCAATTACTATAATTATGGACCATTCTTCAAATATTTGCTTAGGATAAACGACTTCTTAAACGGGCTTAGTTCAAAATTGCAAGAAAGATTACTGACAATTGAGAAGCAAGTCAGAAGAACAGTTACGAATGACACAGAAGATTTATGGTTAGTTATAGAATATTTAATAAATGGATTTCTGAGAGTATTAAGTTAAGGATTTGAAGGATGGATCGACAAGTCACGAGCACTTTGGTAAAAGAGAAAAGTACAGTGTCATTTTACAGGGACATCAAAGAAAAATTTGAAAGGAGTATTTATGTAAATAATATGTAAAAATGCAGTAATATATTGTTTAGGTTACAATTTAGAAGTTTGCAGGTATAGGTACATTTAATGAGAGAGTACAATCTTATTACTAATACAATAAATTAAGAAAAAAGAGCTAGTCAGTGCAGCAGAAGGTCCTGTTGCACGGGTACTGAGATGGTGATGATGTGATGAAATGATGCACCGCGTTGATTATCTCGAAGCTGGATTCTGGAACTTACTCGGCTGCTATTGTGTTAACATGAGATCCAATTTCAGAGTGCGGCTGGTGGTGGATTTGTGTGAAGCTGAAGTAATTTTTAATACTTCCTTTTCCAAATTGTATTTTTAATTTAGTTAAGCCATTTGAAAAAACTCTTTTAAACAATTATCAAATAATAACTTTGGTGATAGTCGATATTATATAATTTTAAGAACAATTATGTAGCTTTCGTTATGTTTTATGCACCGCGTCAGTTTCTGCAGTCTTATGGACACATACACGCACACACGCACGCACAAACGTCTGTTCTTTACGATTAAGCGCAGAAGAAAGATACTAGCTTCAGCCCATTTCGTGTTAATGCTCATGTCGTTGCTATGGCAACCTTTCTATTGGTCCAGGCCACATCCAATTATAATTATGTTCGTGTAATAAGTAATATATTTTTTTTAAATATTTCCTTCAAATCACTTTTTCACACCCAAAATTATATTTCTTCTAAATTTACATTAATTTTGTTATTGAAATCATGATTAATATTTAATTTTCTTTTCTTGTATTTTTCATATTTCTTTCACACTTTCACTTGTTATCTAAAACCTCGCTTTCTGTCCAATACAATCACAAATTAATATTAAATAAAACTGAATATAAAATAAGTGTTTCATCAGGAAAGGACATTTAAGTAGTGATAGTATAGTTACAATGAGAAATTATGGAAAAACGCCAAGTGTTGCTTGGAGACCCATTTAAGATTTATTAATTAGTAGAAAGCCTTTGAGTATGTGGAAAGGCCTCTTTGGAAGAACAAACTATAAAAGAAACACAAACCAAATTTCGTAAAGTTATGGCTGTCCTTGTGTATGGTTTTGAGTCATAGATAATAAGAAAAAAGAGAGAGAAAAGAAAAATCACTCATACATTTGGTAGAAACGAAGCCCATGGTATATGAGGATGCACTAAAGTTTATAAAACAAGAAAAGAAGGAATAAAATCGATTTTGAAAAAGAAAAGAAAGAGGAATTTAACAATTAAGGTGTACAAAAGGAAATTGCGAAGAGGGTATGTTTCACAATCAATAGTAAGAAAATGCAAGTCATGTCCAACTACTAACAACTGGAGAGTAGAGTTATAGGAAAATGGTTTACAATGAAGATGTCAGTTGGCACGAGCAAACCATTTGAAGATAATGGTCAGATTGGGAAAGTAAGACCGTTTTTGTCAAAATGAAATGGTTATTAAATACTAACTGGTGCATTATATTCATTCTATGAAGAATTAACTAACTGAATTAATAACTATGAATGAGACACTAATTGGTATTTTCCTGCTTAAGGTTAAAGTAAAATATTCATAAATATGTATTACTGTCCTCCACAGGAGAGATAGTCTCCGACGCCTGAGACGCAGAGGGGTTGGTGAAGGTTCCCACACCCTCCCTGGACAGGTTTATGGTACCCCATGTCAGTACAGTTACAGACCATTCAAAAAGATTCTGACGGCTTCTACTTTTGTGAATGAATCTTCTCGGGTTTAGCGTACAGAGTGAATAGGGCGCATGTTTTTTAAGGGTCTGCTCCTTGTGTAGCAAGCTTTCTCTGCTAAACACATTTGCTGTCCTTATCCCACTGTGTAAGGCAGCACATACCTTCCAGGGACCTTCTTTGTGTTGCTGGACAGTACACATCACAGTGCACCCATAAGTATTTGAACCTCCAGTTGTCTATCAATTGCTTTACATTTATCACTGACTCAGAATACAAAACATAAGTGATAAATAATAATTTAACGAGGTGTATCAAAAGTTATGAGATTACCTTTATATTCAGAATTAATTCATCGCTGATATGGTAATATGTAATGCTTCTTGGATAATATGGTTTATGCATGACTCCCAAATACTTAATTTGAGCTTAGTATATGAAGATAAAGAAATCTAGTGAGGGTAATTCTTAGTTTTCATGTATATCTGTAATTTAATTGTTCAACTTTCAATGTAAATATTTGGAAGTAGTTTCAGCTGAAAAAATTAATATATTTCGAGGTATTATTCCTGAAGCGCTCTGGATCTTATACTGATAAGTTCTAAACTGTGGTTCAAAGTACCTTTTGAATATATATAATGCTGAGAAAGAGGTATTGAGAAAAATCACGCTCAAAGTTCAACGCGGTACTTTATCTAAATTATACAAGATCAGTTAACCAGCTATTTGTGATTTTAATTTTTTTTTCATATTAAAACACATGTATCACGAAGAATACATCTTATTAACGTAACAGAAAATAAAAAATTTTGAATTTTTAAAAAAATGTGAGGTGTAACAGTCACACGAGTTTGACATCGTGTTTTATAGAATTGTGCTGTTTGGGAGTTTATTAGCATGCATCTTGTGCACTGATGAGCTGGATGTTCTCCCGTCGGTATCTTCAACTTTCATAATAATTCTAATTGAGCTTATGAAAATCTTCAAAAAGGACATCAGGAACAAACATCAACGTTTGGGGTGTAATCGAATCTTATTGGTTCCTAATTATTGCCTCCCCACTTAAATGCAGAAATGTAACTAGTTTCTTAGAAATGCATTACAATATTTATTGATGTCTCTGAATGTCATCCAGTGACAGTGCGATGGTTCATTTCTGTACCTAATTTCCTCATAGATGAATTTGTTCGAAGGGATTTCACTGCGTGGTCTGCTCGCGCCTTCCTGGTCTGAAACGAATGGATTTCTTCATCGGCGGACAATGAATTTCATGATTTATTTGGCTTCTGTGTTGAATTTTGGGACACTAACATTCTGAGAGAGCGTAATCAACTAGACTTGACACAAATTACTTCAAAGTTGAATGAATGTTTGCCCAAGCATGGTACACGGGCTTAGGATATGCTTTGTAGCAGCAGGAAGCCATTTCAATTTTGTCTTGTAACCCAGCAATAAATGATTTTCAGACCCAAGTTCTCATGAGACCGAAGTCTTTTTTTTTTAATATCAGAAAGATGCAATTTGCATAAATGTCTTGTTCTTGAAAGGTGTTATCTTTGATTTATGGTGTTACAAAACCCAGAGATTCACCTCCTGCATTTCAGATGAAATCTTGATTATCGAAATGTTAGTTGGAAAGCAGTACTTTGCCTGCTATAGGTAGGAGGTAAAAGTAAAAGTGAAAATACTAGAAATATTAAGATTTGTATTAAATTTCACCTATCCATTTCCGGAAACAGCTAAGAATGTACACACATGTATAGAACTTCTCCACTTCAGACAATCTTTTACCAAGAAACATCCGTTGTTCTTGATTGTTCTTGGTGACCTCTACACTTAATTGTTACAAAAGAAAAAGGAAACATGTTGACATGTATTCCACTGAACACAGCAGTAAGGCAATGGCAGTAAATATGAACTTCTTGCACTCAGTTTGGAAGTTATGACACTCATATTAAGCAATCAAATTACTCAGAAAACAAGTGTGCGAAACTCTTCTCATAATTCTCAATGATGACCTGCTGTCCCAGCAAAATGTGACAGAAAAATCGTGTTATCGTATTTCTCTCCTCAACGACGCCATAAGAGCGGAAGTTGCCCGAAAGTTTTACTGCAGATAATTGCGTCCAGCATGCTCTTTGTGACTTCTGTTTATGCTGAGCACAGCTTTTGAAAGTCATTGTGAGTATTTGTTGGGAGTATAGCGCTCACACGGACTTCCCTGTTCACTTCTTGCAAAGTAATCTTACAAAAATCTACTAACCTAATTCTTATCAAACTAGGTAGCTTCATTTCACATTACACATTTCGTTCTAGGATACAGCAGGTAAATTGATAGTCACATGTTTGAAGAGCCGGTCCCTAAGTCATAGCCACTTGCATAAACAAGAAATTGGGAATTAACGACTTACCATTTGGGAAAAGTATACGTAAGCATTTTAAAATTCAAATAAGTAAGAGGGAAAGGACGAAAATGAAATTTTAGATATGTTACGCTTTGACAAAACCTACATTTCTGTGCATTCGTATAATTTAACCATTTATCAAGTCATTCAGAGTGCGGAAAAATCACAGAATATGTACAGAAAATTTGAGATACGAATTTTACTTCTCATGAAGGTATCTGAAATGCAAAGTATTTTAATCAAATGTGCTGGAGTCATATTTGAAAAATAATAAACAATGAAACGACACCGCACGAAAATATAGAAGTGGCTCAGCCTCTATGTGACACATAGAGCCGCATAAAAATGCTCCAGAATGAGTGTGAGTTAGGCAGTGACAGGAACAACGACGCGTGCCTCACGTTGTCGGAGTTCGCAGGTATAGGTCACACGCCGTGTCGCGTGCTGTAAACATACCGGCATACTCCGCAGTAGCTTGCTAATAATAAGAATTTCCTTGGCTTATGAAACCTCAATAAAGAAGCTATTGTTTAGTTATTGCTTATGAGTGTTTAACGCGTTCCAAAATTCCGTTATAGCAGTCCATAATGGCTAAGAAGCTGTGGGACATATACAACTTATACCTTTTAGAGGAAAGTTTATGTTAGTGAGGTTGAGGATGGAAGCATTAAATGATAAACAGAACAGAAAACAACATCACAGAATTCTAGATAAATTAACCAAAACTAAATAGCTTATACAATGAGACGAGCATTTTATTTTACGTGTTTGATAATACTAAATTAAACATTTGTAACTGAAAAGGAAGCTGTTGATATTTACAGTAAGTGGTTGAAAGTACTGTACAATTAAGATCATAACGAAATGCTCTGAAATTAAGCAAATAAATATTATCATTGATGTAACTATTTTTATAATTCATATTTTTAATGAAACTAAATCAATCGTGCGTTCGTTGAACTCCCTTCAGCTCTTCCATACATCTAAACCATATCCGCCATTTCGGCGTTCTTATAGCACTCCATATTGCTTGGATTTGCTATCTAAGTACGCGCAAAATCCTCCCTGTTAGGACGGAATGTGTAGTTTTACACTGAAGAGCAGCCTTGCAACTGTCAAAGTTAGTCGACTTTTTCCACAAGTAATAGATAAAGAGCAAGGAGTAATGTTTTTGTTTTCGTAACCGGTGTGTCCTAATAACTTTTGAGGTTCCTACACCAGCGATTCCTGCGCTGCCTAATCACAAAATTAAGTAATATTTAATGCTGCATAAAATTATACATAACAGATCTTCGAAGCTGCGACCACGAAATTCGGACTAGTTAAGTTATAAACTATGCAACGTCTATAATCGTTCGGTGTTCTTTTGAAACAACCTATATATAGAGTAGTAGCTTGGGATGAGGAAATCTTCATGCGGCACATTTGGAATAGCTTTGCTGCTAGCGACTTTTCTTTTGGCACCAAACACATATACAAGCACACATATGAACTCTATTCTAATTTTTTATTATTAAGGTGTATTTTTCTTGAAATATTATTATCAAAATGTAAGGTAGAGTGAAATAAGTACTTCCTCTAGAATAGTAGACAAAAGTAAAACTATGTATGAAAGGGCAACCTGATTTTTAAACTCCACTTAGTGTCGAAATAATCATTCGTAGCTTCATATTTCAGTTTAAGAGCTGCCTTTTTGAAAATTTTGGTTGGCTCTATGCTTCTGATAATAATCAATGACTTGCTATTCAAGAACTCGAAGTATTTCTAAATTGAATCACATCTCTGGAATATTTGCATGGCAAAAATCTTAAAATTTGCGATAAGTTAAGGGCTTTAATTTTCTCCAGGTACACTCTGCCTAGTTAAGGTGCACACAGGTTTAAAAATGGTCTACTGCAAACAAAAGAGGATGGATACCTGGTTTATTTCATATTCCGTTTTTAGATAAACTTTATGTTTGGAGATTATGCATAATTTTGATCTCATTTATAATCGGAGTTGGCTATGACAAACAACAAATTTTATTAATAATTCGTATACAGCAACCGAAGGTTAAAACCTGATGACGATGCATTTGAGTATTTTCCAGCTTTTTTTATATAGTCATAATGTTTATTGTAATTACTAAAGTGTATTTTGTGTAAATAGAAATATATATTTATATTGTAGATGTTGTATAAAAATATTTGAAATTCTAATCAGAATACCATATGATTTTTCAATATATACTTAATTTATGCTGAATCGATGGCACAAGTCATGGAGTGCATTGCAGGAGATTGCAAACCTGAGCTTTTAGAGTTTAATCCTTGCAAGAAGACAAAGCCTTGAAATGGTGGACAAATATACGTTCTGTCTTGCAAGAAGGAAATGAAATCTTATCGTACAGCAGGCAGTGGACGAGGTCAGGGCTACCCATTCTATACAGTGATGGAAATTAGTGTGACGCCACTTGTTTATTTTCAGTAACGTACAACATTCTTTATTCCTATATGTGTCCCATCTGATAAATATTACAACGTGTGCATTTAAGAATATAATATATAGGGCATCTATCAGAGGGGACACTCCTGCAGCCTAACTCTCGCAGTATACGAGAGGTCAATTTCGGCTCCCACGCCACAGGAGGAAAGGATGAAGTGAAGCAACTACAGGAGTTTCCACAGAAACGCGTTGAGGTCCCTGGTTCCTGGCTCGAAGACATTTCTCCTGGAAGTGACCAGAGAGGACGACAAACAACTTGTCCAATCAGGCTGCCCTGGTTGTACTCTACGGGGAATACTTTTTCCTTAGAGCAAGCATCCATGCCTCCTTCCGGTACTGCCTAATGTACATCTGCAACGTGGAAACAAAATGGAATGAGATAGAAATAAGAAAGAAGAAAGAGAGGCAGATGAAAAGTCCACCCCGAATTTGCCTACCGACCAGGGAAACCTAATGACAAAAACGTATTCCATTCCTCGCTCAAGTGTTCCTTCCGCATTTTAAATTTTAATATAGTAGCTTGAAAATAATTTCTGTATGGAACCAACTAAACTTTAGAGCAAGTACTCAATTTAAAAAATACATATCGTGACTAAGATTAATTGAAAATATGGAATGTCTGACGGTTTGTTGGAAATTAGTCTTAGATGTGAAACAGCTTTTAATTTCAGGTCTCGGGGTGGAGATGCACAACGCAAGGAGTGTATTCCATAAGGGAGGGTGCACCTCATTGATTCACCTTCCGGCTTTCGCAAACCATTTTCATAATTATGTCCCCTTCCCCAACCTTTCTGTTGCTCCATAAATGAAGAATGAGTTTTCAGGAGGCCAATAAGCGTGTGGAGACCGGCCTCTTGGCAGAGGTCTGACATGTTGGAGGGCGGATTGGGGTAGTTCCCCACCCATCTCCTTCACCCCCAGTAATTTAATTTCTCGTTACCGGAATATCAAAGTTACACAATAGAACAGCGCATGCGTGAAGAAGGGAAAGCAGGAAATTAACAAAGAACCTTGGAGCCGGAGTAATGTAATGAAATGCAGGGCCGAGAAACAGGATGGAAAGTCGTGTTCTGGGAAAAACTGCTGAGAAGAACCTCGAAACTAACGTTTAAATTTCGAATGCTTGTCCGTTTCTGTAGCACATGTCTTTTAGATTCATTTTGAATTAAAATTTTTACATAAATTTATATAGTACTAAATTAATGTTTTAGATGGTAGTCTACCAAGACCAGAGGCCATCTGAAGTCGGAAATATATTACTAAAAGCAGAACCGTTAGACCTTTGTTCGCCAGTAATAAGGCTAAGAATAAAATATGCCTATTTTAAAACTATATAATTAACCTGCATAAGAAGCGATTAGAAATATTTGGACTTGGTTTATAGCTAGTCGCTGTGGATGGCTTTGTATTTGCATTCTCTTTGCGTGGTCAGGAGGAAAAATAATGAGAATTTTATTTGATAAAGGTAATGGAAAATTTAAAACTATATTTCAAATTAGCTTAAAACAAAATGCATTTGACATAAATTGTCCTTAATGCACTTTGTCTTATCACTTTCCTTTTACCAGTTATACTAAAATCATTCAGAATGAAGAGGAATTCAAAGACTATTCACAGAAAATTCAAAAGGTACATTTAATTTTAATGAAAATACTTTAATTTACTATATTGCGATTTTAACACATTTTTTCAAGGAATTTTTTTGTTCAAAGATGTACCTGCTTATGAATAGTAGTTTGAGTTGGAAATATTTTCTTGAAAATCTTAAGTGTCGTATGCCCGGGAGAAGCTGAATTTATATTAAATTTGGTATTACCGGGAATTTTCCTTCTTGAGTTATGCTATATAGATAGACACGCGCTCGTACACACGAAGTCGGTGCTTTCTTTGGACTTAAGGAATCTCCAAACGTGCATTTCTGGCGAAATTTGGTTAAATTATATTTAGATGTAATACAATACTTTTTCTACTGTCTGTAAATACGTTATGGGGAAGGTAATAACTTTATTGTAAACCGAAAATTACTCTTAGTCTATTCCTTATTATCATATCCATACATAAAAGTATACTTTTTTAAACACATTTGGCCTTTGGAGAGAACCAATTTAGCCATCGAACGGAATTTATTTCTCTAGTGGCGCACGTATACACGATACACATACACCCATGCTCGAGGCGGGACTAGAACCCGCGAGCCTCTGCGCGACGGAACTCTAGAGACATACGCTCCATGGCCACGAGGGCTGACAGAAATATTCTCCTACCAATAATTACCGTTTACAGACTGCCTCTGTAGTCTAGGGTCTGTAACCTAAAAGTCGCAGAGTTCGATTGTCAGCTGTTTTTGGGAACGCTTTTTCTCCCATTGGAATTGTAGACTACTCTCCGCGGAGACTAAGTGTGTATATGACAGTGAAGGTGAGTGTTTTATGTAATAAACAGAAACCTAGAAGCAACTAGTTTTTTTTTTGTCTTAAACTTCCCAAATTTGGTTAGTCGTAAGATACTGAAACGAAACGCGGATTTTAATGTTAGAGACGCATTGGTTTGAACCAAAGTATCGAGTAACTTCATAAAACCTAAAAATTTACCACACAACATTCTTGAAACGATATTTGATACTGTATGTTTTAATAAAGGTTTTACAATTATGTAAAACTGAATGAGAATGAAGGATCCAGGATTCAACCCTTACGTAAATTCACCTAGGAGTTTCTAAGGTTTCTTTCGTGGGTTTTCCCTGGCAGTTTAACAACTGCTATCGTGTATTCTTGTGTACAAATTACCTGTCCCGTATCTCCTTTCATTTAAACGTTCTATTCTTCAGTGAGGGTTACAGTGTTATACAGGTTAGTCACTTGATTTGGTTTGAGGGGAAAATAGTTCCTTTCTTGGCATTGTCCTGTGCCTGTCAATCTGTTGGAGGGACGGCCTAGCTCATTCACAATATGGGGAAACAGATGGTTCGTTACCCCGTGTTCATTTCTCCTGAATGCAAGTAAACAGCTTACACTTGCCTGCAGTGCTGAAGCCAAAGAAGAGTTTATAAAGGAACACCTTATTTTAGTTCGATTTGGGCAATCTTTTCTCTTTTTCATACGTGGAAATTGATGTGGTACCTTGAGGTATTACGTCTGTATGATTACTGCATTAAAACTTGTTATATATTTATATAATGTGTACTGATTAAAGGCCAGAACTCGTTGAGTTAGACAGGCCTACCTGTAAATTATTGCAAGTCATACCTGAAAGCACTTGCATATACTGTCTTTGAGATTAACAATATATGATCATTACTTTTTATAATACCTACACCGAAAAATGTCAATCCAGTCGCTATTGCAGTTGTTATTTTAGGTATTTTCACTTCTCTACATATTTAAACTTGTTGATGAAACATGTTGATTCTGCCAATCTTTTTTACCATTATACCATGTTCATGAACTTAGATTTTATTTACTGGCAAAACCATGAATGGTAATACAATTTAGTACTGATCGTGAAATAATGACTTATTAACGCTTTGCTAGCAGATTACACAGGTAAATATAAAATGAATAGAAATAACTGTCTAACAAGTTTTAATCGATGTTTACATGGTGGGTATAAGCTTGGGAAATAGCCATGACATAACTTATGATTTGCAAATAATGCGTTTTGGTATATTTCGCGAATGTTTGCCAATTCTCACTTGTGTGGTTTGAATAAAATTGACAGTTGCTCTTGCCTAGTTATGCATGAGGTTGTTTTAGTAGATCTTAGTGTGCCTGGCGTGGTTATGTTATGTTTAGTGTTTAAAAACTTGGAAGTTGTCTGCAATGCATTCATCGTTAAGTTCAATATCGAATTACAAAATGTAAAACTTGACTTCCAGTTTTTATCAGGAAAGAAATGGGCAATTCCAAATATTGTAAGATTGAAGTATCTTGTCGATTCGCTTCTTAATTGAATTGTAAATATATTTTGAAATCTAACGTGTCTCCTAAAAGAAATAAAGGTATATATTTGAGCTAGATGCAACACACGTCATAAGTACGTATGTTTGCTCCTTTCTCTGGTTCTTTTTAACGTTACATATGGTGGAGGCACCGTTCCTCTCTTTTCAGCGTTATATAATTAATTAGGAATATTCTTTCAGTTTGAAAAATTTAAAGAACATTTAATGTAATTTATAGAAAACTCCTTTAGTGCGCGAAAGGACATTTGGAATATTAGCTAAAGTTTGGTTTAAAAAAGCAGCAATGCTGCATGATGTCAAAAGACTTCAAGGTAATATCGTGATAACAATATACTTAATATCCTAAATGGCTATTTACCTTTAACTTTGGACACAAGCTAAAGCGCACTGATAACCTAACAATTGAGAAATCATTACCTCCAGCGTTAAAACGTAGATGAATAGAGTACAGGGGGACTCTGTTGCATTGTTCTCCAAATGAACCTTCGTTCCGTCCAGAAAGAACCGACTTCTGTATGCAATGATGGATCACTAATTAATAGCAAAGGCCGTGCAGCAGCTGGAGTCATTGTAAACTGTTCAGCTTGTATGTGTCAATAGAAATCAATGCAAGCCGTATGGCACAGTGTTCAACAAATATGTTTCAGAGCCTCTATAGGTTAGCTGTTATGCGGCAGCCACACACAGAAACAGGGAAATCGCGCGCTATTGTTATCTAATCTGAACCTGATCATGCACTAGAAACTAAATTGTAATGACATGCCCTCTGCATTTTGATAGTTGATTGATCTGATCTCCCAGAAACATTTTTTGATTTAGGTGGATTTATTAGTATTAGGTTAGAAAAAGAAACCATGTTCTGTATGAATTACTCTACTCATTTTTCTAAAACTGTTGTTACTAAATCTTATTCTTATCTACTTCTTGCTAATTGAGCTTACATTTCATTATAAATTTTGTTGAAGGTATAGGGCTATTGCAGAAGGCTAGAGCAATAGTTAGGTATTTGTAAAAGAGATTACAATGGATAGTTTTGGAATTCTTTTCTCTTCGCAAATGCGGGAGAGAAAGCAAATATCGACTGCCAATTTCAGTTAAGCAGCATTTGAAGTTTTAATCCAATAACAGGGAATATCTCGGAAAAGACTAATGCTTCACAGATTTTCATCATGAATTGTGTGCTATAAGTATCAGTGCAGTCAGTTTTTCTGTGAAGAAGGTTCCAGAACGCTATTCTAAGGAAATTCAAGATAAACGTTTTATTTTCCATTACTATGATTAAAACTTAATAATTTAAACCAAACAAGGACTTACTAACGTAGGGGATGTTTATTGAATGGGTCTTGCTCTTCCAAGATTGATACCGAAATTAAGGTTTGCCAGAAGTAAGGAATCATGATGGATGTCGAAGGAATGTTGGTTCTTTGTTACGACAAGGGAAAGGCCAGTTGAGTTGTGGGGAAAGTTGTTATAACAAAAGCAATGTCAGAAACAGTGTCCTTAGCAGTTTTCTAAAGGAGCGCACTTGACTCGTATGAAGAGGGAATTCTTTGGATCATTTACAGTGGCGACAAAACAGCCACAAAGGGACTTTGGTTGAAAAGGAGTTTTCAGAGTGAAAGTGATACACCCACGCGCGTCTGTGGTCATTGAGAGCAGTCTTCGGCGTGGAGCCGATGTGGGCAGTTCGTGGCTAGGAAGCCATTAGAACAGTCTTCGGCGTGAGGTCGATGAGAGCAGTCTGAGGCGTGAGGGCGATTAAGGCAGTCCTCTGGTTCCGTCTTGAATATTTGTCGGTTCATACATATGAGGAACGAATAAAAGTTTATCGAGTAATAAACATTCTGCCGTCAGTAACTCTAAACAGAGATTGGTAACCCTTGGTCGGCAACTTTCATTTCGATGATTTAAAAGAAGCAGTAAATAAATAAGTTGGAAACGGGCATTCCAGTGTTATTAAAATCTTCTTCTCACACACATCCACGCATACCCTGAGAGAAACCTCATTGCTCGCCGATTTATTTGCTCGCCATTAAATTATAGTATCAAATTGGCGTCTCAACGTGGAACTTGTGTTGCACCCATTTAATTATTGCTTCAAGATGCAGAACTTAAATACTAACAAGGGAACTATCACTGTACTCACACCGCTACGCACCTGAAAATTGGATGGTAAAATGTCTACTGTATATAAACCATGTATAGGTACATCAAAAAGTTGCTGCGGAGTAGTACCGCAAGCCCAAAAGTGTCATATATGACCGATTGCAAGTCGCTGCTGGAGATCCCTCGTCAGCTCTGTGCCGAATGTGGGGGAACGGCGCTCCTTACGTATGCTATGCGTAGACCGCTACCCGTCAGATGTAAACAATCCCTCAGCACAGTGCTGTGTCACACCTATATGTTCCTAGGTATGCTGGACTCATTTTCGGGTACCTCCAGCTGTACTCCGCACCCGATTTTTGGCACATAGGCCCCACATAGAGCAGAGATACCATAAAATCTTTCAAGCGTGTACAAATGTGAGCATAGTGATAGTTCTGTTGTAAGTTTGGCGATTGACCGACATTTTGTTTTTAAGTTTTCTTGTTCGCATTCGCGCACATAGAAAGACAATATCTTCTTATAAATTACTTTTATTTATTTACTCGGAGAGCCCCAAAAAGTAAATTTTCGATAGTATTGTTGTTCAGTTGTTTGTAATATTATGGAAGGAGTGTGCAATTTAAAGGACAGTGCATATAGCGACATGCTTTTAAATATTGTACTATCTAATGAGCTACATGCTTCATGTACTTACATCGAAAGCTGTAATGAAACCATTTCTGTAAAAATTCACCTTGGTTAAAATGAAGTGGCTAGACAAATTTGCTTTTATGGGTATAGTTTGTAGAAGCTGTGCAAAAATAAACGAAAGAGTGGGTTGGGGGCAAGTCTCTGTATGACTTGAGCTCAATTTTTGAATGTTTATCACAATGTTATGGAAACAAAAGTGAAATTTTACGGCCAGCAAATATAGTAACACTTTCGGGTTCGATTCCCGTGGCCGACCTATCTGATCCATAGTGTGTTTTCGAGGGATTTCCCGGGTCGCCAGAGAACTTACAGCCTCCAAAATTGCTGTCCTTCCATTTCATTTCCATTATTTCACATCTCTCATCTGGTGGTCTTTCAGGGTAAAAGTGTCAGCATGTGTCAGCGCTGCATGGCAGGATGATATGCTCTGAATGAACCACTTCCTCCTCCAGTAGGTCGATTAAACCGGCTGAGTAGGGAGGAATGACCGTTCTCTTGGCCTACCGGGCGAGGTTTCTATCTAAGTAAAATGTAGGGACCCTGCCCTCTGCATTGTCGTGGCTCCTAGAGATGGTCGCCCTGTCTCCTCTCGCCTCATCCTTCCTCCGGAGCCCTTAGGTATCATAAAGATGTAGCACTGCCTAATCCCTCCGTAGCAATCCCAATCTAGCAACCCATTTTAAGAAATACTACCTTGGTTTCGTGAATCCACTACGTTTATCAAGAATTTACACTTCGAAATGCACTTCTTACCTCTTAAGAAGCAATGCTGATTCAACAAAAGTCGGTTTAAACACGCTTGCTATTAAATCAGTCTGATGCTTCTGACTGTGAAATTCTCAGCAAAGCGAAAAGGAATAGAGGAAACAAAGGGCACGTGAAATAAAAGAAACATTCGCGGTGGGAATGTGGAACGTCGTGGAAATGTAATTCCAGTGACATAGAGCATAAGGTGTAGGAAAGTAGGAGGAGAGTGGCATTACGTCATTACACAAAGCGGCCTGTCAAATGTTCTCCTTGCCCCCTTCCCTCCCTGCTACCCTTACCCGGGTGGCGGTCGGCCTGTAATTGAATTCGATTGTCCAGGTTAAATCAGGGGTGAAGCGCTGGAAATTGGAAATCTTGCTAATTTCCCGCGTACACACAGAACCGGCGGGGAAGGGACGATGGATCTCTGTATGTGAGCGCGATCTTTGGTCCTTGGTTTTCCATTGTGCTCTACTGGTCCTGACTGGTGTCATTTACTTATCTGATGAGGTAGTATTCCTGACATTAAACCTCCAGCACTAAATACGGATGCAATTGTTATAGGGAAAGAAAGGGAACAAGGGAGGAATTACTAGTTTCTGCACAAAAATAACAACATACACCAGAAATCATGCGATGTGAGAAGAAATATCCAGCACAGTCTGGTGTAGAGACTTGACTTTTACTTTCTATAATATAAGTACAGTATGCAGAGAAAGCACTGTATTGCATTAAACTTTGATGTTATAAACGAAGATAACGCGGTTCGCTGAAAACGTAACCTAATTTCCAGAAAAAATTAATAAATAGTGGTTGAACATAAACGATTTATTATGTAACCATTAGATCTACCTATAGAACATGCAGATTCCACCAAGATTTTGTTTCCGTATTTATACAGGGTCACAATCAAACTTTCGAAAATCAAATCAAGTATTACATCTGAAAATCAAAGATGGTGCCTTTTGTTAATCCTTTAATAGATATTATAGATTATTAATTTATTAAGATTTATTATTTACAGATATTGGGCCATGTCAGAATTTAATTTGGGGTGAACTTAATTAACGTACTTGATAAAATATACATGTTCTGCTCAACTGAAGGCTGAAGTTCCTTATGGAAGTTTATAGAAAATATAAGACTTTTTATACTTAAAGAGCTTCTTCTTCTTCTTCTTCTTCTTCTTCTTCTTCTTCTTCTTCTTCTTCTTGTTCTTGTTCTTCTTCTTCTTCTTCTTGTTCTTGTTCTTGTTCTTCTTCTACCTCACGGCTTTGGATTGTTTAACCCGTTCCGGCTCCAAATTGGCCCGCCCATCTTTTTTTCGGTCTTCCCTTGTTTCTTCTTTCTCTAGGTTTATAGTTTAAGGTTATTTTTGGTATTCTGTTATTATTCATCCTCTAAACATGTTCTTTCCATTGATTTTTATTTCTTTCAATAGTATGGTTTATTTCTTCTACTTTTAATTCTGTCCGAATATCCTGACTACGTTTTTTTATCAATTTTGGTATCCAGCTATTGCTGTTATGAATTTCATTTCTGATGACTGTATCCTCGTACTATTTCTTTTTGTTAGTGTCCAGGTTTCTGATCCATAGATCAGAGTTGGTATTGCCATTGTTTTGTATAGTTTTATTATAGAGTCCTTTCTTGCTTTATTTTTTAATGTTCTTTTTGTTGTGCCTGATATATAGTTAAATTTATTTATTTTCTCTATTATATCAGCTTTCCCTTGGTACGAGACATTGCATCCTAAATAATTAGTATGATTTCTGCTCAATTATTATGTTATCTAACACTATTTTTTATCTTACTAGATTAATTTCTTTAAATTCCGTGGTTTTGGATTTATTTGCTGATATTTTCATTGCATATTCTGTAGCAATTTTATCTAGACTATACAGCATTTTCTGCAGGTCATCTTCATTTGTGGCCATTATTATTTAATTCGTGATACTTTGTCAAAAGCTTTACAATAGTCAATAAATGGTAAGTGCGTCTCTAAATTTTGTTCTCGTCGTTTTTATATTACTTGTTTAAGAGTAAAAACATTGTCAATGGTGCTTCTTCCTTTTCTAAAACCAGTTTGTTCTTCTAAGAGTATTGCATTTGTTATTTTGTTTAACCGAGTACTTTTTTGTCATATATTTTGTAGGCAGCACACAATAAACTGATCGATCTATATGGATATATGGATTATTTAACTAAAATTCGCAGTTATAAAGTATCCATTATACATCCAAACGTTTGTATGGACTCTCCATAATGTCAGGGAGAGGTACAATATCTTAAGGGAGGAAATCATTAGATGAACATAACCTAGAATAAATGAGGTTCAAGAACTGGGTGGTAGAACTAAGAACATTTCTACAAGCAATAAAATTCTAATATTACACAAAAATATGTAGGCGTACGAGTGAAAAGCATAGCTGAAAATGAAAAGTCTATATAAAACTTTTTTTTATGAAATCTGGATTTTCTTTAAAATGACCCTAACAATTTTGATTAAACTGTTATATTTATGACATATATAGCCGTATATTTAACTTATTTTAATGACAAATGACGTGTACCTCGAATGTTCTGGGAATGTGTTTTCAAATCTACGTTATTCCAGATGACTTTTGGATGCTGTTAAATAGAAAAATATAGAAAAAATCTTAGTTCACAAAAAATGTACCTCTTATTAACGCATAACATTTATGTTGAATACTTTCTTTGTATAAATAAGCATTATTTCTAAGTATTTCTTTTATTTCTGAATTTTAAAGGTTTCCATTTTGTCTAAGAAGAAGTCGTTCAGCTTTTAATGTCCTGGCTATGAAGAGAGAGTGGGATATCAAGCCTTTCCATAGCAACCGGCTCTTAAAATATTTGACTTTCCATTAAGACTGATATTTTTCTATTTGCATTGACCTGCAAGGAAAAAGTACGAAAACAATTTCTACAGGCGTTTATTTCGATTAATATGAAATAGGTATAGGATACTCGCTTTAAGAAAAATTTATACAAGTATAGAGTGAATTATTAATTACCTTATTTAAAATTTATATAAAATTTACATAATTTAATACTTCCTCTTGGAGTTTATTTCTACTTATTCCCCTTAAACTTAACATTATGTTGTATATATTGTACAAGAGAAAGTGGAGAAATCATGCGAATGCATAATCATATATTGTATATATTTCTATATAGCTTTCATAAACCACACTTCTGAAACTTATTTTTCTTATTTTTCTATATACTTTATATTAATTTATATTATATATTACATATAACAAAAACATTTGCAGACGGTTTCATTCTGTATTTCGTTGAATTAAAGTGAGATAGGGGAAACCGAACTGAGATGTTTATATGCTTGCCTAGAAATTTCACGCCCTTTCTGCGACACCGCAAGAAACAATTGAAAATCGACAAAACTTTAATGTCACGAAAGTAGTTTGAAAACTTATTGTGTGTTTTAAAGATATTTGTATGTTTTTGGGAATAAGTTTTTATCAATCTTATGGTTTACCTCTTATACAGCTTCACACAATTCCTTTGGACTGAAGAAGCGTTTACCAGGTTCACATATACAACAAATTCAAGACATACATTTTATTTTTAGTGGAAATGTAAAATTACTTAAGATATTTATTTAAGATAATTGATGGAAATTAATCAGTTCTTCACACTAGTGATACATTGGCTAAGGGGATCCGTGGTTAAAATCCCAGCTATGGTATTGAATTTTTCATGTCCACTCTATTTACCCAAAAACGTATAGTATATCAGTCAAATTATGTAGAGTAATATTTGTAAAAATTGAACATTTTGGAAAATCTTGCATATAAAGTATAGTTTGAGCTAGGGAGATTTTCTTAATAGCTTGTACCGGATCCCCGCAAGGTGTATGCTTTTTTTCTTAAACGTTGGAGATGTCAAAACATGTTTTTTTTTTCTATGAAAATCCGATATCAACTTTTTTGGGGTAGGCTGAAATATCTTCTCTGTGTACTAGACACGGTAGACAAAATAAATGGGATGTAAACATATCCAATGCTTGATAATACACTATAATACACTTTGAACACTATATACCAGTATGGGAAATACTTCCTAAAGTTTGAAGAATCTAAGGCCTTATTACAAGAGAACATTAATTCAAGTCATGTACTCCTGATCGACCAAGTAGATAAGCATCTGAGGAAGATAAGTAAAAGGTTTGAAATTGAAAAGCCAGAAACAGAGGAGGGAAGAAGAAACTACTATGCAAATGTTAATGAAAAACTTGATAAGTTAGAAGTCTCATTCTGTGGATATTAAAGAACTGTTGAATAAGCTGTAGAGCCGTATAAAGAAAAAGTAATGGAATATACAGAAGGTTTGAGTAATAAATGCTAGTTTCGAAATACATTAAGAGAATATGAAAGAAAACAGAAATACCGATACACACAGAAAAGGATGGACTGTAGTAGACTTAATAACAAAATAAAAAGGAAATTTGTCAAGAAAAGATCATAAATATAAGTCACTTGGGCAGAAAATTGCTTCTTAATGTTCCCATGAGCTGCGTTCCATCTCTGCTGTATATGGTGCATGTGTGCTAAAAATCGTGTGCGGAGTATAGCTAGAAGTACCCGAAAATGAACCCAAAATAGGTAGGAACATACAACACAGCATTGTACAGGAAGGAACGACCCAAGAAAAGTGTTTCCAACATTGAAAAAACACATTTGACCACATAAGCATCAATATTGGTACTAAAGCACAAGTACATAGGTGATTCCATATCATGATAGTGTTATTTGACATTTTGATAAACATTTATTTTCAAAATAAATTGGGAAACAGAATATATTTATCATTTAAATAGGTTTTAGTTTAAAATACATACTACACTTGTCCAGCTAGTTGTTCAAAGTCTCATTTATTTTGTCACTTTTATGGTTTCTTTATTCGAAATTTAAAAACAACGACGACTACAAGAATGACAAGAACAATTTATTGCAGTCAAATAGCCACAATGTATGAAGTACGTCCAGAAAGTAAGTTCTGTTTGGTAATAAAATTAAATTGTGTACAGATACAGAAAAAAATTTTATTGCACAAAATTCTACAACTCTTAAACTACTTTTCCACATAATTGCTGAAATTTTGCAGGTATTTGTCATAGCGAGGCACAAGTTTTTGTATACCTTCTTCATAGAAGTTTGCCGCCTGTGTCTTCAACCAACTGGAAACATTTTCTTTCAGCTCTTCGTCATTGTTGAAGTGTTGACCGCCAAGGAAAGGTTTGAGATGCAAAAACAGATGAAAGTCGCTAGGAGCGAGGTCAGGGCTGTACGGGGTGTGGTCAAACACGTCAGAGCCAAATCCCTGTAGGATGTTTTTCGTCGCATTTCCAGTGTGTGGTCGTGCGTTGTCGTGAAGAAATACAGCACCTTTTGACAGACGATAAATTTCAATGGGTTTCACTTTTCTAGCATTTAGAAAACCAGTCACAGATCTGATTTCACAAGCGGATAAGATTATCAATCAACAACGACATTGTAAACAAGCACAACAAAGCGTACGTGGCTGACAGCGATCTCACAATGGCGCACGTTTCTTCTCCTTGATACAGAGCGTCTACCGCGCATGTGAGGAACTACGATCGCAGCGCTGCAGCGGAGACAAATTGAAACAGAACTTACTTTCTGGACGCCCCTTTTTGTATACACGCTTATATCATCATCATCATCATCATCGTAATCTTCCTTCATGCATTAGGCATTACAGTGTGTTGCAGTCTGCATAATTTATTTTACTGGTTCCACCGTTTTCTTGGTCTTCCCATGCTTCTGTTTTCTACTGGTCTATAGTTCATAATATAGAGAGGTAAGCTCTCTTTCTCCATGTTTTGTACACTGGTTACCCATTCACTTCTACATTCTTGTACACTGTCATTCATGTCGAATATTTGTAACTCTTCACATGTATCTTCATTTCGTTTGTAGTCGATTTTTCTATATCCCTGCTTCTTAGACATTTTTTCATTTGCCTGAAGTTTTCTTTTTTTTCAGTTATGGCCCATACTTCCCTGCTATATAGTATTTTAGGTACTGACATTACTTTATATAATTTAAGAATGGTATCTTTACTTGCTTTATTTTTTATACTTCTTTTTAGTGTTTCATTCATATAGTTGAAAGTTTCCGACTTTTTAATTAGGTATTTTTCTTTCTTATATCACATGTAATAATAAAAGTATCTGAACTTGTCTATAGTATTATTTTCTATTACAATTTTGGATCTAATGCTCTCTTTACCTTTAAAAGCCATTACTTTACTTTTATATGGAGATATAGCCATATTAAATTCCTTTAAGATTTTGTTTAGCTCTTGTATTGCCTTCTGAAGTTTGTTTTCTGAGTTAGAGATAATAAGCTGGTCATCTGCGAATATAAGGGATATTACAAAGATTTTACGTTAAGATTTGTAGCATATATTCCTATCCTACTAATCCATTGTCTCATAATTTCGTTCATATAAATGTTAAAAAGTAGCGGAGACATACTGCATCCGTGTCCTAAGCCTAGATTTTTTTTTTCTATTTTGTGCTGTTGTGGTCCATGTATTTGTATCATATAAATAAAATTTTGTGTTTGCAGAATAAATGTAGGGATGTCCTTCTCTCAATACACACCATCACATGGCATCTATCACACTGTTTTCCACATAATCTGTATTAGCAGACCGTGTTGGGTGTATGGAACTTCTGCCTTGCACACTGGGTGGTGGAATCCGTGGACCGCTAGTTTTGTCATGAGATGGCAATGTTTATACTCTGTTCTCATCCATTGTTTATTGAACATGACATCTGTGTCACAAAAATCTTAACAAATGTCATTTCGTTTGCCTTCCAGCTCCTTCAGTAGATTGTAGTATGTTGCTGTGCAGGGTAAAGGCATGTCGAGTCGAACTTCTTCAGTGAGGAAAGGTTTACATGCCAAGATGTAGACCAATCGAGTTGGAGTTGGCATAATTTTATATGAGAGGCATGTTTTTTTAAGTCAGTACCGTTTTGGAATTAAAAAAAAAGACGTGCATAGGTATCGCAATAATTTTATTTTTACATGAAAGCCTGTAACTTAATCTACTTTTCTACATAATTTCCGTGAACATCGAGGCACTTGTCATAACATGGCACCAAATTTTGAATACC
Source organism: Mantis religiosa (assembly GCA_030765055.1). Classification (NCBI taxonomy): domain Eukaryota; kingdom Metazoa; phylum Arthropoda; class Insecta; order Mantodea; family Mantidae; genus Mantis; species Mantis religiosa. The sequence goes on from CM060954.1 coordinate 53,261,584, forward strand.
CTTCTCATAAAAATTCTGCCACCTGTCGTGTTAACCACTGTATCACAACTGTTTGACTTCGTTATCGTCTTGAAGACGCTGACCGCCCAGATGTTCCTTTAAGTGCCGGAACAAATGGTAGTCGTTGGGCGTCAGATCAGGCCTGTATGGAGGATGATCCAGAGTTTCCCATTGAAAAGATTTGATGAGATCTTTGGTCCGATTAGCCACATGTGGACGGGCATTGTCATGCAGCAAAACGATACCCTTACTCAACTTGCCACGTCTTTTGTTGTGGATTGCACGGCGCAGATCGTTCAATGTCTCACAATAAGATGCTGCATTGATTGTCTCATTACGAGGCAGAAACTCCACTAGCAATACTCCTTTTCTGTCCTAAAAACCTCCCGTAGGGGAAGGGATGCATCCCTTTCAGCTGCCAAAGTGCGGGCGCTGCGGACCCCTAGCACTCGTGGTACCTCTGACGTTACTAGAGGAACCTCGGGCCGAACATGCCGAGCCCCTCCCGAATGTGAGTTGTTCGGATTGGGTTGGACTCGAGGGGGCAGTGTGTTCCCGTCACCCACGGGCAATTGGGTACCTTTGGCCAGGCTACCGGCCGCCCGGATGGGGTTAGAGGGTTGCCTCATAAGTTTCGGGAACTAGCCTGCAGAGCTACACTGGCGGCCCTACCAAGGTTTATTGGTAGCTGGTTCATTAAGGACCGGCGCGTAAGTGGCGTATCCACTTCCGTCCTGTCTGCCGTGTGCAGGCGGGAGGAGCAGCTTATAAAATAGGTGCTGTCCTACGGTAAATATACCCGAGAGGCCCGGGTTCAGGTCCTACGGGGCCAGTACTAATGGGGGTAGATCCTCGCATTTAATTGTCCCAGAAACCTGTGTACATGATTTTCCGGGCAGAAATTGTTTGCTTAAACTTCACTTTTGTGGGTAATGATGAATGTCGCCATTCCATGGATGGTTGTTTCGATTCTGGTGTGACGTAGGCCACCCATGTTTCGTCACCAGTAACAATTTGGTCTAAAAAATATTCACCTTCATTGTGGTACCGCTCAAGGAAAGTCAATGCACTGCCTAAACGTTGGGTTTTGTGCAAATCTGTCAACATTTTCGGAACCCAACGTGAACACAATTTCCGGTACCTCAAGTTCTCGGTCACAATGCGATACAAAACACGACGAGAATATTGAGGAAAATAGTCGCGCAATGATGAAATTGTAAAGCGTCTGTTTTCTCTCACCTTTTCGTCCACTTTCTGCACCAGATCTTCAGTAACGACCAAAGGACGCCCACTCCGTTCTTCACCATGCACATTTGTGCGGCCATCTTTAAATGCTCTCACCCATTTCCTTACATTTCCATCACTCATAATGTTTTGTGCGTAAACTTCACAGATCTCACAATGAATATCGCACGGTTTTACGCCTTTAGCACTAAGAAATCGTATAAGAGCCCGTACTTCACAATCGGCGGGAATCACGATTGTCGGAGGCATCTTAAACACTCAGTAACCAACGTATACAACGAAGAATCAGACTGTAATGGCGTCAGTGCGTAGATCAGAGATGTAGGTAACCAGCGCGCATGCGTGGAACGCCGACCGTAGCGATGCGGCGGCGGAATCGCAAAACGGTACTGACTTAAAAAATGATGCATCGTAGAAATGTTTCTTTGATATTTTCTATGTCTTTCAGATTCGATTTGCCAAAATGTTCCCATATAAGCTCTATACCATTCGTGAGTATTGGCGGTATCTTTTCTGATTGCAAACTTAATTCAACCACGAAGAGAAGAAAAAGAAGGAAAGCAAAAGAGAAAGAAGGGAAGAAAGGAAAATTAATTAAAGAAAGCTAAATGGAAGATGCTTTTTTTGAATACCCATCGATGTTTTTCCCTATTGCGTCGTTTGTGTTGTCCATAACATTATACTTAATTATAATATTTTAAAGACAAGACGTATTGACAAGTAAAGTAAAGAAGTGAAATAATCACAGATTTCATCTTAACTTTGGACCTGCTCTTAGAGAAAGAAAAGAAAAAGAAGAAGGAAGCTGGGAGAAAATTCCTCAAAAGCCTGCACATGGACTGAGCTTTACGAGTAAATGTGATCGCAGAACCAATCAGCCAACTGATTATATCTAGGCAGTCTACAAAATTAGAATCGCTCATAGCAAACCTCAACCCGCTGTCACAGCCAGAACGAGAACTATTAAGCTGTAAATGATAGCTCCCATCACTTTCCAACGGTTCAAAGGATATGAGTGGCTTTATATTTAACTAAAACTACTACCGGACAGCCACTAGCTTATGTTCTCTCTCTATACAGAGAGAAGATAAAAGTTTATTTTTTTTTTCTTTAGGAAAACTAGCTAGCAATGTAAGTTAGGCAGTTATTAAGTTATTACAAAGAGTTCAAATCAAAAATATATAAGAAGGATGAATATATTTATTATAATTTTTAAAATAATGGAGTTGAGTTATCAGAAAAAGTTGGAGCTGCGTATCTAAAATTCTCATTTCTTATTTTTAAGTTATTTTGTGGTACGTAAACTTAAAACCGCTAGGAAAAGTAAAAGATATTTATAGTGTGCTTTACAGTCTTTGATGATAGTTTAATAGGATTTATTGAAGTATTGCTATTTGAAACTCGTTTTTCCCCAAAGTTACATATATAAAGTGAGATACAAGACAAATGTTCGTGTAATTAGATCGCACTGTTGAAATTTCAAACCTTCATTATATTTAGCACAAACAATAGCACTGATGCATGTTCTGTACAAGTACTTATCTTCAGTTTTGTGTGCACTAGGCTGTCAATTTACTGTGCCGCTTTGGTACTATTTTTAAGTCTTCGTTTAATATAACTACTACATCTGTTCTCAAATAGATTTAAAACTGGGATATGTTATGGCCTTTGTAATTCTTTTACATTATTTTCTGGAGGAACTGAATTATTAATTTTTATTGTGGTAGGAAATGTCATAATAACACAAATACGATTTCTACATTTTCGAAACTATGCTTTATTTTGTAAAAACAGACTTGTTTATTAAGAACTTTGTACCGTTAATTCTCCACGTATATATAATAAATAATCTGCCTATTACATGGATAGACATATAGCTCTAAATATTTTTGAATTTGGATGTTCTATTCTTTAGTCAGTATGGCAAAGGGATCAAATCTATATATACAAAAATGAATTGACGTTTGTTAGTCTCATATTTACACCGCTTCAAAGAACTCAAAATGTCTTCCATGTAGAAAATGGGCCATAATTCGAAAAAGATGATAATCTGATGGTGCAAGATAAGGCTGTATGCTGGGTGTGGTAGTAGTTCGATTCCTTCCAATTCTTGAATTTTTTCCATGGTTGTTTTTGCAGTATGGGTTGTAGCATTGTCCTGTTGTAATATAACTATTTTGTGTAACTAATGCTGGGAGTCTCAGTCTCAAAATTTCATGAACTCGTTCCAATTAATATCCACCTCAGTTGCTCGACCGTTTGGAACAAACTCTCAGAGAATTACACCTTCAAAATTCCACAAGAGACACATTACTTTGGGACCGAACTGATTTCCGTTAACGATGCCTTTGACAGGGGACCTATCCACTGTTTCGAGGCATCAGGGTTTCCCTAATATACCCTTTTTTCATCACAAGTGACAATTCACGTGAAAAAGTTATCGTCCATCGGATCACGGATAAGCTCACGACAGATATCCACCCTTCATTCAGCCTGTTGATGTGTCAGTTCATGAGGTACAGATCAAAGCTTCTGTATGATTTTCCAGTTGTCTTAATGTGGCGATGTATGGTATTTTTTGATGTACCAAGTTCTCCTGAAAGCCTAAGGGTACTATTTTACATATTTTCTCGCAAAACGAGGCGTGTTTCCTCAATATTCCATACTTTAGGTCTTCCAGAACGTGGTAAATCTATAGTGTTTTCATCTCCATTGCTGAAACGTTGGAACCATCGTTGTGCCACACGCTCACTAAGGACATCACCTTCCACTTCACATTCTTCGAGTTGAGGCAGCGGCATTATAATCTTGTTTCCATCAGTGGTTAAAAAAGACTCTAAATTCAAACAGTGTTATCTCCATTTTGTATTTGTATATTGTGACTTTGTGGGTTCGTAAAATTAAAAGTCCAATTTGGTGAAATTCTAAATGTTCTTTATTTGCGTATAAATACACCTCGTAGCAGCAAAATTACATCACATATCGCAACACAATCTTCCAAGATCGATGACAATAACAGCGTTCAGTTTACAACACTCAGCTGTTTTCTGCTTACCTGTCGCGACTCTCACCTTTGTTACATGTCTTACAACAGCTCTTGTTTCACAATTTGCAACTCCTTAAATACCTCATTCATAATTTCTAGATTATTCGAAAATAAACCAGAACCCGAACAGTCTATCAGTCAAGAAGTAACTATAAATTTCCATTTATCTCAGTTTGTTTGTGTCTTTTATCTGAAGCGCTATGTTTATCTGCTTATGCAAGCTCGTTATCTACGTGAAACCTATCCGTCTGTTGTCTTTATCTGCAGGCTCTTGGTTTTCATACTGCCCGTCTATCAGTTCCTTTTTTGTAAACAAGCAGCGCGATCGTAGATACGGGTTCGCGACACTGTTAACAACTGAAGACAAATACATTCTTGCAATGTACGCAACATGGACTCCTGTATATAGCATTACCAAAACAAAGAAACCCAACAAATTTTCCAAAACACCAGAATATAGAAACAGGCATTATTTGTGAGACAATCTAATAAAATCAGTGCCTTCTCCTTTTTTTTATGAAAACGGGTACAAAGTGTAAACACTAATCTTACATGTATACACATACAATAAAGCTAAGTGTAATATATTGTTGCTAAAGTGTGTTGATTTATTTGTGTTTTAAATACCATATGCAAAGTAATTCAATATTTAACTTTAAATATAAAGAATATTTAGGTTAAGTTTCTCGTTAAATTTGGTTACTTCTGTAGTAAATTTAAGGGTAGTTTTAGTTACAAATCCTCTTTATTATATTTTGAACTTAATTCTCAGACCACAATTAAAATTTAGTGGTAGGAAATAGCAGTTTGGAATAAATTCCGTAGCATATCTGGAATTGCAGTACTCCAATATCTTAAGAACAATAACAGCAAGAAAAGTGATTGTTGGGAGATCTGGAAGTCATATAAATCATAAAAGGGGAACCTTCTCAACATCTTTGGCGCTGAAGGGAAATTTAATTTCGATGTTCCTCTAACCAAAACGCAATATCGGACTTCTTTCAGCCCTTCTCTCATTCCTACGGAGCTTTTCAGTGTCTCCTGTTTTTCCTTCCTTCCTTCCAATCTTTTTCTCTTTCTTTCTCTTCATTGTGCTCTCGAGTCTTTTCTTTCATTGAGTGACTCGGCGACCTACATAATGAGTTTAACGGGATTACAAAGATTCCACTAGGCAAACAAACCAGGGAAATTAAATTCGCTTGACAAAAGCGGGTGGAGCGACTAAGAAAAGGGAGGGTGCCAGTGGGAAGCAGGTAAGATGTCTAGAGGAATACCTTAATGACAGTTCCTTGTTTGTACAGTTGGTGTCGTTATGAGGGTCATGGGAAATGGAATCTCAGTGTTTTCTCCTTCAACTTCAATAAACTATCAACTCTTTGTTCAACCATAATTTGATTACAAGCACTTTGTCTCCTATAGCAGATTATCCAGAGTCCAATAGGAATGTGTTTTCTTTCTTGTGCTCAGTTCTGATTCATTTAGAAGATTTGCAACCTCGACCATCAAGTATATTCACTACGCCCTCTCTCCTTATCCTTAATACTCATATAGCATAACAGTTTCGATCCATGTAGTTTTACTAAACTCTAAGTCATCGAGCCCTAAAACACCACACAGTCATTCAAAGTCATTCGAAATGCTCTTATTGTAGCTTTCACTGAAAAGAAAACAGAAATTTTTAATGCTATGAAATACTCGGTAACAGAACTCTGTTATTAGCTTAAAACTTTAATCAGGGTTCTTGTGTTGCTTTGTTACCTCCATTTCTTTCCTTCTTTTCTCCTTCCTTTGTTTTTTCCCTCCTGGAAAGGGTTCTTTTTTCCACAAGTTTTCTCTATCCTGAAATACCAATATAGATAACCAAGCTCTTTGGCAGCCAGACCGATTTGGGCATCAAAGATGAATATCGATTTGAAGTTTAAACAATTATGATATTCGAAAATTCAAAACAATGGCAGTGAAAAGGTCTCCGAAATGACTATGACACAAAGATGTTTATATGAGAAATTTCCAGAACTTTAGTTTTGCTTTACTAAGATATTGCAGGTTCCTGGGTTTTCTGATTATACAAAAGAAATTCAGAGTGAAGAGAACTTCGTAGGCTACCGTCGGAAAATTCAAGATATCTCATGCAAATATCATAAACATATATTTTAACTAAGTTTTTAGATCTAATTTTGAGAGAATAAAAAGGTCACGAGTTTTTTCTTCCACACAGATTATTTGTGGTTGGGAATATTTCTGCAAACCTTCATATTTTTTCCTTGAAAGGCGACACCATTTATTTATTTCTTTAGTTTTTAATGCTGTTCATTCACGCACGTGCACACACACAATCATTGGCGGAGACTTTTCTAAGAATACTGTGTTTTTGTTCGTTATATAACGAAATGCGAAATGTGTAGTGTTTAACGCCCGCTTTTACTACATACAGCACCGCAGACAGTGACACTGATGATACACGAGATGGAGCACCGCTGGAGTGAGAGCCAGTGAAACCGGAGGACCCGGAGAAAACAGCCCAAGCGCCGTTTTGTCCACCACAAATCTCACTTTGAGGTCACCTGGGATTGAACACGGAATGCATTGTTGGGAGTCGAGCAATCTATACTCAATCTCACGCTAGTTTAATCCTGCTGTAAACAACAAGGCGGAGCTGACTCAACTCGCCACGTGCTAGACGCTAGATGTACGCACATAAGTTTTGCAACACTAGCAGTGCTAACTTCTAGACAATAAATAAATATAGTTGGGTTACCCTTTAACTTATTAAATCTATGAGTTGGTTCATTTCTGAATTATTAATCATGAACTTTACTAAGTATAGCACTTTTCGTAAAATCGTCGTATTTCTCCACGCGCTGTTTGCGTTTACGCGATCTTCCCGGTGTTCGTCTTCCGCATGCTTGCGGTTCCATTCTATGTACACTACTGGCGGAAACACCAAGGAGACTACCAGTTTCTTTCTCAATGTTTTTATAGACGATCTCGGGTTTCTTTCTTTAAGCCCCGCGAAACAATGCGCTATCATTCGTCCCTCGCCACTTTTTAAAGGCTTGCTTCGATTGTGTTACACTTCGACTGAAGCACCGACCTGCTCCATGATGAAAGGTTTACTGATTATAAATCGCATATTCATAAATAAGTGTTCTTGGGCTTGAAGTAGGCGAGATGTACAGGGAATGCCGTGTTAAATAACAGAAGCAACTCTACACTAAAACAATAACATTTTCATCAGCATTCTACTCGATATACACCTCGTTGCGAGAGAGCTGCCTGGCATAGTAATGTAAAAATACTATATAATAGCAGTGCCCTTTAGAAATTGTTAAATAAAATGTAGCTTAATTTAACATAAGTTAATAGGGTATATAATTTTACTTCTCTTCTGTCTAATCTTGAACATCTGTGTGGCATGTGAAGCAGAAAGGTAAAATGTGGGGCTATTACCTTTATAAGAATCGAAAACTTTGCATACTCTCTCCGAAGTCAGCTTGCACAGAACACTGATCAGAAAACTACTTACAGTACTTTACTTAAAGGATGGGTTTATCGTACGCAACGCCCATTAACTTCGCTAAGCCAATCAACAGCTTAACCGTTTTCTGTCCTAATTTCTGTCTTTCTTTCCGACCAGATGTTTACAGCAGGATTAAACTAGGTTGAGACAGATTATGATCACTCAGCCAAGGCGCGGCCGTTATACGATTACACGTTGTTAAAGTGCATTCGAATTCTTCGTATCAGTTTTGAATGGAATAGAGTATCCACTTCCTACGCATACTACTGATAGGTATTAGAGGAAATAATGAATAGCTTTAGGGGATTGGGCATTTCTTATTTGCGGCTATTATAATACCTAAGCACATCTAATGGTGCTAAGGTGGACCACTCGCTTGCTCGCATCAGGATATCAGTGTTTGCTACCATGTTCAGGAATACCAGATAGAAATCAATAGACTTCTCTGACCATATCACATTCCTAACGTTTTTGAGCACTTCTTCACGTCATGACTTCATTTTATTAGTTGCGTCCATCATGCTTTGTGCTGTGTATCGGAACAATTAGCACACCTAAGCTAGTTCTGTCAATATTAGGCAGCTGTTAGCAAGCAGAAATAGAAAGAAGTATGTAATTTCATACTCTTAACAAGTAAGCTATACCCGGAACTTAAAATCCACACCCAACAGGAGTGGGATGATCCTGGGCACGGTCCTTGGCAGGGAACCGCAGCACAACACTAACCCATTAGTCCACGGTGCAGGATTATTAATAATAACTAAACACTAGTAACACAACTTCACTTATCTTATTTAAATCCGGGGACCGGTTTCAAAGCAAACATCTGCTTTATCCTCAGCCACTCAGCTTGACACTCACCCACTTACTGACTGACTGACCTTGACCACTACCGGAGTTTGAAGAATAGGTCCTTATCTAACTGCCATCTACCGGGGAGAACACAAACTTATTGATAATGTCTATAGGAGGGATATCATTATTTGTGTTGTCCCCGGTAGATGGCAGTTAGATAAGGAGCTATTCTTCAAACTCCGGTAGTGGTCAAGGTCAGTCAGTCAGTCAGTCAGTAAGTGGGTGAATGCCAAGCTGAGTGGCTGAGGATAAAGCAGATGTTTGCTTTGAAACCGGTCCCAGGATTTAAATAAGATAAGTGAAGTTGTGTTACTAGTGTTTAGTTATTATTAATAACCTAGTTTACTTCACTGTCAGCAGCTTCAGTTTTTTACATAAACCACGGTGCAGGACTTGATTTCCAATTAAGGCTGGAAAATATTCCCTTTCATACAGTTTAGAGTCAGACATGTGAAAAGAATGCGCTTGAGCACAGGTTCGGTGCCATAGGTTCAACAAACAATGCTTACACAACGTGTACTCAGTGGCAGTACTTCTGTTGTGGTGCAAGGCCTGTCGCTTGCGTACAGAAGGTCCAAATTCGGAGCCTTACTATCAGTGAGCAAAACGTTTGTCACAATCAAGTGACCATTTTTCACCCGTTGTAGCCTTATATGATCGCTTATGTACTAATAGCTGGCGTCTAAAATTGGTGTTTAAGCACCAATTCTACTAACTCAAAATTATTCCCACCCAAGAATTGCCGGGATTCCAATTCAATCAATTTATTTTCCTTTGAACTTTTCTCCCAGCGGTGCACGATTGACTGTTGCGCCTGATTTCTCAACCGTCGAGGAGCTTCGGCTGCGTCCCTTCTTTTCATCAATTTAAATTCAAACTGTCATCCTGAAAAACCCACATTCCCGTCTTACGTGGTTAAGTCCTTTCTAGGACAGGTACACGCATGACACACCACTGGCTGTCCGTCAGCCTGCCAATAGAAGTGAATGAATGAATGGTGTTTAAACAGATTTTCTGCAATCCAGGGATTAGGCTCATGGCCTGTTACGTCCTCACTCCATTTCCCTCTCTTCCTCAGCCGACCAACCTCTCTATTTTCTTAAGGTTTATAACTCCACACATTCTTGGGTATTCTATCCTCGTCCATTTTTTCCATATGTTCCTTCCAGTTATTTCTAAGAGGTACGTCCAGAAAGTAAGTTCTGTTTGGTAATAAAATTAAATTGTGTACAGATACAGAAAAATTATTTATTGCACAAAATTCTACAACTACTTTTCTACATAACTGCCGAAATTTTGCAGGCATTTGTCATAGCGAGGCACAAGGTTTTGTATACCTTCTTCATAGAAGTTTGCCGCCTGTGTCTTTAACCAGTTGGAAACATTTTCTTTCAGCTCTTCGTCATTGTTGAAGTGTTGACCGCCAAGGAAAGATTTGAGATGCAAAAGCACATGAAAGTCGCTAGGATGTACGGGGGTGTACGGGGGTGTTCAAACACGTCCCAGCCAAATCCCTGCAGGATGTTTTTTCGTCGCATTTGTGGTTGTGTGTTGTCGTGAAGAAACACAAAACCTTTTGACATCGCAAATTTGCCAATAAATTTCAATTGGTTTCACTTTCTTGGCATTCAGAAAACAAATCACAGATCTGATTTCACAAGCGGTGGGATTTTCAATCAACACCGACATTGTAAACAAGCACAAAAAACGTACGTGGCGGACAGCGATCTCACAATGGCGCACGTTTCTTCTCGTTGATAGAGAGCGTCTACCGCGCATGTGCGGAACTGCGATCACAGCGCTGCAGCGGAGATAAATTGAAACGGAACATACTTTCTGGACGCCATTTGTATTTTCTTCAATCCTCTCATTCAAGTAAAATATTTTTAATTCATCACGTATATCTGCATTTCTAATGAGGTCTCATCTTCTACAGCCTTTCAGACTCCGCACAGAAACTTCATTTCAACACTCTGTATCTTACTTCTATCCCTCTGCCTGAGGATCTAAGATTCACTTTTATATAATAAAAATGGAATCGACATTGTCTTATCTTCTTCATTTCAGTGATTAAGCATTTCTGCCTGTTCCGTCTGCGCATTCATTCAACTATTCCCATCTTTTTCTAGGACTTTCTACATCTCTTCTTCCACGAGGATTTATCTTATTAAAACCAATACTCTTTCTTCGTCCATTCTATTCATATGTTCTTTCAATTTCTGTATATTTTCTTCTATTTTGTCCTGTAATTTATATATGCCTAGTTCCTCTCGAATAGTTTCTTATTAAATCTCGTCTGGTACATCCTTTAACTCTTCTTAAGAACCTAATTTCTCCTGCCTGTATCTTACATTTCTTTCTTTCTTTTAATATCCAGGACTCGCTTCCATACATGAGCACTGAAACTGCTATCGCTTTATAACATTTTAACATTGTTTCTTTCCTTTGATTTTCAATGTTCTTGCTATAGTTGCACACATCTGCTGAGATTTGTTTATTTTTTCTATGTCTTTGTCTAAATCAAAGCTTACATCACGGCCCAAATAGCTGAAATACGAAATGCCTGTTTCAGTCATTTATAATTTATATAAGTCATCGTCTTATAAAATTTCAATTTTGCTTCCTTTCTCTACTTATTTTGTGGAGTTTTCTTCATTGTTCTAAACATTTGTTGGAATTTATTAATTTTATAGTATACAGTTATGACAGACCAAGTATTTAAAATGGGAAACCTCTGCCAAATTTTTCCATTCATGCTTATCTTTGAACGGACATATATATTTTTAAATTATGTTGTTTACCTATTGAATTCTTTACTGTTGTCATAAACAAAAGTTGGATAAAAGGAATAATTCCAGAGAGATGGAAAGTGGCAGAAGTGATATCACTGTTTAGAAAAGGTTACAGAAGACAATGCAAGAATTACAGAGGTATTAGCCTTCTGGATTCAATCTATAAACTGTATGCTAGAATAATAAACAAAAGAGCAAAAATAATAGCTGAATCCCTGATAGGTGAAGAACAAAGTGGTTTCAGAAAAGGAAGATCGACAACAGATATTTTCATATTGCAGCAGATACTGGAGAAAAGAAGAGAACATAATCTGCAGACACATATAGTATTTATAGATTTCCAGAAGGCTTTTGATAATGTAGTCCGAGAAAAGCTTGGATCATAATGAAAGAACAAGGCTACCCAAGACATTTGGTAAAGGTGATGGAAAGTTTATACGAGGGCACTAAAATAATTTTAAGATTCAAGACAGAGAAATCAGAAGAAATTGTAACTAACAAATGAGTCAGACAAGGGTGCCCAATGCCACCGACACTTTTTAACATCTATGTTAATAAAATAATCCAAAATTGGAGACAAAAAATTGACGCAGGCATAAAAGTAGCCCAAGGAAATATTTTAAATTTTTTATTATATGCCGATGACGTAGTAATTATACAGGAAACAGAAGATGATCTACAACGTTCAATACACCACCTTAACCAAATATGCAAAGGTTTGAATATTGAAATATCAATAGAAAAGGAAAAAATAATGGCAAACTGGGGCAAAATACCAATAAGGTCGAAAATAGTCGTTAATGACAAAGTATCCTCCTTCAATTATTTAGGGTGTGAAATCAGTAATGAGAAAGATAGACACGAACAAAAAATTAATGAGATTTCAAACAATTTGTGGAACAATTCACAAAACCTTAAAGAATAAAACAAGATCTGAAACAAGAATAAAATTTTATAACACCATGGCGGTCCCAACGTTACTTTATGGATGTGAAAACTGGGTAGCTACACAAAGAACCATCAGCAGAATACAAAGTTGCGAAATGAGATTCTTGAGAAGAACAAAAGGATGTACAAGACAAGATAGAGTCAGAAATGAAAATATAAGAAATGAATTACAAGTGGAAGCTATCACCTCAAGAATGGATAGGTACAGAAGAAGATGGTTTGAACATGTTGGAAGAATGGATGATACAAGACTGTCAAAAGTAGTTTTCCAGTATAGTCGTAAAGGAAAGAGGGACGTAGGGAGGCCGAGGAAAAGATGGAATGAGACACTGTGAAGACGGATCAGGCGAGAGCCTAATCCATGAAGTGAAGAAGAAGAAGACCTATTGAATTCAGTTTAAATACAGCTCAATGTAGATTTTCTTCGCTATTCTGAATAATCATCTGCATAAAGTAAAATACAAAAAGGACTTAATATACCTTCCCTCGTTCGTTGTGAAATTATTATACAAAGATTTAGAACATTTTATGGCGAATTCTTTCCTTTATACTCGTCATTTCTTTGATCCCTGGTTATTTCTAAGAACATAATTGTGTAAAATATCGCAACGATTTCCTCGATTTCTTTAGTATCCACCTTGGTAGCGTAGACGGTAGCATGTCTTCCTCACGTTCAAGAGACCACGAGTTCGAATCTCGGTCAGGGTGCGTTACCTGAAAAAATCCTGGGGTTTTCCCGTATCCTTAAAGACGAATGTCTACGTTCTATGCACCCTGGGCTCATTTGAACATTTTACTCATTCCTTCATCGTCCAATGTGACTTGCACACACACACACACACACACACACACACACACACACACACACACACACACACACATACACACACACAATGATTTTTTCAGTAACGCTTCATGTTTTCTTTCAGCTACTTACAAACTTTCCTCTGAAATGATAAATCCATTTCCGGGTTATTCAACGAATCGCAGAAATTAAACCAATCCGCTTAGTACACGCAACAATGGAGTGTTGTAAACATTTTATTCTGCACAGAGTTATAATCTTCAATTTCTATTAGGAGTGGTCCGTGTTAAAAGCTCTACTTTTAGTGTCAACTGTTCTGTAAGTCATTCTTGGGCTCCTTTTTATTCATCTCAGCCCAATCTCATTTCTGATGAAATAACATCCCTATTTCAGTGAACGAATTGTGTTTCTTCTTTAAAGTGGCAATGAAATGTGGCTGTAACTTTGGAGACAAGAAACTTTAATTTCTGATTTTGAAAACAGATACAGGCTGTATGCGGAGCAATAGATCTTCATCCCTCCGTCCTCGTTTCCCTTCACCCTACTCTACAGCATGTCGAGCTTTGATTGTCAAGTTAGAGCGGTTTCCCTGAGGGCAGTTACAGGAAGAGGTGGAGTGGAAACTTATAAATAATATCGCCGCGAAGAGGGGAAGGTTTCATATCATAATACGACGAGCATCTCCCTCTACTCGCCTTTATTGCAATGGGAACAATTGCGAAACGAAATGCCCTCCCTTGCAGACTGATCCCAGATATGGCTAAGTGATTAATATGAAGGGTATCCTGTCTGTCTTTGACGATAAATCGAAACCACTTTTGGTAGCCACAAAACTTTGTTGTTTGGCACGTCCAGTCCACTGCTGCGGATGGTACGCACGTGAGTACACTGCTTACCACGACTGCCGCTTAAACCCCAATTCATCACATGCCATGTCACTTGATTAAATTAATTTGCATTTGATTAACTGTTAACAGCTATACCATGAATCACAAGGTAAAATCGTCAAGTATCATCTTTTTTTTTGGATTAAAAGACGGACTTTTTCATTGCAAAATTAAAATTTTACTGCATCTTATGGTCCAAAGCTCACATGTGAAAACCAGCTAAATTTACCGGTAAATTCAGCAAGGGATCATTACCGGATCATTAGCAAGGGAATGTGAGCCTGGTGGACTATATATTTGCTAGCAAGCTATTGATATTGAAGTGTTACACTAGGCTAAAGATGGAGTAAAATCATTTAATACCGGTCTCTAAGCAAAGGATGCGAAATTCAACTTTCTACATGATCACAAGGGAGAGGGAGTAAGAAAGGTAAAACGAATAGCAGTTTGAAAAATTAAAGATGTTTAAAAGTTCAAGTTTAAAAGTTCAAGTTTACAAAATAGGAGTAGTAAATGCAAAATGAATTAGGATAACTTCTGTGTTTTCAATGTATCTATGTTGCTTAAAAAGATTTTGTGCATTTCTTAAGGGTTACTAAAATAACACAACATTTATTAAAATTAGAATGATTTCGCAGGTTATTCCCATAAAATCAACAATTTTAATTCAGTATATATCAAGTTAATATTTTAATTGTAAAAAACTGAGGTTAGGTTTAGTTATCGAATTGATGCTGACTATAATTAACAAATTTGTCATTTCAGCAAGTTCTCAATTTTGAATTATAATGTTCATATACATCCACATTAACATGGGTATTTCTAGAAAATTTTATTTTATGATTCAGGGGTTCAAATTGACATTTTTGGTGAACGTTGGTAATGAGTTTTTGATTGCAATACAATACTTCTGCTCGCTAGTTTAGTTTTGGGGAAGGTAAAAAGGGATTTATTTGGTTCATGTATTTCTGGTGAAATATCGATATAAACATTTTTTATGTGGAATGTAATTTCTTCCTTACCGGCTAAGTACGTGATAGAAAACTTAAAGGAAAAGAAAGAGGAGTTTGAGAACTGTTATATATTTTAACCTTACACTTGGTGTAATTATTGATAAGGAACACAACCACTGAAAGGCGTTATATTAAATATTTTACATGTATCATATTTGAGGATATTAATAAATGATGACGTGTGTGGCTGTCGTTTCAGTGCATAAACAGTTTGTGTTTGGCATTGCAATAATTTTTATCAGTATTTAATCCGCTTGGCCAGTGTGGTACTTATTAAACAACTACTAGGGAGAGCAATTGGCAGCCCTACACACACGCAACTCCAATTAGGCTAACAGTCCGCACTGGCACCTAAACAACAACTCAACTGACGTAATTTAATTAAATCCTCTGCAGCCAGGTGCCACCACAGTCGCTTTATAAGGTAACTGCTACTGCTGCCTTTGGCCAATAAACGATTGGTATGCAAATAATTGCAAATTGTTCGGTTGAAGTATTTGTTTGCGATGTCCCATTGCTGCAACTTGCTGGCACTGCTATCGGTTAGGGGAATCCGTTATAGCTTCACCACGGGAGAAAAATCACAGCACCACACATGTATGAAGACAACGAGATTCCAGAAATATTATTCACTAGCTGATGTTGCCTGAGGTTTGACGATTCATCCCCAAACATTTCTCATGACATTATTTGCAGAAACACAAAGCATAGCAACCCAATTATGATTACACTTCATTCAGTAGGTATTGTGTAACTACAATTTAGAGTACTGTCATTGTTAGTTTGCTTAGCTCCTTGGCGAGGTCACAGTATTCTTAAAAATATTAAAATCTGTTTTATATTGCACCCTACAGTAATGTATGCAAATAAAGTGATAAACTACTCGGCGTTACCCGTGGTTTGGCGGCTTATACCTACAACTTTAGTCTCGTTTTTTTCCGGAAGCATTTATCAAATATTACACAGGACAAGTAAATAGATAATTAAAATTTCTAGGACGCTATAAATACCAAAAATATAATAAAAATACGAGAAAATACTATACAAAAGCTGTCAACAACCACAAAAACAGTTTGTAATGATTTCTCATTGTACATAAGCGATGTCGTTACATTGGCCTACCTTGTTGCTATTTATCTAGAAAATTTCATTGGGCAGAAATTATAGCAGTTTAAGGGAATGCAGCACCGAAATTGGCTGAAAATATGAAAAAAATATATTTTTTGAACTAATAAAATACTTTAAACCTTATAGTATCATAATCCAACTAAATTTGAGTTTCAAGCATTTAAATACCCTCACATGACAATTTAAATGCCCGTGCTGACGTGCATGTCCGCCCTTGGATTAAAAAAAATTGTCATTTGTGTTTGATTAAATGTACTAAATTAATACATTTGAAATTAGCGGGCAAAGTTTCTGGTGGAATTTTTTGTGTGGGTATGATTATTTCTTACAATATGTGGCACCATGGAAACAAAACACGGGCTGCAAACATTGCAAGCAGATAGTAATGTTTATATTTTGCTTTTGTGTGAGTTTCTAGCGGTCGGGATTTTCTTGTGTTTCTCGTTAAACTACATACTGTTTATATATAATTAATGAGTTTTAGTGTGCCATTTAAGATTTATAAAGGTATTTTATACATAAAAACGTGCATATAACTATTATATAGATTGTAGGTAAAACGTTCTTTGAAACAACTGACCTGTTGAGTGTGTACATGGTTAGGATTATGAATAGGCTAAACGACACTTGGGAAGAAACACATAAACATAACACAACAATGGGAACATACTAGAGGCTTGATGTGGTAAGAGAACTAATGCCTGTGTACCAAACGCTGGCATCAGATGAAATCCTAAGGAGATGTACATTGGGTAAGACACAAAATGCAAATGAAAGTTTACATAACATGATATGGCATAATTGCCCAAAAGAAATACTTGTGCCAAAGAAGAGACTTCAGGTTGCTGTAACATCAACCATCAGTAAATTCAGTTTTGGTTTTTCTGCCTCACTCAAGCTGCAGTCAGACATAATGGACACAGATTTCACCAGCATCTCTAAAAATTAGCCAAGGGAAGGATCAATTACGCTTACTTCATTCAGCAATTTCTGCGAAGGTAACTTCTAAAACATTTAGAAGCAAACTGAAATTGAATACTGCTGCAGAAGAGAGAAGGAAGAGGCAGGAGGGTCCAACTTACCTATCTGGAGGGTTTTAGTCTACGTCAAGGCATGCAACTGAGAAGGAAAATGTTTTGAATTTTAAAATTTGATTTACTCAGTTATACTTTTTTCAACATATTTTGTCATTCAAAATGTTCCACACGATGCAGTTTTGATTCAGTCCCTCTAAAATTTTCAAAACATGTTCTTAGAAAGCAAAAAAGGTTTCTATCATGTGAATTTTAATAATTATATTTTTAAAGTTGATATAAAAAGTCAAAGATTTAATATTCTTTGGCTTTTTTGTTTGTTTGCTCCATACCTATTTTTTCCTCTGGAACTAAAGGGAGTATAAGAAATTCATGTAATGGATCTTTTCTTCATAAGCATCTGAATGTTTTTAGGAATAAAAAAATTCAAATTTTGAAAATTTTCATGTGGAGTGGTTTGAATTTTGCAAAAATTTTGAAATTCACAAATTAATTACTCAAAAACTATTGAAGACATATAAACCAAATTTTGAATTCTGTGTCCACTGTGCATGGGAACTAAGTGGTCAAAATTTCGTAAGATTGGTTGAAAATTGCTGGATTTGGCTTTTTTTTTGGTGCTGCATCCCCTTAAGTAACCTTATTGTCATTAATGACAATCCACAATACGGAGACAATGACATTGACCCGGGAGAGATCTACAAGTGTAATAGGCTTGCATTAGGCTGACCATAAAAAGAATTTAAAAAATACATAAATAAATATACATACTAAAATTAAAGTTTCATCATTTACCCAGTGTTTTTAAGGAATCATATCATATGCCAGTAAGGAACAGTCCCTGTATGACAATAGTCGAAGGCCGTTTCAGCCTTCAACGACCTCCAAGCTGTGTGTACCAAGACAATACAATACAAGAAATCAAAAAGGGAAGAACAAATTTGAGTGACTTATTACTCCATGATAGAGAATTTTACATGAACTCCATGTTTCTTTTGTTTTGTTAGGTTGTAAAGATATAACCTGTTATTCTCTTGTTGGCATATCTTCAAGTTATTATGACTATCATTGACAAATGTTACAGGTAGTGTTGCGAGTGTTTGTAGACATTACAATAAAATTAAATAGATTAATATTGTGAAGTGGAGTGGGATTTTGAATTAAGCTAGACAGTAACTATACTGCATCCGTCGTAAGAAACACACTTTTTGTATTACTCTTCGCCCACGTGCACAAGAGACAGACGACAGTGACACTTCCGCCCATGTGTTACACCATATTACATTCAAACAAGTTGTATGCACAAGATTCGCTTACCAGTAGATTTTGTTCACGGATTTGCTCACTGGAACAGTGTGCTTCTTAGGCCGGCAGGAGTATAGTTAAACTTGTCAGAGGTTATCGGAGTCAAAGTCGGTGCAACGATATAAGGGACAATAAGGAACACATACACCTACACAACACGCACACACATAGATAGAATTACCTAAATGAGTATGATTATATTAGATTTATTGTGCATATTCCAAAATTTTACAATTTAGAACTTTTGGCTACATTTATGTCTTTACCATGTTGCTACCTTGGCTTACATGACACCCTGGTCTTTTGCTCTGCCAGGTAGCTCTTAATCTCCATACCTCCTTGATTACTCAATTAGTCCCATTCTTACCCCTCATCTTCCTTTCTTATATTCTTTATATTTCTGGCCCATTTTTCTTTTACTTTCTGCAACAACTCACCAATACTTTTTACCTTCTTTTCCTCCCTGCCCGTTAACATTTTTATAGCTACTATCATCTTCTCTACTTTCTCCCATTTTTCCTCCCAAACCTTTTTTCTTCATATTGCAACCTCCTCGCATTCTGTTACATAGTGTATTATGCTTTCTTCCCCGCCCCCCCACACAATTCACAAATTATCTTTTCCCTACCTCTTATCCCTCTTAGAAATATTATTCCTGTTCTCATCCAAGCTAACCCTTTTCTCTCTTGCCTATTGCAGTAATCTACATAAGCTTCTCGTCCCCAATTTCTTTATATTTACTTGTAAAATTGTAATGATTTCATAATTTCTAGACTTCCCCATATTTGCTGTCTTTCTATATCCTCCATTCTGCATTTTACCAATTTACCCACATCGCTTGTATTCTTTTCCTCTAATCTCCATTTATCGCCCATTACTATTTTTTCCATAATTCTTCCTATTTCTGCCCATCAGCTATTTAATTTCGCTAATCTTTTTTGCTGTCTCATGCATAATTTCATAATTTTCCCTTTGCCCAAACACCTATTCCAAAATTTTATTACTCTTTCCATTATTATTCCATTTCTGCTTGTCTTTTCTAATTCTCTAGGTGCTAATCTTGGTAAGCCTAGCAACTCTTTACAAAACCTTCTGTAGTTTTGGTCCACCGTTTTGTTTACCTCTGTGGCCCCCATATCTTCACTACATACAGCATTATATAGTAAATAATTCAGAGAACGAATTTCATATGCACTACCACAAATCTGCAGTAGGTAGAATAAATATTGCATTTTACGCAAACGTTCATTAAGAGACTTTACTTAGGACATTTTCGGGAGTAAATATTATCTTGCTTAATTGGGATTGCTGGCTTACTAATTGGAGTCAGGGGTACCAGTCCAAACTTTCTTCTATCGTTTTGCAGAGCATATAAATTAAACAATTCATTTGTTGAAGCATTAGTTCTTAGAACTATTAAAGAGTCGGCAACATACCAAATTATTTGGTATATAAATCGTAATGTAAATATGTATAATTAGGCAAATATTTTACTCTTTTGCTTATTAATTAACATTCTCGATAAAAATTTTAAAATTCTAGAAGAAAAAATGTAATATAATAGCTACATTGAAAACTTTTCCAAGTTACATAAATATATTTATTTTTGTATACAAATTTGTTTTAGATGAGAGCCATTCTGTTAGATATTTTGAAGAATAAAATTATTTTCAGGCATTGTTTTGCATAGTTGCAACTTGCTGAATAATTATTTGTATTGTTTACAATTTGTTATGCATTTATATCCGTTTTTGTTTAATATGCTTTGTTTATGGCAACTTCCAACTGGAGAAGCTGAATTTGATTACATACTTAAAGATTATACCGCATTGCTTTTGTCGCAGGAATTTAGCTGTGTTTTCTGAGATATTTCCCTTCTAAGATTAGAAATGTGTAAACTGAAGTACTGAACACTTCTGAATTATCATGAGAGAAGCTACTAAGTGATGTCCATTTAATGGAACTTTTTTTGAAGAGTCGTATTAACATAATTACTGGAAATTGATATATTATTCCTTAACTCACGGAAATGTAAGTTTTAATCAAGAATTGTAATGCAGCACAACAAAAGAGTGAAGAACGAATTTGCTTCTACTTACTTTTCGCCGAGCTATGACGTATTCATGGCACTAGAAAACAAACTTTCTTAATGCTTGGTTACCAAACGAGTGAAGGGAAAATGTTTCAAGATCAAATAAAGGAGGCAAGTTAAACAAGGTGAGGTTATTACCTTATAAGTGCGAAGGTTGGGCATTGCTGACAGATGTTTCCATTCCTAGAATTTAGAATGGTGCCAAACGTGAATGTATTAATTACAAATTTATATATGAAACATTTCAGTCCAGATTTTAATTTAATTTAATTTTATCTAGTTTGTGACAAACGACATCTTAAATTGACTTAAATACAGGTTAGGAGGCCCATATAACGTCCAATATTAATTCTACCCACTAGAATTTGTATTCTAATGGTAAAATTGTTTTGAACTGTTGCAGTGGCTGTTCTATAGCTGTGAAACAAACATCGCTTGGATAACAAAGTAATTTTTGCTGAATAACTACAGTAGGTAAAATGTTAAAACTATTGCGCCTCATTTTGGTGCTGTAATTACTCAGTAACACTAAAGCTACGTAGCGCAGAAACTCAAGTATATGACGTCATCAGATTAAGCGGCACGCTCCTAGCGGCACCTTAGTTGCTGGCACGCGCCGCTCGATTGCCGACATTTCTACCTATGAAACTTCTCTCTTATACTTCGAAATAAATAGACTAAGCAGATAAAGCCAAATATTACATTATTTTTTTTCGCAAATTTAAATATTATATATTGCTTACATTTCCAAAGATATTTTCCTTATCCTCGAAAACAGAATTTTAATTTTTTAACGTTTCATTCACACTTGCAAAACGTTCTCACTGTATGTTAATTTTGTAGTTTTTGTAATATTAGGGGATTTTATTTATGCCTTTGTCTTTTAAATTACTAAGAAAATATAAATTTCAGGGCGAAAGTCTGGGGATGAGCAGACCACACCCCTATACTGATCATTCTGTCACAAGAATGTCATGGTGATTGAACTGTAACTCCATCTTCCTTCAACTTACTGAATTTGCTGTACATTTAACAATTGAAGAGACACTGCCTTAAATTGTAGATTTTGTAAAGTTCAGCATCAATTAGTTCCTGTGAAAGTGTTGCTAAATTCATCTGATGACACAAAGAAATAGAAGTGAAGCTGATACACATAAAGATCCCGGCTCCCAAATAAAGTTAATTCCTCTGGAAGAGACCTACAGTCTGCCACTAAAGAGAAAAATCTTATCAGTTGTTAATTATAATATAATATTGGGTTACGATTTCTAATGTTTGCAACTTTCTCTTTTTATACAATCGAGGAGCGTTTTTTTCAGAACTTGATAGAGCACAAATTTTGAGAAAATGAGTTATGTATGTAATCGGTGTGTTTTCGATACCACCAATGGGTCTGTGAAATCAGATTTTGCATAAATCGATATTTGCCATGTGTATGGCATGGTGAATCATGACAGTTTTTACGTAATTCGATATAGCGCATGCACAGTGATTTTACAAAACTCGATACAGCTCAGTCTAAATGAAAAGATTTGCCACCTGTCAAGACCAGTGCTTACCTGATAATTTGCAATATTCCGCTTGTACAAACTTGCTTTCCTGTAATTAAATGCTATACAAAAACTATATAATAATTTCAAAGCCTTCCCGTGGCATAAATAATATACAGAATGATTCATTTGGTATTATCCCCGCACTTTTCTGATTCTAAGGAGAATGGCAATACTACTTGACATGTGGTTTATATCAACAACAAACCGTGTTGTCACATACTCTTTCAGAACCTTTTATCAACATTGTTCTCAAAACTGCATTATAATCAAACATGTTCTACAGTCAGGATCAGGATAGCTTGGCATAGCGCGGCATTACTGAAACTTAGGCCATTGTTTAAAACCATTGTTTATCACACAGTAAAGAATGTTCCGTTTTCTGAATCACTTCTATGACTGTCACTGTACATAGATTGAACCAGTCTCTCTCAAGCAAAGCTAAGTCATCGACGAAAGTATAAGGTTTGATTCTCTAGTGACTGAATCTGATACTGGCAGGGAAAATTGAACACGTCTTGTTCAAGCTACAAAACTTAATAAGAACCGTGCAAAAAATATGATCATGGAATTAAAAAATATCCATTGAAGTCGATGATGACAAATTTAACAAAATAGGTTGAATACTTTTTGAGGCTACTCTACGAATAAACTTCTTCTACCTCACGGCTTTGGATTGTTTAACCCGTTCCGGCTCCAAATTTGTATTTGGAGCTTATGAGTAATATTATGTCCCTTGGACACGCTACCAACATATCGCAAGGTAAGTTGAGAGAGCTGCCTCTTTGATCGTCTCAACAAAACTCCTGCCTGTATTAACCCCGGGCAGAGCGTTGCCTCTTCCGCCTTCTTTGGCCGTTGAGAACTTTCTCCTTGTTACCCCGGAGATGGGTCTTCACTTATTCCCTGAAGATTGGGTGCCTCTTCCGTCAGTCTAACCGTTTGAAGAAAGTTCTTCATCGCTTATCCCGACGTTGAGGTCTTCGCCCGTATCCCTGGGCAAGGACCCCTTTCCAAGTACTAACCCCTTGGGACAGGGGAATAGGGTGCATCGCGTGGGCAGGGTCGCAACTCCCTGAAGTAGGGCTATCTACAAGAGTCCCTACCCGCTCTATAAATAAACATAATATAAATTTAGTATAAAGTACTTACAGTATAGCAAGTCGCCATTAAGGTAGTTGTCTCATGTGTTTATGAGAACTCCTAGTGGTTTGGAGAATTCAGTTGGAGAATTTAATGTCATATCTGCACGTTGGCCATAGTAGCTCAAGGGTTAGAGCGGCTGGACGGAGACCAGAAGATCCGTGGCTCAAATCCCGGCTATGGCATTGAATTTTTCAGACTCTACCTTTCATAAATTTTCTTATTTACAATATTACTGTAAGATTGCCTCTGGGGTGAAATGGTCAGCACTCTGGCTTCTTAACGCAGAGGTTTGTGTTGGATTCCCTGTTTGTGTCAAGAATATTTTTTAACCAGGATAATTTCTAATCACCCAGAATTTGAAAGTATGAATGTGAGTGTCTTTAATGCTAAACATGATAAATTAACGTTACAAAGTCATACATTTCAGTGAATATTAATACCATCAGTGGTTCTTAAGTTAGTCTTCGATATAACCAAAGAAATTGTAACAAAACAGTGTATAACATTGGCAGGAATTTCCTTTTGTAGTAACTTTACCAATATTCTCTTATAAGTAGTAACTACGTTCTCAGCCCTAATGCTAAGAATTACTGCTACCTATCTATACTGGGAAGAATGAAGGAATAAACGAGATGTCTACTGCAAAACACAGGTGAGAAATCACCATGTAATCTGTGCCAACAACTTTTCAATCTCCCTTTAAGTAAAAATTACCTGACTATTGTTTTTCCTTTTTTTGTTCTTCATCAAGCAGCGAAGAAGAATTAATTGAACAATTAACGTGTTGTAGACGACTTGAGGGAGGTGAGGAGAGAACGGGGAAGCTAAGAACGCGGTGTAATCAACGGTTCAATTATTTGGTGCAGGAGTTCGGCCAGCCTGCCGGACCCTCGCGAAATCAATCAAAAAAGTAATTGAAAAGCCCCGCTTGGCACACGATGCCTGGAATCCCTAACTCTGCTTTAGCGTTCCCCCCATTTCAGTGGCTTTGTTGGTTCCTCTTCCTATGATCTTCTTTGATTTGTCACTTCCTGTTCATACCTCTATAGGGTATACAACCCCTTAACTTCTTCTTACATTGTAAGGCGATTTTAAAAGAAAGCATCTCTCGGCTCAGAATTAAATTCCAAACGTGGTATTGCAGAACGTTTTGTCCTAGAACTTATTTTCACCTTTCCTATCTGCACAGAATAAGTGGAGAAGCTAATGTTTTTCCACACAATTCTATTCTCAGATTTCAATGAAATATACACTTTGAGGTCTTCTTAATCCAAAAAGTTTTAGAAAAATGGTCCGTGTGTCTGGAAAAAAGAACTGAAAAGGTGAATGCTGGATGCATACTAAACTGTGTTTTAAGATCAGCATCTTTTAAGGATGTGACATGAAGCATTTTTTTTTTGTTTAAAATATTCGTTTAAAACTTTCAATATTCATATTTTTCTCAGATCTACCGAGAGTGACGCTGGCAGGCTATGTATAGCCAGTATAGTTTTGCTCCGTGCCCACCTTCAAGATCTAACCATCCAGTATTATTTTCACCTCAAATAAATAGATCTATTGAATGAGGTATTTGATTCGATTTGGGAAGCTTCTTGGGTAGGTTATTTTTTTTCAAGGTAGAAGAGGCTTGAGGTAGCATGATGCTTCTCTGGGACGCAAACAAAAGAAGTTTCAAAGCTCTTGCAACAGCAACCGGAACTAAGCTTAAAATAAATGCAAATCGCTTACAGCCTGCTTTAATACCAGCTGCTCTCTGTGCCTATGAGAAAATTAGCAGCTACATAATTTCTGTAAATGTCTATCAGGATTAACATGAAATAAAGGAATAACCCACACACCAGATTTTTCTGTGTCCTGCGCCGTGGCGTAGCAGGCTAAGAGAGCATGCCTTGGTTCATGGCCACGGAAAGCGGCCCGGGTTCGATCCCACCCATGTGGTGGTGATTTTAGGCGTTGTGGATCTTTAGCACTCGTGGTACCTCTGACGCTATTAAAGGAACTTCGGAGCGAACTACCGAGCCCCTCCCGTAGGGGAGTTGTTCGGATTGGGTTGGACTCGAGGCCACGGGGAATTGGGTACCTGCGGCCAGGCTACGGCCGCCCGGTGGGGGTAGAGGGTTGCTTCCTAAGTCCCGGGTACTAGCCTGCAGAGCTAGTAGAAGGTGTGTTAGATCACCAGGCGGCCCCACCGAGGTTTTCGGTAGTCTTCCCTGCGGGGTTGACGCGCGTAAGTGGCGTATCCGCTTCCATCCCGTCTTGACGTTGTGCTCAGCGGGAGAGGGGGGCTTTTTTAAGAAATCAGGTATTGCCCTATGGAAAGAGCCCCGGAGTATACATCGCTCCCGGGTAGGAGGAGGCCCGGGTCCTTGGTCCTACGGGTCCAGGACTAATAGTAGTAGAACCTCTGCGCTTAACTGTCCCGGGTATAGGACCGGTGCCCACTCAGCATCGTGAGGAAAGTGAGGAGCTTACGTCAGGTAAGGGGCCCTGGTCACGGAAACCAATAATTCCGGCTGGGGGATGCCGAGATGCTGACCACATCTCCTCCCCGTATCGGTTGGATGATCATTCACCTCTGCCGTGCGTAAGTGGGCGGGTTGTCGCACCAGTGGTTAACTTTAGATTTTTCTGTATGTTCCCATTCCCTTTCCAAATCTTTCTTCTGCACAACATTTTAGGCGGATAATCAATTAAAATACATTTAAGTGTACAACAGAATACGTAGGATACACAGATATTTAACTTCAGTTTTAGCTATCTGGCTCAACATTTATTAAACGCAAGAGGCAGTGAGACGTAATAAGATAGTTCATTACGACATTAATAAATGACAGCCGTAACGTGACCTTATATGCACATTTCATATATTATAGTAAAGGACTAGTGTTTCCTTGGAAACAATTGCATTCAAGTCCTGTACACTTCCTAATGGTTTATCGCATTCTTCCACAAGTCAAAAGAAAATGAGAGGGGTCTACCCAAAGGCAAATAACAATTAATATAAGCTAGTAATAACTTATTCTGGTGACGTAGTAATGATTTCTGAAGCGGTACTCAGTTTCTCTTGAGGAGCTTGGTGTCGTAATTTTGAAAGGCGTTATATAAATATCGAATTTTTGGGTTTAATGCAATACTTTCTTAACTATACTAGTAGAGACAGCATTATGCTCTCAACCAGCAACTTGATATAAGCACCTAACAGGGATATTATTTGAAGATGTGTGTGTGTGTGTGTGTGTGTGTGTGTGTGTGTGTGTGTGTGTGTGTGTGTGTGTGCCCGGTGCGTGTGTGCGTGTGTGTTCTTTTCAAGTATTTGGGATCGATATTACAACAAGGACCATCAAAATTAGAAATAGAATAATATGTTTAGGAAAAAGAGCTATTGGGACGCTAAATTCAAACTTATGGGGTAGTAATATTTTGGCCAAAACTAAAAAATTAATTTATAAAGCATTGGTGGAAAGTGTGATGCTCTATGGAGCAGAAACATGGACAATCAGCAGAATACAAGAGGATAAATTAAGAGCAACGGAAATGGACTTCTGGAGAAGGTTTGCCAGGAAGTCAAGAAGGGAAGGATAAGGAATAAAATAATAAGAGTTGCTGAAACTGGAAAGAGATGTTATAGAATTCTTATTTTATTTATCCAGATTTATTGAACCCTATTTTACACAGTGGTATATTAGGGTTAGAGTTGATACATAAAAATATACAAATTTAACAAAAATATTTTAAATACTAGAAGGAACAAATGATGTTTTAATCTGATGCATATTAATTTAAACTATTTCAGACGTTTAAACATTGAGTTTATAAACATCATGAAGTACTTATACTGTTGTGGCTTCATTAGCAAAGATGTGAGCGGAGCAGAAAATTCAGTTCCTAGAGAGTCTAGCTTGAATATTAATTCTTGTCTTTCTCTCCAAAAAATGGGACAACAGAAAAGGAGATGAACCACAGTTTGAAATTTTTCACCACACATGCACTCGGGGTTGGATGTTAAGTGAAAGCGTGATAAGTATTCACCAAATTTACCATGTCCACTTAAAAATTGTGTCAAAACAAAATTTGGTACAAGAGTTTCACACTTTCCTCTGTCATATAGACTAGGGAAAAATAATGTTTTTGTTAAACTTCCATTTGGAGTTGTTAGCCATTGTTGGTTCTATTCTTCAAGAATATGCTGATGTATTATTCTCCTTACAGTAGAAATAGGACATAAAGAGTATGTCACAGGAAGATTGGATTTTGCAGCCTTCTTAGCCAAGCAATCAGCTCTCTCGTTACCTAAAATTCCACTGTGTCCTTTAACCCATCCCATGCAAATATGTCCTGGATGGTTTTGAAGAAAGGTTCTGATTTCATGTGCTAATGAATTTAAATTGTATTTATCATTAATAGCGGGTAGAGCTGATTGTGAATCACTAATAATACGGGCACTGTTCCCATTAACAGTACACCATTTTATAGCTTCTTTAATTGCTAAGAGCTCCGACTGGAATGCAGAACATTCAGGTGACAATTTAAACATGGAGTGAGTTAGTTCCGTTTAGTTTTCGTAAACAACAAAAGCAGATCCTACTTCAGATATATTATCTTCAAATTGGTAACGCGAACCGTCTGTATATATGTAATAATCATGAAAATTACATATTTCCTTTAAACAGGTTACAAAACTTGATGGGTGTCCTGCTGTGGTATAATGCTCCGGGATTTGTAGTTTTAAGTGAGACAGAAAAGACGCACATTCACGTTCTTGTCTTAAATTCGTAATAGTTGCTGTTGAGAGCCAAAGGTTCTATGTTAGCTATAATCTGAGCTGCATCAGTGGAGATTGTACGATATCCTCGAATTATGCGAAGGAGGAATTCCCTTTGAATTTGTGCAAGTTTTCTAACTGCCCATTTTTTTTATTAAGAAGATCCTGGAATGCAGATACGCCATACACAATTAGGGGCACTATAGCACCTTGATATATAATTTTAAGAATACTAGAATTCAGACCCCAGGTGGGTCTTGTTGCGAGCGCACCAAGGAGCTTGCTGGCTCTTTCAGCAATATAATCAAAGTGTGATCGAAATGTTAATTTACAATCCAGTATAACGCCAAGGTATTTTACCGTAGATACCACCTTCAAGTCGACGTTATTCGTGGTAAGAGTAATGGGTTCCACTTTTCTTCTTCTGGTGACAATCATCGCGAAGTTGTTGTAGGGATTAAACATAAGTTTATTTTTAATTCCCCACGAGTGTATTATTTTAAGTGCTTCATTAGTTCTTTCTTCAAGGATTTTAGCATCATTTGATTTAAAAAGTAGTAAAGCATCATCTGCATAAGCAAAAATACTACAATCTGACGGCAGTTGTTGCTGTAACAGATCATCATACAGTATAACCCAAAAACCTTAAATTAGACTTAAATTAGAAACGACTACAATGATATGGATACATATTAAGGATGGATGATTGCAGATTACCAAAGGAAGTGCTTAGATGGACACCAGAAGGAAGAAATAGGAAGGGAATACCTAATGATCAGTAGATGGACAAAGTAAAAAAAGTGTATGAGACAGAAATAACTAATTGATGTAGATGCATTACTTAGGGAGAAACGAAGGTAAAGAATTGCTCTGTAAATTTTATATTGTGACAAAATTTTCTAGTTGGCTATTGCTTTGATTGAGGTAACCTACGGCATTGTAGAAAGCCCTTTATAAAAAATAGTGTGTGTGTCCCTCACAATAAAAATAACATTTTAAAACTTGTTTCTTTGTTTCTCAACATAAACTACAGAAAGGCTAATTCATTTGTGATATCGATGTTCTGATTTAATTTAACCATCTCTAGTGTAGTTTATCATTATCCTCAAACTAGCCATTTACCGCATCAATGACCTCGTCGTGAAATCTTTGTCCTCCAAAAAATGTTTTGTGGTTCGGGAATAGGTGGTAGTCACTGGGTGCTAGATCTGGCGAATGGGATGTATGTTCAAACAATTCGAACTTTAATTCGCAGATGTTTTCCAGCAATAATTGGACAACAGGCCGAGGTATTCTCGTGAATAAACATGATTTATTTCTTTGATAAGTAAGGTCCTTTTCTTTTCACCTAATCACTCAAACGCTGCAGTAAGTTTGCGTAGTAGTCACAAGTGATACTTCTACCCTTTACCAAGTAATCAATAAAAATAATTCCATGTGCAGCCCAGAAAACTTTCGCCTAAACCTTGTCAGCTGACAAAATTCACTTTGCCTTTTTTGTAGTTGGTTCATCTGGCGCAAACCACTGTTCTGACTGTGATTTACTTTCTGTAGTGTAATCATAGTAATAAGCCGTCACAAATTCACTGGAATTGTTACGATATAGCTCAAAATTCTTAATAGAAACAGCTTCTCTTTGCAACTTTTGATCATGTGTCAACAAAGGCGGCACCCATCTTACACATACCTTGTGAAAGCCCAAAACATTATTTTCCTTTGTAATTTACGTCCTCCAACGTTAAGTCATATCGGACGGTGAACGAATTGGGTGAAATGATGCTCAAATGAGTCCAGGGTCCATGGAGCTTAGAGTTATTTGACATTCGTCTTGAAGGATAAGGGAAACGCCGGTAAAAACCTTATCCAGGTAACTCACCCTGACCGAGATTCAAACTCGGGACCTCTTGAACGTGAGGCAGACACGCTACCATGTACGCTACCGAGGCGGGCAACTCAAAACATTACCTTAACATTCTTTTGATATATTTGCGGTCTCTGCTAACTCAAACAGCTTTAATCTGTGATCTTGCTGTACTAAATGATGAATTTTTTCAATGATCTCTGGAGCTGTGGCTTCCACAGGATGTTCAGAGCGAGGCTCATCACTAGTGCTCGTAAGTCTCATTTTAAGCTCTGCAAGCCATCTGTTTAATCATTGTTTATAAAGGAGCAGGGTCTTTCAATGTACTGTCTATTTTCTCCTTGATTTCCTTAGCTGAGCATCGTTATACTATATGTAATACTGTATAATACAAAATGCGACGTTTGTTTATTTCTGGCTGCTGCACGATGCACAAGATTAGTCACGTAGCTCAGTCGGTAGAGGACCCTCCTGCCGTGCGAGGGGTTCCGGGGTTGATTCCCGCCTGTGGAATGATTAAAAATGATGAAAAACAAAAAGACCCAAAGTTTCCTGCAACCCAATGTTTACGAGTTAACACAATCGCCAATATGCGATATGTTCTAAAGGAGAACAGCAGCCGATTAGGGGAAGAAAAACTTTAATTCCCTCATTCTAAGCCTATTTCCCCAATTACTTCTATATCTTTAAGCTCTTCTCGCGCCCCTTTTTACTCTCCTCTCTATATTGCTGTTCATTTCTTCATTGTTAATCCAACGTTTTCTCCCATCCATTTTCTTTCTCTTCATTTCTCTCTCTGTTGTTCTCCCACTCTTTCTGTTTCTGCTTCCTCACTCCATCTATTTTCCCCTTTTGTTACCCTTTCCATCTCCAACTCAACCTTTCCTACTCGCACTTCCTTCTCTCTATTCCTCTTCCTGACTGTCTACTTTGTTTTTCTCTTTCCCTATTTTCTCTCCCTAACCAATCATGTGCCTGCTAGCGGTACCACATACATACATGTGTCTCTAGTTACTAGTTTAATAATTGACTCGAAATATTTTAAATATATGGTATTGTAATCACAGCTGTTGAGTCTTATCTGAAAAAAGGTAGAAATAACGAAAATTAGTATTAGATGGGGTATCTATTTGAAAACCTTCGTGTGTATTATTTCGAATATACTGAACTTATGGTAATCATTTAGCATTTTGTTTCTTAGTTATGATATTTAGGCCAGTAACACGCAATTACTTTTTTTCTAAATATATTTTTCGTATACAGAGGACCTCACAAATGTATTTCCGGTTGAATCTTATCAATTGAAGACATGCCCGGAAAAATGG
Source organism: Mantis religiosa (assembly GCA_030765055.1). Lineage (NCBI taxonomy): Eukaryota > Metazoa > Arthropoda > Insecta > Mantodea > Mantidae > Mantis > Mantis religiosa. Next base: position 53,292,898 of record CM060954.1, read on the forward strand.
GCTAACCCTCAAAATAAATCATTTTGCGATAAGTACAGCCCTCTGTTGTTGCGGTAGAGAGCTATCTTTCCTTGTGTTGGTCTATCCTCCAGCAATTATATTACGCTAAGTAGAGAGAGGTGAAGTTCTTGAGTTTCGTAATATGCTGCTCGTATAATCTCAAAAATGGACTATCCTGTTCATCCTCTGTGCTTGCCATCTAGTGGACGATTTTTACCTTCTGACTGTGACTTCGGCCTTATGGAGGGGGGAAAAAGAGGCAAGCAACCTACAATTGTTTCAGATCAGTAAATGCAGCTAGTGAAAAAGACCACGGTAAAGAATCCTTTTCATTTTGTCAAAATAACATGTTCATTTCTGTAAAGCCTCTTCTGCATGAACTACAGAAATGAACAGTTTCCGAATCAGGGTAAAATATGCTCTTGAGCAAGGTGATATGCAAGAAAATACTTAAAGACTACCACTTTAAGCTATAATGTAAATACACTTACAGTGGTATTGAGGACATTATAAGGAAATGGCAAACCATCGCTTACATGACATTACCTCCAAAATACAACCGTCCAAGACCTATAAACTCTGCGAAATTAAAGGACTTACAGGATCCGATGACTTATGCTTCACCAATTTATCATGAGTACTATAAAAGTCTTAAATCTGAGACCACAGCTTCTCAGAATATTACTGATGGACCTTTTGTATCAGCCGGACTACAGCTAGAAAGCTTGCACCTTCTTTTCAAAATCATATACTTATTGAAAAGTGGAATAACCCAAAGTGTATGATGTTTAAAACTGCCAAAAGACAAATTTAATTATTCATTTTACCTAAAATGTGTGGGAAAATGTATCTAGAATAAAACTTGAATAAAAGCTGATAAAGGTTTTCACTTTATTTTTCTTATTTTATTTTTATTAATGTTATTACGTAATTTATGTTTTGGTGTCTATTAAGAATAATACTGATAAAATATGCTGTATTCTGAGAGATGAAATAAAATGTGAACAATTTCTTTCAGTCTCATTAACAAAACATTTTTTTCTTCATTTTTAAAAAATGTGGGTTAACCCGTTTTTCCGGGAATGTCGTCAATTTTTTTTTAGCGGATACAATAGTTCCTATGTAGGTGGCAGTTGTGCCCAACGTTATGCGAGCTATGACCCATTCCTTCGAATGGGTCGCTAATGCTTGGTTACCTGTATGAAGGGGAAATGCTTCATGCACAAAACTTAGGTTGATAGAAGCAACAAGGGGACGTCATTAGCTCATAAGAGAGAACGCTGTACCTACTTCACTTTATAGTAATTTTATTTCAAACACTGTGCACCACATGTTGCTTCCTCCCTGGTACAAGGTCCTTCTAACCTGCTATCAATGAACCAGTGTTAACTGGAACACCTGGTTAAAATATTCTATTTAGCATGCATTTCATTACTTCACAACAAATCCTGTATATAGAAAAGAATATTAGAAAGATTGATTGTTAGATAAAACGTGTTAATTCTCTCAGCTAATACATTTTTAAATATGATATAGCTATTCATTTTCTTGGGTATTAAGGTTCCTAATATCTTAGGTATCGAGTCACTAATTACACAACATAGTTCAGATGATTACTTCGGCAGTCTTGATGAATGGATGCTGTAATTAAACTTTCGCTGCTTGATTCTGATTGAAATTTATTCACTTACAAACCTTACTGTTGGCAATCAACAATTTCAGGTTAATTTGCTAGTGTATAAGTGCTACAAGTGCTTATATTCTAAGTCAATTTTATTTTCATTGTGTGTCGTTTCCTACAGGTATTAATAATAATGAAACTATATGTGAAAGGTCCATACAAGATTGCTAAGGAGAAGGCACAAAAATATAATAAGTTAGTTCTTTTCAACAATTTCTTTATATTCTAAAAATTTAAAACTTAACAATTTTCAAACATGTACATGTTTTCCTTGCCACTGATAGTGTTTTTATAATTTCTTTTAATGTTATTTGTTGTGCACTAACTCCGTGAAAATTTATAGTAATTTACGAGAGAAACATAGGGGAAAAATCTGGAATTAAATTTTTGAGGAGTGTCCGAAACTTAATTTGTGAAGCGAAGCCAAAAAGATGCTCCCAATATTCCTGTGAGATCGACGAATAGGGCGCGAAGTTCACTGTGTATAACCTGAACTGACAACGTGTTCTCGACCCTCCGAGGAAACGTCGGAGACTATCCCTCCCGGTGGTGGCACTATTCAATTGGCAGACTTTGCTCCATCTGCCGGCGACACTGACGCTTCATAGCGCTAGGTGGCAATACTTGATGGTGGCTGAGAGTAACGAGGTCGCATATCTGGTGAACTAACGAGCTGCCGATAATCCAAAATGCACCACAGCTCGGATGCAGAGAAGTCGCAATTACTCAAGAAGTCTGCATTTTTACGATAAGCGAGTGCAATTGGTATATATGTGCTGTTGATGCTTCTTGTCTGTTTCAGAGATGTAAACTTAGCCAAAATACTATATTAAGTATCAAATTTTGGACGGCGTGTTGTAAAAATTCAGAGGCCTTAGTACACTGAGCTAATTTTGTAAACAAAAGGTAGACTTAGATTTAGACTGAAAAATTCATTTTCTTAGACAGGTTTGAAGCGCAGATCTCTAGGTCTGCGTGCGGTTGCTCTAACCACTGAACTACCTTGGCAATATACCAGCTCGATGTTAAATTCTTCCACTGATTCAAATTTTTCCAGGTAAGCCACAAGTATATCTCATATACATGTGGCACACCTTAAAGGAGACTTAAAATGATGTAAGTACTTGCAGTCGTGGGTTTCACTAGTAAATATCAATATCTTCTTTGTCAAACATTAATCTTCGAAAGAAGTAGTTTTATTAGATACGTAAATACGCTAACTTGTACAGCTTCTTTCTAATGTCAACTTTTTCATTGTTTACCCAAAATTAAAATGTCCTATTCTCATTTGATCCCCCATAAAGCATGTTTTGCAATGAAAGTACTTCCCTTATTGGAAGCATGACACAACTTGGAAGCTTTACACACCTCTTTTTAACTGACTAAAACCATATTAGTTAATTGTGTCCAGTGCTGTAAGAGAGACAGAGAAAATTCCTAAATCCGCCATGTTGTCAGTTTGTGGCGATAAGCTGCAGGTGAGTGAGATGCTTGTGTGTGAGGAAGAGAGAGAGATTGCAATCAAATTAAAGTCTACCAGGTTCCCCTCCTGTCAGAAGTTCTGCCCTTTTAATGCTGCATGCTGTACTGCGGCAAGCTGCACGCGGATAACACAAAGTACACCGTTACCTATACTTACATTACAAAGAGAAATGATTTTTATGTATGCATGTGCGTAAGCATATGTAGGACAGTGTTAAGATGAAAAACATTTTGATAATTTGTATCATTAATACCTCCAGGCTATAAAATACCTATTTGTATTTAGATACAGATGGCAAAGTCTTTATGCTGAAGGACGAGCACTGGATTTATAATAAAGAATATAAGAAAAGGTCTTTGACTTTCCGCTGAGAATCCCAAGAAATTGAAAGAACTCCATAGGAAGTGCATGTAAAACAAGGCAAATGCCACATATGTTTGTTCCATTTCAAGCAATATATAATATAAATATATAGATGATCAGGACTTGAGAACTAAGACAGACAAACAAAAGAGAATCGAGTTCTATTTTTGCTCTTAAAATAGTATGCAATAAAGATGTCAACATATCTTAGTAACCATTACATAATTTTTTCTTTTATTTTCCTTGTACGTTGCAAACAATTTGATTGGCAGAATGTGCTAAATATTTACTTACATAATAAAGAAGGCACAAATATGTGTTACATATTTGACATATATACGTACATGTGCGCATTGGAATGTACGTAAGTTACTGAAGGGATTTGACTAATTGTTTGACCATTTGAAAACCCACTCTTAAATATGTTCATAAGCTATAAATATTGTGACGTTGTGGCGTCGTGAAATCAAATGTCAAATGTCCAGTTTATAAACACAAAGAATTGCACTTTATTTCCATAGAAACATACTTCTGGAATTACGTCACATACACAATACAACTTGCAAGGTCATTGACCACAAACACACAGCTGTTCACACACGCGAGTTCAATTAACAACTGACCTTTTTGGCGGGCCGGCTCCCTTTTTTATAGATTACTCACATTCCAGAAATATTTCAAACAATCGAGACGGCTAGAACAAAGCCGAACTCTCAAGAAATCCATCTCATTCCTCCCGCCGTTTCGGCGAGCTTTTATCTACACACTGCCCGTTTCTTTGAACTAGTCACCGGCGCCGCCGCGATCAACAATGGGCTCGCGACAATATTTTCAAGATGCCTAAAACTTTAGAACCTTGTTGTACGTAAGGGTTAAACAAAATTTCTTTTCCGTTTCGTTGAATATGAATATGAGGTTAAGTTTGATAGTTTATTGAAAATATTGAAGATTTTTATTGACTTTGAGAAGAAAGAGCTGAATATTTAATAGCATAATATTCGAAGGGACTATGACAGTAATTAGGATGGGAGTATATTTGTGAAATTTTCTCCGTTTGTTTTCATAATTTTCATAAGGGCATCTTAATTGCCATTAGAGTCAAGTTTCATAAGACCACTTGCGCTCGAAAATGTGTCTAAATTTAAAAACATTTATAAAATAACTTTTAATATTCTTGGTCTATGTAAGTTAATAAGTGCAAAAGGCTATTTCCAGAAAATACATGGTAAACAGGACATTTGAATAGAAAATATATTAAAATCGTGCTATTTTAGTCAAAATAACCAATTTTTGAGACCACCAAAAATTTCTAAGAACATTCCAAAAGGGTAGAAGAACTTAATTGAAAATTTTCCTCTCCTATCTTTGGAAGATGCTAGACATAAATACCAAGTTTAGTACTAAGCACACTATTAGTTTTTGAGTTTGCTCCATAGAGACAGATTCATAAATTTCGGTTTCTAAAATAGTTATTTTTTTAAATTCAGGGTGTCTTAAAACACGCGATTCTATTGAAATTTCAGTATCGAATTCTTGGATAGAGAATCGTACTACTCCACTTATTGTAAGTAATTAGTAGAGAAAGCAGAGATTAATCTTACTAAGTAGAAAAAATTACTACGAGTATAAGATAACCTAAAAAGGCAAAATACAAAATCAATTTTAATTTGAAATTGTCTTGGACAACTACTCATTCGACTTTTTCCATTCCTTCGGTGATGTATGGCATAAACTAAAAAAGTCGTATTTTTGAAAATCCACACATTAATACGAAATTAGTACCATGCCAAATTTGAGTACTTGTATTCCATGGATATCTTAATTTTTTGAATTATTTAAAATAATTACTTTCATACAAATATTACAAAAGAGTAGCTATTTAAACTGAAATAGGTTGCTCATGTTTTACCTGAACTAATGTATATGGCAGATGTTTGTATGCTGTGTAAAGTATTAATTTCCAAAGGAGTAAACATTTAATGGATTCTATGTTCAAAATTCATATTTCAATGCATGCAGCTAGACTCGTAGGCATACGAGTTGGTTACAAATATGAATTATAAAAGTAATTCCTTTTATACCCCTATTTAGATTCAGTTTTACCTTCTTTATCACTTAATAGGTAGAGAAGGTACGTCGTTACTCCCAAAAACTCAATGTGAAGATATAATTGGAAGTGCACGTTTTGAAGTCCACTGTATCCTCAAATTTACTTTCTTTAGTACGCATATTAAGTAATGGAAGTATTATATTCCACAAAATTATTCAAAATGAAAAGTTCACTGTAAATATAAATTTTGACTGTTTAAATACAAGAACACTTTTTTAGAAAGTTATATACCCGTGCTTGTATATACGCACGCGTATTTTTAATCTGAGAAGAGCATAACCTCGATAGTGGACAGTTAGAAGGATGTGGCACGAAGAATTTTCAAGAAAATTTTCTAAACCAAAACTGCTCCTTATGGATTTGAAATTTTTATGACATTTTTATTTTTTTCATAAATAGCTATAACGTACGTAATATGTAGGGGGACTTTTATTCCACAAAAAATTTTATTTCACTGGAACCTTAACTTTTGACGCCCACTGAATCCAAGGAAAGCAAGTTTTAGAAAAAGGTGTGTGCGTGTGTGTGCGCAACCAGCATAACTCAAGGGCAAAAAGTGCATTAATACCAAACAGAGTTCTTCATATGTATGTTCTAATGAAGCCACATGGAAATCTGAGAGAAAAAATCCCCCATCCTGACCAGCATGTACAGTTTTAGGAATTTCCTATTTTTTAATGTTTACAGAACCACATATTAAAGATGTATATACCAAATAAAGTAAATGTCTTTAAGGTTCTGGAAATAGCTTTAAATTCCACTTCATTTGGAAGAAACTCTATATAATTTTGTATAACTGGTAAAGATTAGGTGAAAACGTAGCACTTAAAAATACAGATCGCTTTAAAACAGTTTATTCCAAATAACTTATTTTTCACACAAGCCACTTTCTGTAAATTTGTTATTAATGGTTCCACTCCAGTATTTAAAATAAATATTTAGTTATTTCTAGCGATTATGTGGACAGTATGTCCTCGAGTTCTTTAACATTGTTTTTATAGTGAAGCATACGTGTAACTACTGCGGTAAAGGTTAGAACCATCTGAAGAGGAAAAGCACTTAAAATGTTCTGTTACAACCACGTTACCTTTTATATTGTCGCGGTAACGGCCATTAAAGTTTCGGCACAAATAAACAGACTGATAGGTTTCACGTAGATAACCAGCTTGCATAAGCAGATAAACAACGCTTGAGATAAGTGACGTGCCGTCCAAGATAGCGTTTCACACTTCTGGAAGGTGATAGAATATTAGGATTACGTCATTAGATGCCCTGTTTATTCCATAAATATCTAGTAGTTGTACAGAACAGTCTCGAATTATGAATGAGGTATTTAAGGAAGTGATGGCTTGTAAACAGAGTGAGTAAGCAGAGTCAGTTGTGTAACAAGAGTGTTGTTGTAAAGAGAGCTAATGTAATCAGCTGTCACTGTTTGTTATTGTCATCGACCTTGCAAGACTGTTGTTTTGTGATGTAATGTTACGTGAGAACTCAACTTTGTATTTCGACGAAAATAAAGGAGATTTTTTTAATTTCTGCAACTCGGCCTGTTAATTCTACAAACCCACAGTCACAATACTATGTATCCCATCTTAGTGGGAATACAAATTATTGGTACAAAAGTTTCTTTATACATATATTAATTTTAATTGAAATGTTATTTGAACTAGTCATTTTTCCGCTTCTAGGAAAACTCCCAACTTGGTTAGTCGCTATGCTAGTAAAATACTCAAATTGGTATAGTCTACTCTCTTTATGGGCAAAGTATGTGACGTTCAACTACAGCTATAAACGACTAGGACGTAGAAACTCAGAGTAAAATATTTATAGCCGCGGTTTCAAAACATGTTCATATTAGCCGAAGGCTTTCTCACTCCATTGTTTTCCGGCAAAACTTTCGGATACCAAAACGTTGTGTAAAATATAGAGACTGTCCATGGAAGTCTTCATAATACCCACTAACTTATGTACCACCTATAGGCAATAATTGAGAACGACATTGCATATTTTTATTATAGCCTCATTGTTTATATCTCCACACTCATATTCATTAATTATTTAACCATATTTAAACCAAGCAGTCGATATTCTAACCAGCGAAACCGAGGGAGAGAATTCTTTGCTGCAGATTCTAATCACTTGACTTACGATTGTTAGTCTTAAACTCATCAAAAATAAGCTTTTTATTAATATATGCCTAATATCAGTGTAATGAAGTAGTATAACAATCGTAAACTATTAAAATTATTCAAATATGTTATATAGTAGAGACCTTGCCCTCTACACTGTCTTGAATCCTTGGTTCAGTCGCCCTCTGTTTCTTCTCACCTCATCCTTCCTCGCGAGAATGTCCTACTTGGAGCTTAGGTACAATAAACAGCAGATTTTGCTGTTGAATCCCCTCTGTAGTAATCCTAATGATACGTTTTACCACAAGGACATCCAGAATTGCTATCTTTAACTCCAACTTTAAACGGAACCTTATAGTTTCTAATACTTGAAGACAGTAGCCATCGAAATCGTCTATAACTGCAAAAACTGTTCACTAAGAACTAAAGGAACTACACACAAATATCCTAATGACCCATTAATTTAAATTTCTATACAGCTTTCTACAAAGCGTTCGCATGAAACCTAACTTTTCTATTGACTTCATCTTAATCCAGAGAAACCTTTCCAAAAATGTCGTTACTGATTTCTGTGAATGTGAAATTGGAATGAAGGAGACCAAATCGATAGCCAGATGCTTAAATACAAACTGTTGTATGTTGGAGCTTATTCATTCCGTCACACCCGCGAGAAACAGCTAAATAGCGACAGCAATTTAAAATATTACGTATTGAAACATTGAAACAATAACGAACAACTAAGAAATGTATGATGCTACAAGAAAAGATAATTGAAACAAATTGTGCATTTTAGAGATGAATCTTCATTAATCGTACGGTACTTTTCTCTTATAATTTATCAAATATACAATATTATAGAAACTTTCATTCGAATGCAAAGGACCACAGGCTATTCACACAAAACTCATGATATGCATTTTATTTTTCTGTAAATGCCTTAAATATATTGTATATTTTTCATATTAGTAATTTTTGTAATGTAATACATTTCAAAAGGTCACGAACGCTCATTAAAACATACATATCCGGCAAAACCTCGGTATTTAATATGGGTTTCTTTCTTTCTTTCTTTCGTTCTTTCTTTCTTTCTTTCTTTTTCTTTCCTTCTTTCCTTCTTTCCTTCTTTCCTTCCTTCTTTCCTTCCTTCTTTCCTTCCTTCTTTCCTTCCTTCTTTCTTTCCTTCTTTCTTTCCTTCCTTCTTTCCTTCTTTCCTTCCTTCTTTCCTTCCTTCCTTCTTTCCTTCCTTCTTTCCTTCCTTCCTTCTTTCTTTCCTTCCTTCCTTCTTTCCTTCCTTCCTTCTTTCCTTCCTTCCTTCTTTCCTTCCTTCCTTCTTTCCTTCCATCCTTCTTTCCTTCCTTCCTTCTTTCCTTCCTTCTTTCCTTCCTTCCTTCCTTCTTTCCTTCCTTCTTTCCTTCCTTCCTTCCTTCCTTCTTTCCTTCCTTCCTTCTTTCCTTCCTTCCTTCCTTCCTTCCTTCTTTCCTTCCCTCCTTCTTTCCTTCCTTTCCTTTAGGATTTTATTTAATTTAACAAAAAGTGATGTTAGACCTTTGTAGTTGGAAATATTTCTCTAATAGAGAAGTTTTTCCTTGGAGCATTTTCTACACCATTTTTTATTTCTGTTGATCCTTTTTATAGTTGTGAGGTGGTGTTAATGACATACTTGTAAGTAATTTAGAAATGAACGGAAGTTTAATAAATATAATTTTGAGCTACTTACGAATAGCGATGTATCTTTTTTTGAATTCCCATTTATGGAATGGTAAATCGCTATTTATCACATTCTTGTAAGCATATAGTCGTATTCAATAAAAGGAACTAGGAATTAAGACATGACATAGCGAGCCGCTTTAAGACATTTTACTTGCCTCAACTCTATTGCATTCTTCTTGCACATATAATGAAATGTGTATTAACAGCAATTTCTGCAACAAGTGAATAATCCATTATGGCACAGGGACAAATTTCACGAGTGTCATATTAAGATTAACCACGAGTTGGATAAGTTGCATGCAATCTTAGCATTGTGAATTTTAGGAAGTAAATACAGGCGTAAGTCGGTTTTCCTTGGTTGACGTAAGAGTGTGTTCTCCCAGTATTTCATTTATTAGCTGGCGTGTTGAACAGCTAAGGAAGACAGTCACGAATGCACTGTCTTCCTGCGAAATTAAATAGCAGGTGTTAGGGGTATAATGCATCCTATCAGCACAGCTTACAACGTATTATTCAGTTCTTACTTATTCAGTATTTAATTATCTAAACAGCTTTTAGTATCTTTCTTCCTCAGAGAAAAATAAAACTGTTTTCATCTTATTTCACCTAGCCACAATAACTTAGAATAATAATATATTTACTGCTACAAGAAATACATTATTGCTATTATTGGCAACGTGGTACTAATTATGCAATATTTTATGTAGTAACATGTTGTTTGAGGTAGTAGGATTTTGAATAAAAGTTGTAAACTTTAAGATAAAGTTTATAAAGGAATAAGCTGTTTGTTTAAAGACTGGATAGGGAAAGTAATTGTCAACTTAGCACCTCAGAATGTCTATTTTTCTTTTTTCTGCTGCGTTTCTGGTATACACACTGTTAAGCTAAGTGTGACGGATGGAAACATCAAGTTTCTCTTTGGTTATTTTCTGTTATTTACCTTTAAGGAAGTTTGTACGAAACCGCATAAAACATTCTGCAGTGGTTCCCAGAGTTAAATTGCAATCAGAACACGCTCTATCGGCCGAGGTTTGTGTTACACTCCTCGACAGTCGTTTGTTAATTAAAGATAGCAGCAGCAGCACGACTACGCATCTCTAGTTAACAGGGGGCCGTGGACGCAACCAAATTAACTGGTGACCGGCCAGTTGTCTGCCCCAGGCTTCAGGCTGTGTTCTTACAGATTGAAGTTCATGACTCATTCCCGTTTCCTACAGTTAATTGAAGAGATCGAACAAGTAGAGCGGAAAATTGAAAGGTTTGCCTTCGTGAGCCCTTGGGGACGAAGAAGTCCGTAAACATTTACTTGGCTTTTAGTTGTTCGATCATTACAGATGCACTTCACACTGTTTCCATAGAGGTTGTTCCTCCATGTATTACTTGGTGAACGATTAGCTTAGGTGATTAACGTACAACGGTGGATTACTAACTATACTTAATAATAGTAATAATAATCAATACAGACGCATTTATTTAATTAAATTTCAGTTCATTTTTCCATTTTTCGCTTGTTCCTTTTCTTCCCGAGCTTTGTAATAAACAGTAGAAACAATTTGTGGCGTACATTTCATGTTTTTAAATTTTTAATAATTAATTTTGAATTGTTATGGAAAGGGCAATTTGTACAAAAATAGAAATGTGAAATTGGGTATGCCACGGAATAAGTTAGATGTTTTGTAGTATTATCAGGATTGGTAGTTTTAAGTGTTACGTAATATGGTGACGTGGACCAATAAAAGATAAATTAATTGGTAGCGATAGAAACGTAGAAAGGAAAGAGAGAATCAATTGGAATTACCGTCCTTCTGCAAGCGACTGTCTTAAGTAAGAGTGTTTTTTGTGTCTCTGGGTAATTGTGCAGAAGACGTTTAGCTGTGAATGCATTTATGTTGCGTAAGAGCGACAGTTCATTGATGCAACAACCATTGTTTGTCAAAGGAAAGCATTTACATAATTTAAAATTGTTTTGTGGAATATAACCCATAGTACTTTAAAGAGAATTGTTGTTTATTCTCCAACAATTGCAGCATTAGATTCCTATGCTCCGAGACCGTGCCTAGAGGTAAGACTTACTACTCCAGAGCTGCCATGGAAACCACAAGATTTCTACAAGATCGTCAGAAAAAGGAGAAAATAATCATCAGCCTCTTCCATCATCACATTTGCAACTTAATCCCGTTGCAAAATGATCGCAACGCGGGGCTTATAGAACGTTAATTCTTAGCATGAGAGCGAGAGAAAGTATTAGCTACTTAAAACATGAAACAATATTAAATATTTGAAAGTTAAGACAAATAAGAGTATATTGCAGATATTGAAAATATCTAAAAAAAAAGTATTTGATAAATTGTGCGTTTTACAATATTTGCATTTTTATTAAACTTATATCTTCCTCTTAAAGTTTGAAAACGATGTAATATTCATTCAGTATGAAAGAAACTCCAGATATTTGCAGAAACTCCAAGAAGTTCATTTTAATTTTCATGCAAAATGTGGTGTTTGAAACATAGTGTTTAATTTTTTTTCAATTTGTAGGACAATTTGAGACAGGCATTTCTTTGTAACACATTCCTGGAAGACAGTTAACTTGATTACAGTTTTACTACTTTAGTTTTTGAATTAATATACTTTTCACATACATACGCGAGCAGCCGTACTTACCTATAAAATGTTACTTTTAATTATTATTTTTTTTTTTCAGTTCAGGTACCTCAAAGGTATATGTACAGTTGAAGCTCCTGTTTGCGTTTAGCTCTAAAACAAATATTGTTTATATTTTTTGTAGTGTTATGGAGCATTTAAAAAAAAGAGAAAAATGTTTAAAATGTTTATATTGTGTGTGAAAGTGAAGTTATGAGTAAAACAAAAACAAGAAATATATATAGTTGGCGAAGAGTGATCAGGAGCCTGAATCATCTTCCGTTAGACATTTGTACAAGAACGATTAGACCTACGAAGGTCGAAGTATTAAAAAGTTAATCTGTGATTATGTTATTTTGACTTATAATTCGTGCTGTTTAATTAAAGAATGTTCTTCACAGAGGCATAGTTTCTTTGTAATTTACGTCCTCCAACGTTAAATCATGCCAGACGATGAACGGAGTGGGTGTTCAAATGAGCCCGGGGTCCATAGAGCTTATAGAACCCGACATTCGTCGTTCAGGATAAGGGAAAACCCCGGGAAAACCTTATCCAGGTAACTCACCCTGACCGAGATTCGAATTCGGGACCTCTTGAACGTGAGGCAGACGTGCTAGCACCACGCTTCCGATTCGGGCACAGAGGCATCAGTATTGTTATTTCAGTAATTTTGAAATGAAATAATACGTCTATCCGAGAACGAGACGGGGAGTGTTCACCGACTAAATGGAAGCTGTGAAGAGAAAAATGTCTAATCTACTATAGAAAATAAAAAGTAATGATATAACTCAACACCGAGAAAATTATCAAACGGGATTAAAAGTAAAAATTATATATTACAAATTCCCGAAGGGAACATTATACCACAAACTGTAACATGCAAAATATAATTTTTTTTTATTTGTTCCGTTCCTTTCACTCCAATGGTGATATCAGTGGCCGTTCTCCATTGGAACATATCAAAGATGTTAATTCGTTTTTAATCATTAGATCACGCACACATTCACACTCTCATTCGTACTTCCAGATTCTGGGGAAGATGAGGAATTATCTTGATCTGAGAAAAGGCCCTACCCCCACCGCAGGGAATCGAACCTGCCTAGCACGGCAGGCAGGTGCTCTAACGACTGAGCTATGGGGCCAGCCATAAAATTCTTGTGAGAGTAAAATCTGGATAAAAATATTTGGTGAAATATAATATGTACTTAGGATAGCTATGTAGTAAGGAAGATAGAGAAAAGAAAAATGAAAAAAAAAAATACCAAAAATAATAGTAATGGTAATAATGATAGTAATAATAGTAATAGTAATAATAAGCCGACACAAGTGCCCTCAAAATTTACGAGAGCTGTAGGGAATGCTAACTTCTCAGCAAGCATATGTAAAATAAAAATAAAAATGATCCTTATACGCCAATATAAAAATTAATTTTGTATCGTGAAATGTGTCAGAGACTGTCAATATCTTTGCAGTGGGATTGCAGAAGCCACAGACGGGTGTTTTCGATAGTTAAGATATTTTAGCTTCCAGAAACAGTATTTAGTACAGTATCGCATTTCAAATAGAGGAATCACTTAGCCATAGCTCCAGAAGGGCCAAGCCACATGGTCAAAACTCGAGCGCCTGCCTGTTAATGTGGCCGTGAAATTGGTTGGCTCTTGATCCTTGCCCCCGGCAGTCACGCAACCCGTCCTAGCACTTCGCGCGGCAGGCGGTCCACTCTCCAGGGGTACTCTTTAATTTCTAATTCCACCAGATTGACCTGCTCCAAGCCTAGGGCTAATTGGAGCAGTGAATCTATTTACAGTGTTCTGTTTCAGGTATAGGGTAAATATTTAGTGTACCAAGCCATGGGCGACAAGGTTACCTTTGCACAAGATCCTATTTTCGAGATAGAGGTTATCCAAGCCCTTACTGATTTGCTTACCTGACAATGCTTCTAGCTATTGCCGTGTATTAGTATAAAACTTGTAAAAAGCAATATTATTAGTAAAACTTAATGATTTATTTACCAAATACATAGTAGTCAGAGTAGTTATTGCGTTCCAACCAAAAGTTTGATACCCCGATTTCATGGAAACAGGTGTTATGAGCTCCACCGAATCTAAAAGATGTATGCATGTGTGTATTTGAACGGCATAACGTAAAACTAAAAAGCAGTCACAAAATTTGGCGTTCTCACTTCAATTTCCAAGAATACTAAACGAATGGTTTCATGGATATCCGCCCCATATGTTCTTTACATGGGAAAAAATTTAAACTTTTGTTTTTTCTCAACATTAGTTAAAGATTTTGATTAAAATAGTGTTTTTAAGATATTTTAATGAAAAATAAAAGTAATAGCTTGATTTTGTGGCAACAGCCTTAGAAATCCTCTTCATTCTGGTTTACGTTTGCATTATTGGTAAACAGCAACAGATAGACAAAATTTTATAGGAAAAGTATAGATCTTGTTAAAGCAAAACATTTATATCATATTTGGTTGTGGAGTTAAGTTTGCGAGATATTGCTTGATATTTCTCTGAATTTTCTAGTACTTATTTTCTTAAATGGGAAGCTTTTATTCGGTTTGTTATGTCCTGAACTTGCAATCAGAATGAGATAAAGCTATCACTTTTAACATGTTATACTATAGACATATATCAAGATTCCTTTGTTCTCAGTGTACATACAAGGAAACGTGTAATAAGGCCATTTATAGAAATATTACTTAATATGAAGTGGATAGAAAGAAAGGGTTTAGAGGAATTCATGCGAATGCACACATCAATTGACGTGGACGCTTGGAGTAGTTTCATAGCCCACTTTGTTGTAAAGTCCCCTCTGTCTTCACACTTGAGGTCCCAATTTGGTATTCTGGCTTGATTAGGTTACCCAGATAAGGTTCTATTATCCTTAGGAGGATAACCCTTAAACTCTCAGAAAGTAAGTTTCAACTATTTGCATCGGGAGAAACAATTTAATGATTGGCATTTGTTAACTGAGGGCCTATAGTGAAAATAAAGTCCCCAAAACTCATATTTGGGAAATGGCTCTGGTCGGAATAGTCATTCAAATAAAATGTTTGCTAAATACTTCATATATCTATTAATAAATGTGTAGATGTCTGGAAAAAGTAGATAGGAACATTTTATAAGATTTTTTAAATCTTTTGTAAGAAGAATTAGAAGTGTAAGTGAAAATATACTTGAACGCAATGCAGTTGGTAAAATATTACTTATGCACACATACAACGAAGCAGAGAGAAATGATGAAAATCATCATTTCCCCACTACAATCCCGAGTTTTGAGTCTCGGTGAAGAATTTTTCTGAATAACGTTTTTACCTGAAAGATTGTCAGGTAACTGTAAGCTCTATGGAGTCTGGAATGTTTTAATCATCGTGTCATACGTTTCATTCATCGTCCGATATGATTTAACCGGTTAAAATACGTTGGTTAGAAAAGGTCCACTTACCTAAAAAAAGTTAATCGCTGGCCATCGAGAATAACATCTTAAGCTACTTTTGCTTGTGGAATAACATTTTCTGTCTGGGAAATTTTGAATGATGTGCTAACAACTTAGTCGTAATATGGAAAGGAAATAAAGAAAAACTTTCTAATATAAGGGTTATTAAACCATTCTTATCGCAGGCGTAGATATATAGGCGTTTAAGCAGATACTCTCGCGTCTTGCTATTGTGACTGTTTATACTGTCGCGAACCCGTTATCTACGACAGCGTGGCTTGTGTACACAAAGAGTCGGCAAATAAAGATAGCTCAGATAAAGCACTTGCCGGTGCAGATTAAGTTACGCAGTCGGACGGCATGGTGGAGAGATACATCAAGACCTTAAAAGAGCACTTGAGGAAGTGGCCAACCATCAGCGCGACTGAGTCGTTAAGGTGCCACTGTTCTTACTGGCCTACCGATCGTCTACACACGACACCACTGGGATAACGCCAGCAAGCTTAATGTTCGGCCGAGAGTTACGCCTCCCTTGTGACCTGGCCTTTGGGAGCCCCACATCCAACTGAGTATGCAGAGAACCTGGTGGACCATTACCACGACATGCATGAGATGGCTCGTCAGAACATCCAGAAGGAGAGCGACCGCATGAAGACCCGATACGACAGGCAAGCCAAGGGTTCCAGCAAGGTGACTTGGTCTAGTTCGTCCTACTCGGACCAAGGGACGCTGCCCGAAACTTCAACAGCCGTGGCAAGGACCGTACCGGGTGGTCAAGAGGATTAACGACGTGGTCTACCGCATCCAGAAGGTGCCCCGAGGTAAGATGTTGGTACACCTGGATCGTCTGGCCCGCTACGATGGTGTTGTTCGGGAAGACCAGCCTTGAGGAGGGAGCAGTGTCGCGAACCCGTTATCTAGGATAGCGCGGCTTGTGTACACAAAGAACCGGCAAATAAAGATAGCCAAGGTAAAGGATATGCCGGCGCAGATTAAGTTACGCTTATGGAAGGTTCGGAATTCATCATTCGATGTCTTGTTATTCCTGAAACATCTAGTGATTGTACAAAACAGTCGACTTCTTGTTTGTCCCAGAAATCTTTCGAATTTATGAATGAGGTATATAAGGGATTGTGACACGCCAGCGGAAGTTATGAAACAAGAGTCAGTCGTAAACAGAAGTCAACAGATGTAACGAGAGCTGATGTAAACAGGTGTAACCAGAACGCTGTTGTTCTGATCAGCGACCTTGGTAGACTTTATGTGACGTAATCTTGTTACGTGAAAATTGAACAGTGTATTTCTACGGAAATAAAGAACGATTTTCATTTCTGCAACTCGGAATATTAATTATACGAACCGACAGTCACAATATTGTATGTAATTAAATATTCCTATTATCTGTTTATTTCAGGTACATTTTCTGTGGTGTAATATGAATTTTCCAAACATTGGTATTTTCAATGTAAGTTGAAGGCTTCTTTGCAGCAATGTTCTATTATAACTCCACGTGTTCAAGCACATAGGCATTATAAAGACTTTTTAATATTTAATAATCCTATCTTGAAATGTTTAAATGAGCCCAGGATCCATGGTTCTCATAGTTACCTGATATTCGTCTTTCAGGATAAGGGAAATCCCTGGAAAAATCTTATCCACTTAACTCGCCCTGGTCGAGATTCGAACTTGGGAGCTCTTGAACGTGAGGCAGACAGGCTACCACCACGCTACCGAGGCGGGCAATTACATATTTCCTGAACTATATTGCTAATAAATCATTTAGTCTCTTTGCTACTAAGCGAATACAGTCAACATATACAGAAATAATTTTTAAAATGAGTTTTTTGCCTTGAGCGGTTGATTAAACTAATTTACTTTACATATTTTTCAGAATTTCTTCATAATTACCCGAAAATGTTGAGTTGTTTTCTTTTCAACATTTTAAAGATACTTTTTCAGACCTTGAAAACTAATATTTTGGTTCATGAAAGGACATTATTAAGAAAAATAAAATAATAGAATGATTGGATATATTACTTAGAACTGCTGGCTTTAATTTTACTCTACTGTTACTGGGGATCAAACCAAGATAAAGGGAATGAACACACACTGCGCAAGAATATTTTGTGGTGTCAGTTAAAGATGTTAACGGCAGATGTCTCTTCCGATGCAGTGACAAGCTGTTTCCACAAAAGAAAGGTGCAATAAAAATCTAGAAATAAGAAAAAATACTTTAATAAAAATGTCAACTCAAGTCGGCGAACACCAAGGGGCAGAATTAAAAGTTACCCTCCACCCAAGGGTGTGGAAAGTAAATGAAATATATGACAAGGTACCATTCATTACCTCACACGTGTTCCAGAAAGGAGAGGTTTCTTGTAATGGTAGGAACTTGTGTCTAACACGACATGCTAACAACGTACATCATATATATCAACCAGTTAATGCTTTTGGCGATATAGTTGACTTTTTCTAAAAATGGAGATAATGATATACTTCTTACTCTGCCTTGAGTAACTGAAGTCCATTTGTCTACGTTATATTTAACTGTTACGGTTATGTCACAATAACTGCTTTCATCAGATGAATTTGCTCACAATGAATGCATTGAACAAGTACACCATAGTAGTTCTGAAAATTATTTTCTTAGTTTCGCGGATCATAGGGCCAGCAATTGTCCGCCTACACTATTGTACTTCACCATTGCATAATCAAATTGGCACATTAGAATAACTTAGAATATGATGTGGAATAAATAAATTTAGAACACACATAGCAATTAAATAACTCGGATATGTTACCTTCCGTTGACATCCACGTTCATTTAGGGGAGTCAGAGCGGCATTCTGGGGTGAAATTTCACAAAATGAGTTATTGCTAAAATAATCTTACCTGATGTTTTTGGAAGGGAATAACCATATTTATTTTCCTATCTCATAGTTTTAAAAGTCCTAAATAGATTCATTATGAAACGGCTACCACGCTCCTATTAGGCATTTGTAAAAGTCTGTTTAGTTAACTGGTTTGCACGTTGGCCGCTGCCTTTGACGAACCCTTATAATCGTTGTACAACACCGGCCCTCCTTCTCCCAGATCTTTCTGCAAGGTTGCCACCTTTCTCGATACGTCATGGGTATCGTACGAGGTTTCGTCTAAATAAATTATCTTATGTCAATTACTGCAAAACTTCCTTAGTTTTGACAAATATATATCGCCAAGCTACAATGCTACTGGATTCCATAATAACCCTTAACTTATTCAAAGTGTTGTATTTGAAACCCAGCTCCTTTAGAAGACCGCGTAAGGTGCAGTGCCCATAAGGAAAATCACAAATGTCTTGCAAATGTGCAACCAATTCGTCTCAGGTGGGCGCTCCCTCCTTTGCATAGAATCTATACATTTCTCGAAGAATTAAGTCGCATATGAAATTATCTACTTTAGAGAAACGTTTCCTTTTGTTTTCAAACTTGATCGGCGTCTTTGGTATTGCTTTCGCCATAATTTTTCCTACGGTATTTTTGTGAATACACAGGATTTAGCAGGTACATTGCACGACCCCTTACCAAGATTATTTGTCAGCACATATTTATTTGTGTTCAAAACAAGCGCTTGAAGTTGCTTAGAAACAGTTCCCGTTATAACTTTGTTTTTGAGGCTTTTCCAGTAATATAACTCGGCCCAGTTATTCAAACTATTGTTATCACTTTGATTATGTTTACTTGACTGAAAGTAATCTACTACTTGATTTGCATTTATCACTGCAGTTACCTCCCACGGTCTCCACATCGTGACACACAACGAATTTCTGCACGTAATGAAACACATCAACTGGAAGTTGGAACTTTGGCAAGTGAGACTCCAAGTGGAGTAGACATGCGACTGTCACTTCGAGAAAATCAGGGTTTCTATTGGTCCTCAACGACAGTGTTCCATTTCTGAAGTGTGGAGATAAATTTATGACGGTCATTAGTGGGCGGGAGGATAGTGTCCTTTGAGGGGCAAACTGCACTCGCGTTCACTAGGCAGACTTTAACTGTGTTCTCTCCTTGATTGTAACCTTATTGAAGCTACATTCCAGAGCACACCCTTATTAGTAAAGAAAGTCCTTGTTTAATCTGTGCTTCTGATACTAATTCTTCCATGCCTTGTTTAGTACGAGTATGTTTTGAATTACCAGTGCTGTTTTAAAGATGGGAAGAAGCAATTTTAGTGTAAGAATTCGGCATGGGAACCAGTATAAACAGTTTAAGTAATCCCGACTACATAAGAGTTATATCTAAAATGGAAAAAGTGTAGTAACACAAGACAATATATTGACTTCGTCAAACCCGCCCTCAAACTTTGGCGATGAATGTGAAGTGAAAATTAGTTCTTGAAGGAAAAAACTGGTTTCTCCATTGTGCAATGGCAGTGATGACAATTTAACTACAGTAGATAATTGTTAGACAAACAAGTTTTCAGTTAGAAGATATTGAAACTTTGTACAGTGTAAATTGTGACACTTCTATGCTGAACAGACCTACATATGAGAGATGATATGAAATAATAATGGAGATGAAAGGGAGGGACTGAAAATTCGGAGGATTTAATTAACCTAACCATGATTCATTGGGGGACCGGGAAAATCCCCAAAAATCCCATAGTTCAGGTAGGCCGGCAACGGGAAGCGAACCTAGATCTCCGGAATGACCCTCTAAAGGACGTTAGAAACGTATGTACGAGGGCTGTTGAATAAAGAATGATCACAATTTTTTCTTGACAACATACTTTCATTCATCCTCATAATTTTGATGGTCCTTCTCAAAATAATCTCCCCTGAATGCGATGCATTTATCCCGGTGTATCTGTCAGTCTTCAAAGACATACTGGAGACCATTTTTGAGAGATCCTTCAAAATCTCCTCCGCAGCCTTCACCACTGCTTCTCATGATGGTTAATGCCTCCCACGAAGGCGTTTCTTCAGGTTAGAGAATAGAAAAAAACACATGGGGCTACATATGGACTGTAGGGAGGGTGAGGGATGCAGCTCACGTTGATTTTTGCAAGATATTCAGCAACAACATTGGCAATATGCGGCCGCGCATTATCGTGGTGCAGCATCCAACCTGCTTCATGGAAATGTGATCTTTTGCGTCTGATATGGACTTGCAATGTTTTCAGGACATCTCTGTAGTATTGTCCAGTTACTGATGTGTGTGCAGGTACAACATGCTGATAAACCATTCCATGAATATCAAAGAATGAGATGACCGTAACTTTCCCAGCAGAAGCAAACACTTTTACTTTTTTGGGGGGTTGGTGATGAAGGATATTTCCACACTGAGATTTACTGTTTGCTCTCAGGATCAAAATGATGTAGCCAAGCTTCATCAGCAGTGATTACGTTTGAAAGAAACTCCGGATCTTAATTCAACATCATCCTGCATGCAAATATCCTTTTCTTCATGAATCAACAGTCTTGGAACCCATCCCACACAAACACACCGCATGTGTAATGTTTCTGTCACCATCGTGTGGGTGGCACCCAGTGAAATGTTCGGTATTTCCGAAATTGATCTTAGGTAATTCGTCGATCCTCTCTCACAATGGCAGCTACAGTGTTGTTTTCTCCCGTAAGAGCGCTAACTTAGGCACCGGGTCCACCTTCCTTTGAAACTGATTGTCTTCCCTCTTTAAACATTTTAAACCACTTTCGAACTGTGCTGTAGGGAAGAACAGACTCTCCATAGGTCTCCTGTAACATTGTATAGGCCCCAAATAAAGATTTCTTGCGACGAAAGCAGAATTTCAAAGCCGCGCATTGTTCCTCGCGTGTTACCTCCATTGCAGCGGTAGGCGATACTTAACATGTGTGAACTAGCCTGGTTCTCACAGGCGGGAACCAGGAGTACAAACAATGAAATTACTACGGCATGTTTTTTTTAAGCTAACAGAATATAATAAGATTGAATTTTAGTGCGAACAATTATGACCGTAAAAAATTATGAATATTCTTTATTCAACAGCCCTCGTAGAACAATAAGTTTTGGATGCTAATAAATGATAGGTCATTCGTAGAGTAAGCGGGGGAATGTAACAGATGCAAAGTAATTTTTAAGCATAGTGCTACGTTTACATGCCCATACATCCTCAGTGGCATTCCAGTTTTCTAGTAGGCTGCAAAATGACTTACCCCGTTCTTTAAGTGCTCTCAGCTTATGCAGGAGCAGTGTGCAAATGTAAAACGCGTTACTGAGACAAGGGGCGTGACGAGAAGGTCCCGGCACTCCAAGTTGGCCACATTGTTTCCAGCAGCACTCGAAACAATTGGCGGCACGGCACCCTTGACACAATGCGTTACCTATACAGGATTTCTCAATTAGCCAAGTGTTTGTCTCTCGCGCTGGCATTACCATACGCATCTGCATTACAGAAACTCTTCAATTAATTTGTTTCTGCTTCGCAACAACATCGTATACAAGTAAACGTTAATGCTTTTAGCTTCAGCTCATATTACTTTCGCATGGCAAGGCTGTTTTACTTACACTCTACTTTACTGTACTTTACATTTCTTAAACTTCTTTGCAGTAATCTTACCCTTTAATCTGTATTTCCTTATGTTTTATTTTTATTTACCCCTTATGTTCTATCTATATATGCTGACTCCGTAGCGAAACATCTGCATGCTGAGCGATGGCACCCAGGTTCGATTCTCGACTAGGGGATGGTGGGTGCGGAGTTTTCTCTGGGCCATGATTATTCCCAAAAGTATGAGCTATTATGTGTTTCAAATGGGAAGAGCTCTGGAGTCCAGCTAATCAGATGCCGTATCACACTCAGCGTTGCCAGCTTATTACCCCACTCTTTTTATATTTCCCTCTCTCTCGCACACTCAGACAACATACAGGTCTGCTTGGTGCACGCGTAAAGGTAAGCAAATTATATTTTACGAACTTTTACAATGATGCAGTTACCAAAATAAAAATTGGAAAAAGAATTTTCGCAAATTATGTATATTTTTAAGTACTATAACTATAATTATAGTTTAAGAATTTGTAGTCCGATGAAACTGCCAGTGACTCATTCATATCGCTTTCAATAGCACTTCCGTTAATAGACAATTCGTCATTGTCACTGTCTTCATCGTCTGTCTTGCAAATTTATGATTACAGGTTCCAAAATCTGGTCTCGTGCTATTTATTTCTTAAAATAGTCTTCTTTAAGGCTTTCTGCATGCCTTACGCAGTTTTCCAGTCCTGCAATGTTACCTTGTCAATTTCTTCGTGATCATGTAGTTCAACACCCGCCAGTTTAAAAGTATTTCTGTTTGCAACCCCCCGCCTTTTTATTTGAGCCCACATCAACTCAATTGGATTATATTGGCAGTGGTAAGGTGGGAGGCGTATTAGCTCGTTTCCCATTTCAATGGCACGTTGATCCATCTGATACAGTTTTTACGTGTTTTTAAACGAAGTACTCTTTGCAATAACTCATTTTAGTTTCTGCTTCCGAAAATATTTTGAAGAACGTGTACACCTTAAAGATAATACTTCGAATCTGACTTCTCAATACCTACCTTTTTGACTTGCCACTAAAGTCACTGTAAGAAGCCATTGCACTGTTTGACTCTTACTCTACTGTTATGTAAAGAACAACTGAATGATATTGATCTGAACTCTCCAGGGTAAATAAACACTTCTTATCCAGCATTCATTCATAAACATAAGCATACAACATTCCACAGGCTAACAGGAAATGAAGTGTTTGCTCTTTCTCGAATTTAACACCTTGACTTATTCACCGTATTTATTTTATCACGTCATATTAGTAGTTTAAATCTAAGTTCTGAGTAATTAAAAGTTTATGTACATAAATACACACCAACCACTTTGAACTCTGTGGAGTAAATAGAGATTACGAACCATTCATGAACAAATATATAATGTGACCAGACACTTTCTGCCAGGGCAGCAGGAAATTTATTGTTTCCTCTCGCTCGAATTGGCTTATTCAAAGCAATTCGTTTATCACGTCATGTCAAACATTTACGTTTCAGTTCTCAGTAATTTCAAATATACTTACACGCATACATGCCAACCAATAATGATATTCATACAGTGCTTACGTCGCGCTTTATTGTTATAATACAGGTAATAGTGGTTTATTTATTTGTATTAGAAAAACTACATGAGCTAAAAATATGGGGTTTTTATGGTTATTTTGGATACATTACTCTCTACCTTCCACATGGACCAGTTTTGGCAAAATATGAATTTTTGTCTGAACGGGAATAGTATTTCATTTAGATTGATTAGTTTGGCGTTCCTCACACACCACTTAGCGGGAATGCAATATGACAACACCGCAGGACTCAGGTTGGTTGCTGTCCTAGTAGCGCTCAAGGACAAACGCCTTCCCATTTGAAACACATAATAGGCTGAAATTTATATAATGTAATGTGGAAGAAATCCCAGTAAATCCACTGTACACAAGTTAATACCATGACCTACAGACAACGTGTTCCAAAGAATAAATGAGGGCGGGATATAAATGAAACAATTGAATAAAAAATTGTTTACCTCTCCTAGTTTTTAATGAAATTATTGTACAGTGATCTAGAATATTTTCTGTCAAATACTCAGCTTTACATTAATAATTGTAATTGATTTTGTGGCTCCCGGCTATTCCTAACAAAATTCTCTGATACACGCAAAAGAATGAGAAGCATAGCGGAGGGTATGTTTTAAACTTTTGGACAAGCTTTGGAAATGGAACACCCATCATTCGATATATTGGAATAATATTTTAAATTGGATAATCACAGTAGCTGAAGTGTTTCCTACTTTTTGGTTCCGTTGTTATTCATATATTTTATATAATTTTTCGTTAATGCAGAGATTATTAACGTGTATAATGAAATAATTATGAAGCTGGTGGAAGTGATTGACTAGTATTAGGTCAATTAGGAATCAGTATTTTAAGTAGCCATTAAGGTATATTATCTCACATGTATATGAGATCTCTTAGTGATTTTCTACGTACTGAAATACTATTATGGTAGCTCAGCGGTTAGAACATCTGATCGGTGATCGGGAGATCCGTGGTTCGAATCTCGACTATGACATTGTATTTTGCAGTCTGTCTTCACCTTTCACTACTAAAAAGTGATAATATCCGTAACAAATTCTGTTTTGTGACTCCAATTAAAGAAGGAGAAGCAAATCGTAATCCATAGTGTATCAGCCCGCAAGCGAGCCAGAGTGAGCCAACCCGACTGCCGGCCTCACGCCCACATACGCAAGGCATAGATGGGTGATCATCCAACCAATAACAGAGGAATATGGTCAACATCACAGCACACCCAGATGGAAAGTTGGCTTTCTAGATTACGACTCGCTACCTAGGCTCCTCAAGTTCCTCACGATGCTAGGGCACTGGTCCTATAACTAGGACTTAAAATTCATACCCCCAGGGGTGGGATCAATGCCGGGCGCGTTCCGTGGCAGGGAGCCAAAGCACAATGCTCTAGACCACTACGCTATTGCACAGGGAAATTAAAGAAAGGAGGACCCGTATTTCCTCTACATTTTAATGTTATTTTTGTAATTTTTACATGAATCATCTTGGAGTGATGTATAGCACATCACTGCATATAATAGTTGCGTTTCGATCGACATATGTAGAGAGAAAGCAGCGAATGTTTATCTCTAGGTATGCACACGTTCACTGTTCTGTATGGCTTCACTTGTCTTATTGTTAAGTTTAATATTACATGTATATTCGTACTTCAGCGTATTGCGAGATGTTCTTTAGCAAGCAATATGTTAATTTTGAACTTTATGGACGTTGAGATACTTCGCAAAACATTATTCAGTAATCTGACACTGTAATAGTACTTCAAGTTTAAATACAAACCGACACAGTGGCCTATCCTGTAGTCCTTAATAAGGGAGAGACGTTCATATACTGGGTTACAAGAAATTGTAGTGATGAATCATTAATCGCCATCTCCTTTGTTTTTCAAAGTTATCTAATTATGTAACCTAATTACCTTTATAAATAGCTATATATAATTAAATTTTGGGAGAACTGAGCAAAGAATTTGATGTTAGACTTGAATATATTGTGAGTATCCAATCCAGTACCTACGCCGGTTTCAGTGGATATTGACAGGACTATGCAAAAGGTAGTTATATACATATCAAAGGACGACTTTCAAAACAGAGGTATGTGATCCTTTTATAGACATTTCCTTCAAATAAGGTTCCTGGGTTGCACAGGTTTGCAACCAGGATACTGAGCATGCTGGGATGTAGTTACGTATGCAAACAGTTCTTATCGTTTATGAAGATCTGCAAATCACAACATAAAAACTAACTTTCTGATGTGAACTATAAAACCGTTCTTCACATATGTGTTAGCCAAACTGTGGCTCCAAATATTATAAAACTAGTGTGGGAGAAAGTAGTGGAGAAGTTCAGCGCTTAAACAGAGTAGTGATATAAGAAAAGGTGTGTCTTACATGTACAACCAATATGTACAAAACTGTATATGGCATAGGCAAATTCGCGCACGCGTGTTTGAGAGAGAGAGAGAGAAAGTGAGAGGGAGGGAGGGGGAGGGGGGAGGGAGGGAGGGAGGGAGAGACTATTTGCTCTCAATGTTCCAAACTGAACATTGTGGTATCAGTGCTTTCATGCCCGATTTCAACAACAGATGTTAAGACTTAACACGAGTTTAGCAAAGGTTAAAACAAAATTTGCATTTTACCAAGTGTTAGTGTAGCGTAACACTCGTGTTAAATCTCTTGTCAAACTAACAAGCCAAATTTCTGATGTTAAGTCCTTAACAATTGTAAATAGTCAAGATGGCGAGCATGAACTCACCTGTTGATGTCGATTTGCTATATTTAAGACCGTCTAAATGGCATTCACAATAGTGTACGGCCTATGAGGAGAAATTATTTTGAGGAGCTATCAGAAGAGAAATTTTTTACGGAGGTATAGACTGTCGAAACATGTTGCTATGAAGGTTACGGCGGAAGTACAAGAGAGGTTAGAACATGCATCGAAAGGAATATGGCGATCTCGCCTTAGCTTCAAGTATCAATAACCTTGCGTTTTTATAATTCACTTAATTATGTGTATTTTGTCCACCTCCCGTCTTGAAATGTTCAAGTCACTCGTCACTTGTACTTCTTCGCACCGCGTTTTAAATTTACGTAATACGTTTCATGTTTCTAGTAATAACACATGCATTTGAATTAAATTCATTAATTTTTTTTTTTTTTTTACTATTTTGTGTATCCGCCATTTTTTAACTGTGTGCAGACTGCGGTGCAGACGAAAATGGGGGGGGGGGGGGAAACGCGTCGCAGTACGTTCAGAAAATACGACTCATCCATAGCCTTCTATAGCTGTAATATTTAAGTTTCTTGGCGTCAACACATATTTGTTAACATTTTCAGAAAACAGGTTGGTGAAATGCAAGAAATTTAACATTAGTGTTAGCGCTTTTACAATTGTTACTTTACATTTGTTGACGTCGATTTTAACATCTGTTGGTGAATTCGGGCATTTTTGTACTTCAAAGCACAAAAGCTTATAATTTTGGGCAAAAAGCCATATTCATAGCTTTAAACATTTTTGGAGCCTAAAATTATTGAGACAGACAAACCTAGGCCAAATACAAAATATGGATGTATTGGGAAACTGTTGTTAAAATATTAGACCAAAATGTAAGTTATTTTGTCGCAAGACACTTTTTAGGTGACGTAACCAAAAATAAATAAATTTGACCATATTTTCCAAACTATCCAAATGAAATTGACAAAATTTGGGCTGTATTATATTTGCACAAGGTACATCTGTGATATAAATCTTAAAAATCTAGAACTATTAGTTCAGGATTTAAAATGTTCACTCATAGGTATCCCTAAACCTTTCGGCAAAAATTAAATGAGCGATTTGCTCTTGTCAACGGAATAGCGATGCAAAGCATTAGTTTATATTCTTAATAACGAGTTATCGAGCGTCATTCTTTGACTATTACATTACGACAGGTTCCTGTATGGAACATAAGGAATGAATAGCCGTCATTATTATTGTGTCAAAGCCTTCCTGTCGCTGGCTTTTACCGTTATTCATTATTAGCCACGTGCAGCTAATTAGAGCTGCAAATCCCACGCGTAGCCCGATTCATCACTAGGATGCAGATGGAAGCACGAGGGGCGTGCTGAAAGTTTTACGTCTGACCAAGGATGCACACCATTTTAAGAGATGTTTTTTTTTTCCAACATTGTCTCCGTGTAAGTTAATCAGGATGGTTCCAAATATTTCAAACTTTTAAATACTCCCATTAAATAATATTTGAAATGTTAAAAGTAAGGTCTGTTCTCGGCTCGAATCTCATTTGATGTGGATCTTTGTTCAATTAACTATTTCTTGAACAAAGTTTAGCCATTTGAGAGGAAAATTTACTCAGTATGTGCCAAAGTTTGCTAGAATGGCGAAATGAATTAAATCCGTTCTAAAGAAAATGACAATTTATTATAATAATTTTCAAGGGAGCCCACAAGGTAACTGAGAAATGGTAAAATGTAAGATATCTTCGACTCTTTCCAGTGTTCTGTTGCAACTGATTCCCCAAGAAAAAGTTGAAAGAATTGCACATTCGTATTTTTTATCTTAAACATTTTGGAACTTCTTGCACAAAATGATACGATGTACGCTTTTGATCAATTACCATTTTAAATTTGGTAACTATTTTTTTAAACTGGACTATGCTGTCCCTTTCATTTAGACATCACAAACTTTCCTCAATATACGCAATTACTATAGACATAACATGAGATGGGGCACCTGAATCTTGGGGGGGGGGGGGCTGATGCTGTTTGAACCGCTTCAGATGTTTAAGTACTAGGCCCCTTAGTACGATTGCTGTTCAATAAAGAATGATCATAATTTTTTACGGTCATAATTTTTCACACTAAGATTCAATCTTCCTATACTCTTTTAGGTTAATGTGAAACAAACACGCCGTAGTAGTTTCATTGTTGGTACTCATAGTTCCCGCCTGTGAGAACCAGGTAAGTTCAGACATGTTCAGTATCGCCTACCGCTGCAGTGGAGGTAACATGCAGTTAAAGTTGATGTTAGAGGAAGATCCGGAGATTATTTCAAACGTAATCACTGCTGATGAAACTGGGCTATATCATTTTGATCATGAGAGCAAACAGCAAAGCTCACTGTGAAAATATCCTTCATCACCAACGCCCAGAAAGGCAAAAGTGGTTGCTTCTGCTGGGAAAGTTATGGTCATCTCATTCTTTGATATCCATGGAATGGTTTATCAGCATGTTGTACCTGCACATAACATCAGTAACTGGACAATATTACTGGGATGTCCTGAAAACATTGCAAGTCCATATCAGACGCAAAAGGCCACATTTCCATGAAGCAGGCTCTCCCTATAGTCCGGAGTTAGCCCCATGTGACTTTTTTCTATTCCCTAACTTGAGGAAACGCCTTCGTGGGAGGCATTATCCATCATCAGAAGCAGTGGTGAAGGCTGCGGAGGCGATTTTGAAGGATCTCTCAAAAATGTTTTCCAGCATGTCTTTGAAGACTGGCAGAAACACTGGGACAAGTGCATCGCATTCAGGGGAGGTTATTTTGAGAAGGACCATCAAAATTATGAAGTTGAGTAAAGGTACGTTGTCAAGAACAACAACAAAAAATATTATTTACTGAACAGCCCCCATATTTTGTTATGTTTACTGCTCTGTCCAAATCGGAGAACAAATTCATGTAACACAATCCTTAGGGTTAAACAGGGTAATTGTATATTGGGAACGCGATTATCTGGTGTTCACTAATATAAAATGGACACACCAAAGGTACATAGTTTATAAATCGACATATAACCCATGCATGTTAAATTGAAGGCTGTAAAAATATTTAACGTCCTGGACAACAGCATTAGTTCTAATTGCAATCTTTCGATGTTACGTATATTTAGAATACGTCTAGTAGTTTAAATATGCAATAGGCAAAATATACTAAGTCAGATATCTGCAATAGTAGTAATAATACTCTAGTAATTTTCCGTTATTTAGTCCCACGCCTGGAATGTTCTTCTTTTCTACACCTCTCGACTTGAGCTTCACATAACATATAGAGAAATGGGTGCTTCCATAACGTGCATTTGATCAGGGCTGTAACCACAAAGCGGGGGCTCACTTTCACAAGAGAATAAGACACAAGAAACCTTTAAAGCATGTATATTTCAGGTTTCCAGGTTTCATAACCAAGCGGTCAAGAACAGACCAGAAGAACCCATACTACTGCAAACTTTCTCGTCAGCTCCCTAGCCTCCCAGCAACTTCCATCCCACCTCGGGGTGGCCATCTTGGCCCTGAAGAAAGGGACGGGGGAGGGAAAGTAAAGAAAGAGACAATAAATCCAGTAGAGGAACTGGAGAAAGCAAAAACAAAACCAGATGGGCGAAGCAAAATAATATCCAGACTGTGAATAAACAACAGCTAGGAATTTGGCTCCCAGTGCAACAATGATTTGAGACGGTGGGGTCAGATGTGATGACGGAAGATCAGTTGGGTATCTAACATTTCCAGATATAGCATTTCCGACAAAACATTCAGCCATCTATCCCCATATCATGCAACGCACACTGCAGAAGATTACATGCCAGGAAGTAAACCGTTTCAGGGGCTTCTATTTGACGATTATTATAGGAAAATACGAATTTTAACATCGGTAGGCTACTGAAGTAATACAGTCCTTCAACATATATCTTTCTGTTTATCTTGAGAGAACTTACATGATCTACATAATTATAGCTATTAGATTCCACATGTTGACTTGTTCTGACGAGTAACATTTCTAAAATTATTCCATAAGAAGCGGTCGCTTTTGGAAATGTTTTTCATTAATCTCTTTAATACTATATTAACAAACTGGAGAAATTGGT
Source organism: Mantis religiosa (assembly GCA_030765055.1). Taxonomy (NCBI): domain Eukaryota; kingdom Metazoa; phylum Arthropoda; class Insecta; order Mantodea; family Mantidae; genus Mantis; species Mantis religiosa. The sequence continues at coordinate 53,323,428 of CM060954.1, forward strand.
GTTTAATTATCCTATTTTGGGAAGAAAAAATGTAATATAAAGCCTTAAAATTTGGCTTAGTTTACGCAATATAAATATTGTTTAATAATTTCCAACTAAGCTGGTAAATAAAGTCCAATGTATTTCCCGGGCTTGTGGTCTGTGGTCCAGAGGACGAAAATTCTCCTGACGTTTCGCTCATATCTCCGACAAGCTTCTTCAAGCCCGGGAAATACATTCTATTGGGTCAACGCCAGCCGCGAAAGCCTAAGCATGTACTGATAAATAAAAGTTCATTTCCAATTGTTCATTCTGTAATTAAAGAGTACATCAATTTGTTACTTCATCCCAGAAGAAATGGATGGACTAATTTGAGAATGAGAATGAAAGCACGAGAAAAGAGTTTGAAGATGTGCAGGTAGATTTTCGTTGAGATACTTCCTGCCACAATTATGATAGAGGGTTGGTGCATCATCTTGTTTAAAGTAAAACCTTTCGTCACCATACAAGTCTCGGATGGCAGGTAAAATGAACTTTCATCAGACAGCGCTTGTGTGGAGATTGTCAGAACTACAAAATATTACAGTAACAAAAACGAGATGTTTCCGAAAATTGTTTGCAAGGGATGGACTGTTACACAGTGTATACATTTTTTGGACACTCTGCATATTATATCTGAGGGGGATTACTTTGGAAGGGGACAAAGTAGACGATGAATGAGTAAAGATTCTTTAAGGAAAACGAAAATTTCCCTTGACAACTCGCGCTGTCATATAGAATGTTAAACCTATCAGGATGTTAGAATGCTGTGCCCAAAATTAAGAAAGTTACGAATTATTGTGTAATGTCATACTTTTTAATTGAGTAATATTCTTTTTCGAGCAGAAAAGGTGCATCAACACTATAAATATTATCACATTTACTGCATGGATCTGTTTTATCCATGGCATTTTCCTGTAGTATAGTAAGACGTACTGGTATATCCCGTATATCCTCTGAAGCTAGATGATGGTTTCCTTGCGTGATTGAACCTGGAAAAGCTTATCTGTGACTTCGAAGCACTAGATATATTCGCAGCACAGCTTGGGGACGTTAGTTATATTTTTATCATGACCCCCTGCAGAACTCAACTCACTTATTGCCTTTAATAACTCTGCCTCTTCTTCAGGTATCCCAGTATTTCAACGGCGTTATAATTAAAGTAGATCTGTCTGCTACTAAGCTACTTGCTGGAAAACTCGAACTGTTCTGAATGATTTCTAGCTTTAATTTCACGCCTTCTTTACCCGTCTTAATAAAAAACGCTTTTAATTTTATTTTTTCTCAAAATGAGTTTATTTTCTTGCTCTCCTTTCAAGAAGTTCCCGCATAACTGTCTTTTATTTTCATTCCTAACTTCCAGACTCCTCTTGCCGGTTTTACTCGTATATTTTTCACTTAGTTATGAAGGCCTAGAAGGAAACACTTTCACAACCCTTATTGGGAAATAAGGGATCACTTCTGTTCCTCGCTTCTGTTCTTCCCAGCTATTGCTGAAGAGTATTCTAAAAGTTTTTCTTTTTCTGTGCAATTGGTTGAAAGTGCTTGAGCACATATCTATGAAAGAAAAATTAGAAATGAATATTTGGGTAAATGGCAAACTTGTTATTCAAGTTAGTGCATTTTAAAACTGTTAAAGATTTTTAAAATACCAACCCCCAAATGGAATTACTATTTTGAAGTAGAAACCGTATTTTATCATTTACAAAAATGGCTTTAACTATTTGGATGAAAAAATTAAATGATTAAGATCATTGCATCACCAATTAAGTGTACGCTTTAAATTTTCTTAGAGTAATGTTGAAACCTTACCTTCTTGTTTCTGAATTTGTAACCTTTAATTCTAAGGAAGCTCAAAAAGGTGGATATGAATTTAATACAGGTTAATGTTAATGTCAGAGGATCTACTCCCATTAGTCCTGCACCCGTATGGACAAGAACCCGGGCCTCCTTCGACCAGGGAGTTACCGAGCTGTCCCAAAAGGGCGCGCGGCGCCAAGACCTAGAGGCTAACAAGCCCCCCCCCCCCCCCCAATCTGTTCCTAAGGACTCAAGACGGAATGGAAGTGGATACGCCACTTACGCGCGCCAACTCCAAAATGGGAAGACTACCGATATGACCTCGGTGGGGCCGCCTGGTGATCTAGCACACCTTCTACTATCTATGCTGGCTAGTACGCGGGAATATTAATGGCTTCCCTCAACCCCGTCCGGAGACGTACCCGATCTCCTACGGGTATCGGGAACCACTGCCCTCTCGAGTCCAACCCAATTCGAACAACTCGCAATCAGGGAGGGGCTCGGCAGTTCGACCCGAGGTTCCTCTAGTAACGTCAGAGGTACCACGAGTGCTAGGGTCCACAGCGCCTGCACCACGGCAGCTGAAGGGGACGGATCCCCTCCCCTACCAGGTTATTCAGAAGAAATAAATGATTAAACTACTCCACTTTCTCACATAAACATTTTGTATCGTTTTCGAAATATTTCATTTTAGAGTATTTCATGCTGAGAATTCCTAACGGACCTGCTTGAACATTTGTGCTTTTTCAGTCTTCCCCTTTTTTTCCTTCGTAAGAGTTTATCACCAGGGGTAGGGACAAGATCAGGAGAAATATAGGGAATTATTTAGGGAAAGTTAAAGAGAGACGGCTAAGAACAATTAAGAGAAACATTTAGAGTAGTGTAGGTGAAATGGCAAACTCTGTAAAAAGGATTAAAGGACCTCCAGTGCACAAAAACTTAGGGTTAGGTGTAGCAACACGCAAGCAACACGGTAGGATTTTCAGGATTTAGGAATGACATTTTCCAGTATGAATTTTATAATTGTAATCTTAGAGATTTTGTATTTCCATTTGATGATGTAAAAAGAAAGATGAGAAATAAGTTACAAATTACAAAATTACCAGGGATAAACATTTGAATACTGTTTCTGGTTTTCGCTATAAACTAAGTCTCTTGCTTAATTTGAAATAGCTCAAAAACAAACATCGTGAATATTAAGGAATAATACTTATCTATTTTACAAATATTATAATATAGTAGGTACGTCCAGAAAGTAAGCTCTGTTTGGTAATACAATCAAATTGTGTACAGATACAGAAAAAATATTTATTGCACAAAATTCTATAACTTTTAAACTACTTTTCCACATAACTGCCGAAATTTTGCAGGCATTTCTGATTAGCTGGACTCCGGAACCCTTCCAACTCGAAACACGTAACAGACTAGAATACAAATCTAAATTTGTTGCACCTAACTCTGCCAAAATTCTGTAATTAGTATTTTTAAATTACACTTGGGCATTTTTAATTTGGTGGACTGGTTTGAATTAAATAAGATATTTTATAATATGTCGGAAAAATATTCGGGTTTCAGTTGTGCCGTTCAGACAGCGCCACAGACAAGTTTTCACGCGCCCATGTAATCTTAATTTTTTTTTATTTAGGCTATCTTAGATTGTGTATTTCCGGTGAAATCTTGGTAACAATCTTTTTGGAGGAATACAATATTTCCTTTAGTTGTGTAAAACAAACTGAAGCTGCTGACAGTGAAGTAAACTAAGTATTAAGAATAAGCATACACTATAGTAACACAAATCCGCTATTTACTTATCTTATTTATAATCCTTCGTACCGATTTCAAATAAACTTCTGCTTCATTTTCAACATCTCAGCTTGGCACTAACAGTTTTTGCTTTCAAACCGGTCCCAGGGATTGCGAATAAGATAAGTAAATACCGAAGTTGTGTTACTATAGTGTTAGATTGTTTTTAACATTTCCTTTACTTATAGTTGGGGGAAAAAGGACTAGACGGTTCAAAGTCAAAAGTCGTGGGTTTGAATCTCGGAAACTACAGTAAAATGTGCCTATGGTAAAGGACGGGGAGGGCCCACATAAAATAATCAGTGAGATGGCACGCCTGGATATTGACGGAGTATCATTTGACTGCAGTTGCTTAAACTTTGCCGTTCTGTACTAAAATTACTACAATGTAATTGTAAAAATAATAAAATATTTGAAGTTCATAAGACTCAAAATGTTGTGGGTATAACTGATAAAAGGCCAGTACAATATAATAAAAAATACACTGAAACATATTTAAGCTGAATACAGCCTAATATTGCCCCAGGGCCACACCATCCATTAAAGGGTTAAGCAAATATCGTACAAAAGGAACTATCCAAACTTTTTTTTTACTGCGAATTTAATAACTACCTCCTTGACAATGTTATTATTTTGTACAATGAACAAAGATAAAAATGTTGATACTACCAGTCTGAATTAAGATTCTTCAACGAAGCCTCTGCTGCTAAGCAGAAGGGTAAATGTTTGTCTATACAGGAATTTATTGCGGAAAATATCAGCACTCTCTTCCAAAAATACCCAAGGAGGGTAGAGTAAAAGGTTCTGAATAACTTAGCTAAAAAAGATCATAGTTTCGTTTAAAAATCTTGAAGGGGAACCTATTCCTTGTCTTCCATTCATTTTTTTTTTATATTTCTCTACATACCATTGTAAATTATATTGAAAAATTCTCATATTAAAAGTGTATACAGGGTGAATAAAGGCGCCGAATAATGACCATAAGTTTCAAATGGATCAAGTGCTGGCTCTTTTTATTCTCATGGAGGAAATGTGTCCCTCCACACCGCGTGAGGGGTAGCACCTCAGTGGGCTTCAAGTGGGGTGAGTGGGAGTAACATTAGAATTTTAAATGGAACCACGATATCTGTTATACTCTTTTACTCTTTAATAAATAACTAAAGCTTTAATTAAAATGCTTTCTCCAAAATGAAATCTTCAGAATTTATAGAACAGAAATGTTATTTAATATGCATACTAAACCACAAAAAGAATAATGTACAAGAATAACCTCTTGCAACTGTTGTTTTGGTAAAATAAAATGTTTCGCGAATATTAGATTTAATAAAATTAAAAGAGTAAAGATGAAGATGTAATTGCTTGAACTAGAAAGTACTGGAGAGAAGCTTCAGCAGAAAACTTATTTTTATTGGAAGATAATAAAGGGATAGTAAAAATAATAAACGTGGTTTTAAAACCACCTATTACTGTTTCAATATTGGAAACTTGACTACGTCTGTGGTCCCTTGGTAGTTACCTTGTGCATGCATGTAAGTTTTCTTCGAAAGACGATATCCGATTGTTTTTTTTTTTTCATTATTGAGAAGATTCATCGTTCTACCTGGTTTATAAATTCCACATCCTTTGCCTAGTTCTCATTCTGTTAACACATCTACCAGTAATTAAAACAAGTATTCTTTCCTCTGTACTACTTTTTCTTTGTTAGTAATATTCTAATAGAGATCAGGCATTTTTGTTTAGGTTTTTTTACGGAATCGTGTAGGTAATTTTCTTGGTTGTTAATTTCTTCATAACTTACTTTATCATATCCAAATAAAGTTACAAAAAGGTTAGATTGTGTAATGTTATTCCTGTGCATTATTCCTATGTTTCTTTCTCTGATACATTAAGTGCATAAACCAGATTCTCAGGCTACCAGAGCATGTAAAATGTTTACTACTGTTCCAATTAAAATTCTCAAGTTCACCCCCTCACCCCACTGTGAGGTCTAGTTCTTCTCCTTAGGATGGCCACTACCTTCATTGTTCCCTCCCTCCTGAATTTGGTTAATAGGAATTAGTCTCATTTTTGTGTCTTTGTTTTAAACTGTACACTTTAGAATTCGTAACATGGCTACGTACCACGGTCTGAATGAGTGTTTATATTACTAACAGCCAAATTTACCTTATTGTTGCAGGCGTCAGAATGACGATGGATGTGAAAGCAGAAACACAAAAGAACACTTCACCGCAAGAGTGTGCAGGATGCGGCAAGAAGATAACAGAAAGGTATGAAAATAATGCATTGAAAACCTTACTATTTAGACAGATTAAAACAAACCTTGAACTTTTAACACAAGACACCAGTTAAGTGTTGTATTACTGTGACAGCAATTGTATATTTGGTCATTTGTTACAAATTTAGATTTTAAGTAATCAGAAGGAAATTATCCTTTGAGATCATCATTCACGCTTTGGATCTGTTCCGGCACAATTAATAAACAGATTGCTTGTAAGAAGCATATTCTGTATCACGAGCCATAGTAGGTTTTAAGGAAGAAGTCGACATACTTCTATAGTCAGTTATACGCCTTCCAGGCTGAAAATTTAATGTATTTTGAAAATCGAACATTCACAGATTTTAAATGAAAGCAGCTGATCACTTTTATATACTATTACGAGGGCTGTTCAATAAAGAATGATCACAATTCTTTTTTGACAACGTACCATTACTCATCCTCATAATTTTGATGGCCCTTCTCAAAATAGTCTCCCCTGAAGACGATGCACTTGTCCCAGCGTTTCTGCCAGTCTTCAAAGACATGCTGGAAACCATTTTTGAGATATCCTTCAAAATCGCCTCCGCAGCCTTCACCACTGCTTCTGATGATGGATAATGCCTCCCACGAAGGCGTTTCTTCAAGTTAGGGAATAGAAAAAAGTCACATGGGGCTAAATCCGGACTATAGGGAGAGTGAGGGATACACTTCACGTTGATTTGTGCAAGATATTCAGCAACAACACTGGCATTATGCTGCCGCACATCCAGCCTGCTTCATGGAAATGTGGTCTTTTGCTCCTGATATGCACTTGCAATGTTTTCATGAAATTTCTGTAGTATTGTCCAGTTACTGATGTGTGTGCAGGTACAACATACTGTTAAATCATTCCATGAATATCAAAGAATGAGGTGACCATAACTTTCCCAACAGAAGCAACTACTTTTGCTTTTTTGGGGGTTGGTGATGAAGGATATTTCCACACGAGCTTTGCTGTTTGCCCTCAGGATCAAAATAATGTAGCCAAGTTTTATCAGCAGTGATTACGTTTGAAAGAAACTGCGGTACTTCCTCTAACATCAACTTTAACTGCATGCAAACCTGCATGTGAATGTGTATATATATTTTCGGGAATCAACAGTCTTGGAACTCATCGCGCACAAACACGTCTGATATGTAATGTTTCTCTCACCAACGTGTTGCTGGCACCTAATGAAATGTTCAGTATTTCAGAAAGTGATCTTAAGGTAATTCGTCGATCCTCTCTCACAATGGCAGCAGCAGTGTTGATGTTTTCTTCCGTAAGAGCAGTAACTGAAGCACCGGGTACACCTTCCTTTAAAATTAATTGTCACCCCTCTTTAAACACTTTAAGTCACCTTCGAGCTGTGCTGTAGGGAAGAACAGACTCTCCATAGGCCTCCTGTAACATTGTATAGGCTTCAACTGAAGATTTGTTGAGACGAAAGCAGGATTTCACAGCCGCATATTGTTCCTCGCGTGATACCTCCATTGCAGCGGTAGGCGATACCGAACATGTCTGAATTTGCCTGGTTCTCACAGCCGGGAACCAGGAGTACCAACAATGAAACTACTACGGCGTGTTTGTTTCACATTAAGCTAACAGAATATAATGGGACTGTATTTTAGTGCGAAAAATGGTGACCGTAAAAAAGTTATGATCATTCTTTATTAAACAGCCCTCGTATAATCCAGCGTTAACATGAGCTGGAAATAATAGCACTACGTGGTAATAAAGGGAAAGTTTTAGTATAATAAATTTCCGAAGTTCATGTGTTTTTTTAACACGAAAAGTTATATTTCAAAATTTGGCATTCAGAGAATGTTCTAAAATTCCCTTTTTCGCAGATTTAGAATATGCGGACTGCTGTGATTCTTTGAAAATTGTTCAGATTATTTGTGATGAAAAATGGATCAAGATTAACGGAGGCAACTGAGTGATAAAGCGAATAGAAGAACATAAATTCTACAGCATGTGTAAGAAGAAAGTCGTGCAAATGTGTTGCATCAGCTTTGTTTTTTCTTATGTTACAGGTTCCTGCTGAAGGCGTTGGATTTGTATTGGCATGAAGACTGCCTCAAATGTGGCTGCTGTGACTGCCGTCTTGGTGAAGTGGGTTCCACATTGTACACTAAAGCAGATCTCATTCTCTGCAGGAGAGACTATCTCAGGTACGAGAGAGGTCTTTTTCTGTTAATTTAAAATATTTTATAGCATAGAAGTGGCAAATATGTATCTGCAATTTAAAAAAAAATGCCCCTGGGTAATGCAGTCTTTCATAAGAGTTTATGGCCATACAGCGATTAATAAAATTCATTGAACTTTCTAATCATGGGTGCAACAGCACGGTAGCAACCTGTCTTTCAAGTTTAGAGCTTAATAATTTTAGAGAATGCCCCTATTCGGTTCTTAATTATGAGAAATAAATAGAAAGCTTGAACACATTTTCGGCAATTAGTCAATCAGGTGGCACATTTCAAAGTTATGGTCTCCATAATCAACGGGTGTTACCCAGGTTGGCTTTTATTAGTGGATATTTTATAGATTATGTCCTGACACATTCAATAATCTCATTAGAAGTGACAAATACTATCTCATAAGAAATTGTAAATATCACAAGATATCTGTAAAATGACGTGTTAGAGTTTTGTAAGACCAATCCCAACTGTGTGCCCACTCTTAAAAAATTATGTTTAAAAGAAAATATACTTTGATATTGTAGTTTAAATAGTAATATTTACAGCCTTTTTATATTTCAACAATGCGTCCTTCTTGAAGTAAACTAAGATAGGCTATGAAACATTATCGAGATTTTCTGGAGAGTTCCAACTAAGCCTGAGATTCCCTGAGGAGCCAGTCCGACGCAGAACTACGTTACCCGCAACCATAATGGGTAATTCTGCCTTCTCCGGAGACGCACAAAAAAAGCCAAAGATGAGGGTCTGGGATTAGTCCCGCAATAAACGAAAACTGTAACGGCACGGATTCTAAGAGGTATAACACGAGGGTGAAGTTTTAACAAGGTGCTTTACAACATGTAGACTATATTCGCTACGTCCCTTCTTTAACTCAAAATAGGTTTCCTTGCTTTCTAATTCTGCACGTCGTTTGCAGCCACATAGTGTCACATGGTTCATGAACACTTTTAAATTTATTTACTGAACTATCATAAGGCTATTAGAAAACACCAAATCCCAATATTAATTCCCTTGTCAACGACTTATGTAGTTATCATTCTCCTTTGTCCCTTTCTAAAACGCTAAACATATGCTTGTTATAGTACAAGAAGAACCAGCCTGAGTATTCGCCAAATAAATACGACTATAAGTATGAAACTGTATTTACATTGATTTAACTTACTTTAATCTAGTTAGCAACAACTTGCTAGTATTAAGGAAAGTCTGCCTAGACTGCCAGTTAGGGAAATGTATTTAACATATTTTGTTGGAATTGTATGTTAGAGTATCGCAAAAATTTGAGGGTTAAAAGGAATTTGAAAACATGCCCAGAAAAACGGGTTAACCCACATTTTTTAAAAATGGAGAAAAACGGTGTTTTGTGAATGAGGTTGAAAGGAATTGTTAACATTATTTTATTTAATTTCTGAGAATATGAGACTCAAGAATACAGTATGGTTATCAATGTTGTCCTTAATAGACCCCAAAACATGACTAATGTAATAACATTAATAAAAGTAAAATGTTTAAAATGAGGCCACAATTTATTCAAGTTTTATTCTAAATACATTTAAAATGCCTTTTAGGTAAAAATAATAATTAAGTATGTCTTTGGGTTTTTAAACAAGGTACACTTTGGATTATTCCACTTTACAATAAGTAGATACTTCTTTTTGGGAAGTGGTTACAAACTTTCCAGCTGTACTCCAGCTGATAAGAAATGCTTCATCAGTAATATTCTGAGAAGCTGTGATCTCAGATTTAAGAGTTTTAGAGTACCCATAATAAATTGTTGGGATATAATTCATCAAATCCAGTAAGCCTTTTAATTTTGCAGGATTTATAGGGCCTGGACCATTGTATTTTGGAGGAAATGTCCTATACTAAACCATAGTTTGCCAGATATTTTCCTTCTAATGTCCAAAGTGTCATATTCCTCAATACCACCGTAAGTGCATTTAAAATATAACTTAAACGGATGGTCTTTAAATACCTTCATGCATGTCACCTTGCTCACCTTGCACTTTCCAGATTCTGAAACGGTTCTTTTCTGTTCTTTATCGTGAAAGAACGTTATTTTTCATTTTAACAACATGAAAAGGATTCTTTACCCTGGTTTATGTCTATGGGTTTTTAAACAAGGTACACTTTGGATTATTCCACTTTTCAATAAGTTGATACTTCTTTTTGGGAAGTAGTTACAAACTTTCCAGCTGTACTCCAGTTGATAAAATATGCTTCATCAGTAATATTCTGAGAAGCTGTGATATCAGATTTAAGAGTTTTAGAGTACTTATAATAAATTGTTGGGATATAATTCATCAAATCCAGTAAGCCTTTTAATTTTGCAGGATTTATAGGTCCTGGACCATTGTATTTTGGAGGAAATGTCATATACTAAACCATAGTTTGCCAGATATTTTCCTTCTAATGTCCAAAGTGTCATAATCCTCAATACCACCGTAAGTGCATTTAAAATATAACTTAAACGGATGGTCTTTAAATACCTTCATGCATGTCACCTTGCTCACCTTGCACTTTCCAGATTCTGAAACGGTTCTTTTCTGTTCTTTAACGTGAAAGAACGCGTTATTTTTCATTTTAACAACATGAAAAGGATTCTTTACCCTGGTTTTTTCACTAACTCCATCCTTTGATCTGGAACATAAATGTAAGCTGCTTGCCTTTATTTTCTATAAGGCCGAAATCACGGTCACAAGGCCCAAATGTATGACCGGTCACTAGATGGCAGGCACAGAGTATGAATAGGTTAGCCCATTTTTGACATATCACGAAACACAAGAACTACAGCTCTCTTTATTTAGCATGATTGCCGGATAATAGACCAACACAAGAAAAGATAGCTCTGCCGCAACAACAGAGGGCAGCACTTATCGCAAACTATTTTATTTTTAGGGTTAGCCCGTTTTTCCGGGCATGTCTTACTCTTTCATTTCTAAAATTTAAGAAAATCAGTTATGAATTGATTCTACTTTTACACTTCTGTATACATTTGTACTAAATAATATTTGTACTGGGCAAAAATGATAACCATATATGGCAATTATTGTGTGTACAGATATTATTTATGTAAAAATAATTATTAATCATAATTTCAAATTTCCAGAGGAAAAGACTCGATTCAAAATATAATCAGATACTAACATTGTTGGCCTCGCTCACTAACCACTTTCAACTGAGTAATCGAAAAATAATTGAGGAGAAAATCAGATTATTCTTAGTTGAACACTATTATTTAATGTAATTTAATAAAAAATTCTCTCCACAGATTATTTGGTAATACCGGATACTGCGCGGCGTGTTCCAAAGTAATTCCAGCGTTCGAAATGGTGATGAGAGCTAGAAATAACGTGTATCATCTGGAGTGCTTTGCCTGCCAACAGTGTAACCACAGGTAAGTTGTGCATAAGCAATTATCTCCGTAGACAGTAATTAGAAATACAGGGTTTTATAAGATGCATAATGTACATATCCTATCAGGATTTGAGGTGTAAGGATTACACTTTAACAAAGCAACTCAGTGTCATGTGCATGAAATAAAAAAAGGAAAATATACATACTGAGAACACAATGGATTACATCTGGTTTTCATTAATCCTATTGTTCTTCTGCTTGCCACAACTGATTGTGGTATGCTGAATTTTCCCATCTGAATTAAGTATTTCTGCTACTCTTTTGCCCAATCGGTTTGAAAGTTCAGGTTGTAAGTAGTGGAAGCTGCAACATTGGTAATGGACTAATTCTCAAGGTCATCGAAGAGAGATTAAGAGGCAAGAAGTTTAAAATGTTAATCAAATAGATCTAAAAAAATCTGGGGAAGAATATTAAACACTAATTTCTTAAAATTACGAGGTATGTCCAGAAAGTAATATTTGTTTGGTAATAAAATTAAATTCTGTACAGATACAGAAAAATACTTATTGCACGAAATTCTACAACTCTTAAACTACTTTTTCGCATAACTGCCGAAATTTTGCAGGTACTGGGCATAGCGAGGCACAAGTTTTTGTGTACCTTCCTCATAGAAGTTTGCCGCCTGTGTCTTCAACCAGTTGGAAACATTTTGTATTGCGCGACGCAATTTCTTAAGTGTCTCACAATAAAGCTTCTGCTTTCATTGTTTGACCACGCAGTAAGAAATCAATGAGTAAGATGCCTTTCCTGTCCAAGAACACTGTGCACATCATTTTTCGAGGTGTCAAGATTTGTTTCGGCTTAGCTTTTGCTAGGGATGAGGTGTGCCTCCATTCCAATGATTGACGCTTACTTTCAGGGGTGTCGTAAGAAACCCAAGTTTCATCTCCTGTGACTATCTGTCAGAAATTCTTCGCCGCCTTCATCATAAAGGGTCAAAAACTGAAGTGCGCTACCCATCCGTTTTGTTTTGAGTTGCTCAGTAAGAATCTTTGGCACCCAACGTAAACAAAATGTACAAAATTTCAGTTTTTTCGGTAACAATTTCATGAACTAGTGTTCGTGAGATTTGGGGAAATTCCATAGCAAAAGCACTAATTGTAAACTTGAGGTTCTCCTGGATCTTGTCGTCAATCGTGTGAACCAGTTCTTCTGTAAACAAAGATGGACGCCCACTTCGTTCTCCATCGTGCACTTCACTACGTCCTTCATTCTACTGTTGGACCCATATTCTCACCATTGTATCACTCATCGCATTTTGTCCATAAACATCGCAAATTTCCCGATAAATTTCAATTGGTTTCACTTTCCTAGCATTCAGAAAGCGAATCACAGATCTGATTTCACAAGCAGCGGAATTTTCAATCAACACCGACATTGTAAACAAGCCCAACAAAGCGTACGTGGCTGACAGCGATCTCACAATGGCACACGTTTCTTCTTGATACAGAGCGTCTACCGTGTATGTGCGGAACGGCGATCGCAGCGTTGCAGCGGAGATAAATTGAAACAGAACTTAACTTTCTGGATGCCCCTTGTATTTTGCATGCAATACTGTCAAAATAAAAGAATAACGCCCTTTCCTGGTTATGCTAATGTGAGTTTTAATATTACTCCCTCCACCTTAACGAAAGTACTACGCAATGGGTACTGTAACACGTAGACTGTACAATTGGTTCACCCCTGGAACCAGACTACGTAAACAAGTCCTGCGCGTTAGTCTCCTGTTTACATCGTATATGAGGAAACAGTATAAAAGTATCACTTGGACTGGTGTATAAATAATGGAGTAGAACAGTCTACTATTTTTTAAAATAATGTTTACTTAATGTCGCTTTATCTTAGAACTATATTGAGACATGTTGGTAATGGTATTTATATAGTATAATTATAAAAACTTTAACATTTAGTTATAAAAATGTGTTACGAGGGCTGTTCAATAAAGAATGATCATAATTATTTTACTGACATTTTTCGCACTAAAATTCAGTCTTATTATATTCTGTTAGCTTAATGTTAAGCAAACACGCCGTAGTAGTTTCATTGTTGGTACTCCTGGTTCCCGTCTGTAACAACCAGGCAAATTCAGACATGTTCAGTATCGCCTACCGCTGCAATGGAGGTAACATGCAGTTATTTCTTTTTTTTTTTTTTTATTTGTTTTGAAATTTACGTCCTCCAACGTTGTTATATTGGACGATGAATGAAATGGGTGAAATGATGCCCAAATGAGCCCGGGGTCCACGGAGCTTAGTCACCTGACATTCGTCTTTCAGGTTAAGGGAAAACCTCGAAAAATCCTCATCCAGGTAACTTGCCCTGACCGATATTTGAACTCGGGATCTCTTGAACGTGAGGTAGAGAGCTACCATCTACGCTACAGAGGCGGGCAGGTAACATCCAGTTAAAGTTGATGTTAGAGGAAGATCCGAAGTTTCTATCAAACATAATCACTACTGGTGAAACTTGGCTACATCATTTTGATCCTGAGAGCAAACAGCAAAGCTCAGTGTGGAAATCCCTTTCATCAGCAGCACCCAAAAATGCAAAAGTGGTTGCTTCTGCTGTGAAAGTTATGGTCATCTCATTCTTTGATATTCATGGAATGGTTTATCAACATGTTGTACCTACACACACATCAGTAACTGGACAATACTACAGAGATGTCATGAAAAGATTGCAAGTCCGTATCAGGTGCAAAAGACCACATTTCCACGAAGCAGGCTGGATGCTGCACCACGATAATGCGCGGCCGCATATTGCCAATGTTGTTGCTGAATATCTTGCAAAAATCAACGTGAATTACATACCTCACCCTCCCTGTAGTCCGGATTTAGCCTCATGTGACGTTTTTCTATTCCATAACTTGAATAAATGACTTTTTTGGAGGCGTTATGCATCATCAGAAGCAGTGGTGAAGGCTGCGGAGGCGATTTTGAATGATCTCTCAAAAATGGTTTCCAGCCTGTCTTTGAAGACTGGCAGAAACGCTGGAACAAATGCATCGCATTCAGGGGAGACGATTTTGAGAAGAACCATCAAAATTATGAGGATGTGTAAAGGTACGTTGTCAAAAAAAAAAAAAGTTATGATCATTCTTTATTGAACAGCCCTCGTATATTTCATTGTATAAATTAATTAATTTTAGAAATTTAAATACTGTTGTACTGTGTGATGGATTACTGAGGGCTTCTTGAAGATCTGGAAGGTTAGATTGTACTCGTTGTTGCTTTTATTGCAGACATTCTGAAAGCATATGGGTACAGAGATGGCCATATGACAAATATTGCATTCAGGTTGCGGTGTTTTGTTCACCAGATGACAATGCGACAGTTTGGTGTCCAATCCGGAGTCTAGTATTGACAACTTGGTCTTTACCTTTCAGTTTTTGGAGTGGGTATTATGTTTTAGAGTGTTTTCTAATTTCATGTGGTTTACTACTCCTTATTTCACATAAGTTTGCCCGTATCTCTTAACGGTCAGGTGACCTTATCACCTCTCATTGGCTGCCATTGCAGTATAGACTGTTGTGCGGTAAAAATTAGTTCGTTATTTAGCATGGTGATATGTCTTTATATCTTGGAAGAGAATTGTCAAATTTATATTTTCGTAAGGTTTGAATTAAATATATTACGCAACAGAGTTGATTTATCTGAAATGCATGTTAATTCTTAAACGAAGTAAAGAGGAGGTTCCTTTGCCCTAAAGGCAGAGTCTAGCGCCAGTTTTTCGGAAGCATCGCAAGGGAAAACCTTTACAAAGCGGCGAAAAAATAATTGTGGTGCATGTGTTTAATGCACTCACAGAAAAGAATCCGTCTTTGTCCGTGAGAGAAGTCGAACAGCTGTGCCCTGAACTTACAGGTGTGAGTGTTAGATGCGTAGGAACATCGCGACTTGAAATTGAGACAACAGGAAAACTTACCACTCCAGGGGCGATATTGCTGTGTGGCGAAGACGTTATTTAAGGACAATCAGACTGTACCGAGATACAAGTCGCAAAATATACTACCTTGACGAGACTTGGGTGAATGAAGAACACACGACAAGTATGGCGTGACACGACTTTTAAGACTGAAAGACAAGTATTTGTGCAAGGTATGTGTGCTGGTTTTAAAAAGTCTCAGTGGAAAAGGCCGAAAGCCTTTCATTATAAACTTGTTTCAGTTTCATTGCTCATTCATTCAGTTTCAACTTGCTCAGTTTCATTATAAACTTCATTATTTTTGCATGCCTTCATATTATTTGTATGATTTTATCTATCTTTCTGGCAATATGGCCTATGGCGTGAAAGCATTAGGGGGTTAGGATAAGGGGGAAGGTAGTTGCACGCGGAGTGATACATGTCAGCGGGACAAGGTTATATGAAAGAGATTAAGAGGTGCTTTTTCCCTTTTTTTGCCAATGCTTATGCAAGTTTTTAAAAACAAATCTTGCAGCATCTTTGTAAGGTATAGTTACCTGTTCAAGAACTGGGTGTCCTGTGGCTTCCTTAGCTGCTCAGTATATTGAGTATCGTGGTATCGCACGTGTCGAGGATCCATATCTAGTTTTAAATATAATAAAGTTTAATCAAAATAGTTGTAGGTATGTTGAAAATCAAGAAAATCGCATTTTCTTTAACCTAAAGGGTATTTTGTATTATGGCATTTTCTTGTAAAGCATCTTTGCAAGATTTTCAACGAAATAATTTGATTTTATCTGGTATTTCGTTCTTGAGTGCTATATAGGCACACATTCATACATGGTCCTTTTCTGAAACTGGCTTTTTATTCATGGATATCAAAACATCCGGTTCATGGCTCATTTTGAAAGCAATTTTTAAATATGCCCTTTCATCCATTATAGGTAGGTGGCCATAAAAGTAGAAATATTATGGTGCACTGAAATGTTGAATGTTAAACTTTAAAATTATTTGACATGTATATAGATATGCTGTATAATCACTGGAGAAAATGCAGCTGAGTAGAATCGGTATTTACAAAGACTATTTTACAAATTTCGCCAACTCGGCATCAGTTACCGTTATGCCGTATGGAAGACCAAGGTGTATGCAGAGTTCAGTGCTTCCGTCCATCTCTGTTTCTCAGTATTGGTGGAGCTTTTAAAACATTTAGTGGCCTTCTGGGAAATCACGGGCCTTCAAGCGGACGGGCGGAGGAAGCTGTAAGGTGTCCGTCCGTCCCAACAATAACAACACAGCTGTGCGACTGCGATCTCCCTGACAACTTGATTGACTCCTGTCCTTTTCTTTCCTGCAGCACAAATTCTATCGTTTGGTCACCTACAGGGACTGCTTTTGTGAAAAACCTTCCGGTTTGTTCAGTATACCTCAACACGCTTCTCAACAACAAAATTGCTCTTCTGGAAAAAGGTTGTCTGTGAGATATTCAGTGAACTAAATACAGTAAAAACTCTCTAAAAGGGAACACCATCGTTACGACATAAGTCATATAGGTTTGCAGTGAAGGAATAATATAAAATGAAGTGCAAATAATAATAGTCTGATATGTAATAAGTACTATATGTTCAATTTACGTACAATAATATTGTAGTTTATCTCCTAGTCTCTTTGTTTTCAATTTTCATTTTCCAATCTGCAACTGTCTGCATATCAACACCATTTGTTTCATCACACGTAGCATTCAAAAGAATGTTATGGCGATGTTTCAAACTCGAAGCATCCATTGGAAGCTCTAAAATTGTCTTTGCCTAATTTTCTTGCTGTCTCTAACCTTGAGTATGAAGCAATGCTCCAGAAATGGGAATTCCTTAAGCACGTGCACTAACAAATCACTGGAACAGAACACGATTTAGCTTGTCATACTCTGATTATTATGTGATGTGTTTCACAAGCTCTGCTGTTCCCTTTAACCATTCGTCTATAATTTTAATTTTTTTCAAAATCTCATAAATATGAATTTTTCCCACTTTAAACAACACAGTTAACTCATTAGCTGGACGATTGTTCTCTTCTTGTTTTTCAATAGCCTTAATTTTATCCTTCAGTGATAATGTTGTGACTTTGTGGGTTCGTAAAATTAAAAGTCCAATTGCACAAACTCAAACTGTTTTTTATTTCCTCCGAATTACACTTGGAACACTTGCCGATTACATAGAATTACGTAGCGCACACAATTACAATCCATCAGTTCGTCGGTCACAGGTCCACTCCACACTCACTATTACGTACAACTCTCTCTAGAGCTGGCTAGAAACTCCTCTTATACACGTACGCAGTCTTCCAGTCCGTTCGCTAGCACGGCGCTCCTCACGGCTGCCCGCCAAGAACTGAACTGACGCGTTCACTGCAGGCCTTATATAGGAAGATCGCTGTTTCTGGAAGCATCGCGGCTTGGAAAATCATCCCGATGGTTCCAGACGTCAGGGGGAGGGGAAAGAGATGGTACAGGGCTCGTGCCGCTCTTCTAACCATCCCCTCCGTGAGCGCTACACAGATAAATGGGTAGACGTGTTCTGAATTCCTTCTGTCGCCCACCCAGCTCCAGTTGGTTGTGCCTTCCGATACTTGGGTGACAGTATATTACGCTTAGAACTCATTTTACAGAATTTGAGTACATAATATGAAGCGTTATTTTAGATATTTCATTAAAAATAATTCATGGCTTTAGGGAACTGAATTTTGGTAATAATTTTAATACGATAATGTTATTAGAAATTCTAAACACATTTTAGATCGTGTTAAATGGTTTGAGAACTAATTTTAAAAGATTGTAAAATATGACCATGAACTTTACGCAAAAGAAATATAATATGAGCCGATAGAAAGATGTTGATTTGCCATAGCAACGTCAGGACAATTAGCAGGAATTTGACTGCAGCTAGCATCTTTCTTCTGTATTGAGATTCCGAACAGCACGGACGTGTCTGATATTATATGCAAGTTTTCAGAAACATTGCGGTGCATTATATTTTGTAAAAGCATCTTTCAAAGCTGCAGGAACAAATAATGTTAACGTTGAGGAATGTGTTTATTTGTTCAGGGTTAAAAAGATTGTTTTAGAAATAATTTACCTAAAAATTAAATAACAATTTTAAGGATAATTGTCGTGGTTTTATTTGCATATCTTCACACCTCTGCTACTACGCCCTGGAGATGAAAATCTCAATCCCTGAGTAGCCCAGAAATATTGGAATAAATCTACTAGAATTCTTCAAGATCAACACCTTAATTTTTGCTACAAAATGATCGCCACAACGCCGGACTTTTAGAACACCGTCGTTGTCTACAGTTTTCCCATTTTGTACCGAAATATTCAGCTGCAATACTATGTTTTTGAAAATTACAGAAGTTCACAGTTTTCTTCCACTCTACTTGGTCACTTCAAAGAACGAAACTGAGACTGAACACACTGTGAAACAGTTGTATACTTACCATGTGTGTTGGAACTGAGTTGATATAGCTAACCGGTTCACGGAACTTTAGTGCAAACACAGTGCCCCTCAAAATTATTGCACTTTTGAAAATGCATACATATTACACACTATACATAAAGTAATCCGTTTTAATCAGGTTATTTACACAAACGGTTCTCGGAAATATATTTTTCTTTCCGCGCAGTTTCCTCGCTTTTAGTATAAATTGTCATAGGAATAGCTCCGTACTGAAATGTATTTTCCTTTTTCCCAGATTTCCGACATATAAGCGGCCTGTTTCAGGCAGGGTTTACGGCAGTAGTACACACGAATTTTAAATTTGAAGAGTGGGCCTTGAGCCGAACGCGCCCTGCCTTACCGGCCAAGTGCTCTAGCCTGGAGTTGCCGTGTTTTCTTTTGTAAGCGCTTGGTGGCACTGGTGTGCATGATCCGAGCTTTCCTCTAGTGGGTCTGCACCCTTGTGTCAGTTCGGCGTAAGTGGCTCACCTAGTCGGGGGTTAAGTGGCGGATTCTAACATGTAATAATTTGTTTATTGTAAAACGTGCTTCTAGTTTCTAGCCTGGGGCCTGTGCTTGTAAGATCAGAACTGTTGGTAATGTAATATCTGAAGGACTAAGCTCCATGTTATGGAAGGAATGAACGCTATATATATATATATATATATATATATATATATATATATATATATATATAAGCCTGTATATAATGATGGTGTAAAATAAAATAATGTTTAAACAGATCCACCAATATTTTTGGTTAGGCATATCAGAAAGGGGCACACCTTTACCTCGTGTTAAGTGTTGCCGTATACCTTCCTACATTTACTCCATCGGTTCCTTGTCTTCCTGTCGTCCTATTTAATAGGTTTTAAATCTTGCACCTTTCCCTCTGACGAGTCTTTGAATCGTAAATTATATAGATTGTAAATTACGCTAAAGTAAGAGGAGAAAACCAAAGATTTGAAAGCCATCAGAGGAGATCGATATGTAAATTTATTTGGGCAATTTGCGAATATATACGAGATGAGCATAACATTTGTATCATTTTCAATATGAGTGTAACATTGTCGCGAAGTCGTTATCTACGATAGCGCGGCTAGTGTACACAAAGAGCCAGCAAATAGAGATAGCTGTGATAAAGCACTTGCTGGCATAGATTAAGTTACGCTTCTGGAAGCTGATAGCATATTCTGTTTCTTTATTCTTCCGGAAGTGTCTCGAATTTATCAATGAGGTATTTAAGAAGACGACTCGCCAAGATGAGTCGTAAGCAGAAAAAAGCTGCAGTGTTGTTGTAACGAGAGCTGAGGTAATCAAAACGCTGTTTGTTATTGTCATCGACCTTGGTAGACTGTGTGTATGTGACGTAATGTTGTTACGTGAGAATTGAACAGTGTATTTCTATGGAAATAAAGAGCATTTGGAATTTCAGCAAATTTGACTTTAATTTTACGAACCCACAAAGTCACAATATTATGGTCTCTTAATTTAAGTTCCTCCGCTCTCCGAGATCGTCTGTAGTTTACTGCCAGTTGGCATACATAAATTCACTTCTTTGTATATTGTGCTTTAAGAAATATCCCCTCTGTATAAGGAAATAGAGAATGTCATGTTAAATGTCTTCAGAAGTAAAACTGTTTCAAATGACCACTTAAGATGATGAAAATGACTGATAATACTGAAGAAGATAATGGACAAGTCACCAAAGTGCTTGCGAATGAAACTGTAAATGCTATTTAATGTAAAAATAATACGAAGGCTGCTGTATCATTTCTTAACCTCTCAAAACGATTTAAGTGAACTCTATTTTACTCATTCAACAATATCGCATATTAAATTAATATATCTACTACAACTTTACAGCATTTTAAGATACAAACTAAATGTGATTTGAGCAGAATAAGTGATTTCTCACCTTTCACTCATTATAGTATGGATCTTTGTCCATCCAGCAATTCGTTTAGATTTTAAAACTAAGATAAGTTCCTGGAATCCAAACCCAGTGAATAAGTTGGACGTGGAAGCTCGTGGAACTGAAGATTTACGACAACAGACTCAAATGTGTGTGAAGTTAAGATTATCGTGATGAAAAGGTTTTATTTTTTTCTGAGGTTGCGGACATTTAGTTTGTGTAGGGTCCTCTTCATATTGCTCTACAGTGAAGTCAAGTTCAATGTGGTATTTGATTGTGGTTTTGCTCTTATAAATGTAGTAGCTTTGATTAGATGAGAATTGTAGGAATCTGCAGCAAAGGATGGAACCATTTTTGCTTTCTTTGGTCAGTTTCAGCTTCTTTGATTGCTTTTTCATCGTTCGTAAGTAGTATGTGTATTTTGTATATTTGTATTTATTTCTCATCTTTGTTGTACATACAATGTCATTGATACATTGACATTTGTAACATTTATTTCACACAATAACAAAATGACTTACTCACATCTAACATACTCTTCCTACCTGCTTGCCCCAAGTCTCGGTCTCAATACACATAACCCCTGGTTTTTCCGTGTATTGATGTCCCTCCTCTTCCTTGTATTCCTCGTTCTAGTTTTCCAGCCCTTAATTGTTATTTATTCTTCATCAATCTTAACCATTTCTCTCTAACTTTCCCCAGATATTCCCTATATTTCTTACATTCTTTTCTCCTTTTACCAATAACATTTTCTTTATTATTAGTACATCCGCCATCCATAAAACTGTCCCACTTTTGTTGCTAAATTTGTTCTCTCCATATCTTTGTTTGCAGTAAAGTATACTATGCCAATCTGTATCCTCTTCTACACACATTGGGCATTTCCCTGTATCCTTTTTATATCTAATACCTTTCAAATTTCTATCTCCTGTCCTTGCCCAGTCAAATCCTTCTCGCCCTGATTTATTACACACATCTATGTACTTCTCCCTCCCCCACACTGTCTTTATTTCCCTATATATCCTCAATGATCTTTTCTCCCTTTGCTATCTAAATCTTCCAGCCTTAATTCTACCTCTTTCCAAAAGCCCCTATAATAATAATCCTCGTTTCTCCAAATATGTCCCTTACCCATCTGTTCCATCAGTTCCATTACTTTTTGCGCCCAAGACTCTCCCCATTTGCTCCTCATCTGCAAAAGAAAACATTCCTTGATAATATTGTTTTCCTCCAAATTAGCAACTCTGTATAGATATTTAAATACCCTTGAGACAATTTTAACCCTTGTTGATTGTCTTCCCAACTCCAATTGTGCTGCCCCATTGGGTGATGCTACCGGTAAGCCCAAAATATATTTACAAAAAGATCTGTTAATAACATCCACCTCTTCCCATGCTTCATCCACTCCCCATATCTCTGCCCCATGCAACAGCTTATTTTCTACTATGGCAGTATATATCCTTTCCAGCCATTTGACATTAATGTCAGGTAATTTCCTTAAACATGCTCTTACAATACTCATGGTCATTTTGCCTTTTGCTAGAGCCAATCTTTTCTGTTCAGTCCATTTACCATCACAGCTCAATATTATCCCCAAATAATCAAATCTCTTTACGACCTCTTATTTCTCTTCCATTTATCTCCCATTTCTTAATCTTTACGCAATCTATAACCTTTCTTAAAAACCATGATCTTCGAATTGTTTTCGTTAACTGTGAATCCTCATTTTTGGCAATAACTATTTATAAGTAGTAAGGAATGTATGTTTTGTCTATTTTTATAAAAGCTCAAAGTGTACATTTAAACAGGCCTAGTCGTTGTTAGGATTATAATGTGTTTTTGGTCCCTTAACAAAAGAAACATTCGTGGAGAGGAAGGCTTTCCATACCCAAAACGTTGTAGTGTACACGACCTATTGAGGTATTTGCTGTATCAGCCATTTCACGTATCTTCAATCTGTAATCACTGAGTAGGTAAATACAATGTGGTGAAGATTTGTCACCATGTCTTCAATCACCCTCACCGCACTTTATATTAAATGAATTGACATACTTAGTTAAGTTATCCATTTTGTAGTCGGAAAGGAAGAGGAAGGATATTTAAGTATCAGATCTAACTCCTTTTATATTTGTTGTATTTATTTTGAAACTGAATAACAGTGCAACTGTGGGTATTTCAGTTTTATCCAATTTGAAGAACATGTTAACACATACTCCTTACATTATCGTCCCAAAATAGCGAATACACGACTGATGATTTACATTGCACCATTTAAAGTATCATACTTATCAACTAATTTAGAAATTTGGCCTTCTCACTACCTCACTGAACTTAAAAGGTCTGAACTTTAGCGCTCCTCGCACTTAACAATGATTCATTGAAATCACCCAAATGAGGAATTTTTCTGCGAAAAGCGATCAACAATCACTCCTCCAACTTCGATTAGCATCTGTGTTTCTCTTCTAACTTGGCGATATCTAATGGAGCCTGGCAATAAAATGGGGATTAATGGCCGTTGCCCCGAAGAAATTACAATGGTAGAATACTCTCCTGATAACAAGGCGTCACAAGAGTAGCGGAAATTAAAGAAACACGAGTACGATTTGGGACACCGGAAATGAAATGCTGTACCCGTCTCTCACATTAAACAGTTTAATTAATCTGCAACAAGTCACAAACCAGGGAAATTATTGTCTGTACTCCTAGAGCGTGTTTGATGGCACTCTAATTTCAGCGTACATTTCATTTGTAATAGTTTTAAAAAGGCATAGAAGACAGTAACTATTAAGTGATTTTTACCTCATTCAGAATTAAATTTTATTTGTTTTGCTAATTCAGGGATAGGTATAATTTAAATATCCTATCCCGTGTTGTTAAATTTGCCATCTTCCTTTCCCACTATCAGTAAAGCTATACAAATTGTACTTTGTACAGAAAGAAGGTGTCATGTCCTCCGAGTTCACTATTATAGAATTGTTTGATTGTACAAGATGTGTGTCATTATTATTTATCATTTAATTTTTATAATATAAATAGCCTATGTATGTATGTATGTATGTATGTATGTATGTATGTATGTATGTATGTATGTATGTATGTATGTATGTATGTATGTATGTATGTATGTATGTATGTATGTATGTATGTATGTATGTATGTATGTATGTATGTATGTATGTATGTATGTATGTATGTATGTATGTATGTATGTATGTATGTATGTATGTATGTATGTATGTATGTATGTATGTATGTATATCAACAACAGCCCTGAGTACAATATTCTGACATCTCAAAGTTGTATGTTTTCTAAAATATTTAGAGAAAAAGAATAAATTTTATCCGAAATTATGATTTAGAGAAAAAATATTTAATGTAAAAAAAAAGTAAAAAGAGAAGCCTGATATATATTTACAAAGAGGAAACCACGTTTTTAGCACGAGCGTAAGCTTTTTTTACCTTTAGAAGCTATGCTAATTTTTAAAGCGGAATTTCCCTGAAAGGTGAGCTAAAACGTACCTGTATACTTCAAATGAAATAAAATGAAATTTCTGAGTTTTGTGTATATATATTAAATAGGAACTTGTCATTTATGTCAGCATCTTCCAATGATGTGATTGATATTTTAGAGAAACTCCTCCGCATCTCAACGTACCGCTTAAGTTGAGCAATTTTAATTAGTTTTCTCAAAAATTGGTCCAACGAATTTGATTATAATTTGTATGTTCAAAACATTTTTATGTCCATAGAAGATCATCAGTTGAAGTTTCTGGGAATAGCCGCTGAAGTTCTCTTCTTTATGAATTATCTGTAAACCGAAGCAGAGAGACAAAATACAAACTCACAGTCCAAACTCACTTCCGACATAGTGGGAAAGACAGGAAGTGTATCGGATTTTAATTATATGTAGAACTTAAATCTTGGGTGTTGTAATATTAATGCTCACTGCTTTAATTACACAATTGGTCACAGTTTATAAACAATTACATTTTGGCTCTGTGCTCTGAGAAAATATATAAAAGTTCAACTCATAGTTTATCTGAAGGTCAGGCATGTTATAAAGTAACTAAAATAAAATAAAACAAAGTAATTTTCTCTGAAAATTAGGAGACCCACTCAGAACAGAATTACATGGACATTTCCCGACACTTTTTGTTTAGTTTTTCTTTACCTAATTTATCAATGTCAGGACGTAATGTCTGGGAAATTTGTAACCGAAGGCTGCATGTTAATTGTGATACAATTCACATCGGGGTTTGGACTTAGCTAATTTCATAACAGAAAATAGTTGTTCGCACACATATGTCGCGCCAAACATACACAATGCCCATGCGGCAAGTGAACACAACCTTGGAAATCTGGTTTGGGGGACATTCTAGTGAACATCAGGCAAATCTTTCTTGTTGGTATATTTATCCTTCAATAAATCGTCACACTGTAAATTTAACAGTTAAATTAGGTACGTGGTAGCTACATTGTTGTCATCGACTGTGCTACATCTGACTAAAACCTCAGAATCTCTGTACTCACAGCGCCATTTATATAGGCAATTTGGTACTACACGGCTCTTGCCTGACGTCACATGCACTGCAGGCCTCGCTCCCGGCTGAAGTAGTCATAACTTTTGAAGCTGTCTTCTTCTGAGTTAGTGAAATATCGCATAACGCTGTTCTCATAGATCAGTAGAATTAAGAAGTTAAGAATGTGCAAAACGTGCCAATAAGTCACGGCACAGGAAATAAAACATTAAACAACAAATAGTATGTAAAATATGAAGCTATTAAGAGTGAAGCAAACAAATATATACAAATATAATCATTTGTAATATAAAACATCAGTTAGAAGAAATGATAACGTGACCTTGACAGCTGTTAGCTGATGATGTGAAAGACTTTCACGAAATCGCGATCCTAATCAATTAATAAGAAAACTTTTATCATTTCTTATAAGATAAGTGAATATTTATGTTACAAATTATTATATTTGAATATATTAAGGGCACTGGGAGGTTATTTTTACCCAGACAGGGCGAATTTTTAATAATATTAAGACATACATATGCTAAAAACTAAACATTGCAAGAAATTGAAATTTGGTATGATTATAGTATAAGGATGTGTGCATTTAACCACTGTATAATATTTACATTAAGTTCATACCGTTCCTTGCAAAGGGGACATAAGGCACTCTCTGTATCCTGGAAAAAAAAAAGTAATACACCCTATACTTCAGGTCTAGGTTCCTCGTAGGAATTTAAAGCTATAGGTACCAATCTTTCTCCTATATGACATAAGGCACAGTTTTATAATACCAACTAAATAGAAAGCATACATAGTTTATACTATGCACATGAAAAATTATTTAGCTTTGTTAAGAAAAGATAATATTTTTGAGGACTGAATTTTATTTTCCCTCCATTTTATAAATCATATGGACATAAAAGTTAGATTAATGTGTTCAGGGGACATTAAGAAATAAGCATTAAAAAGTTTTGTATCAATCTTTTATACTTTTTGAGAAACATGCACCTAAAGTATGAAAAATCGAGGTTTTGGGAAATCACGATCAAAGAATAGGCAACATTCTTTTTAAATTATACATACTCTCATAACATACCTGCTCCATATTCCTGCTCAGTTGGGTTTTCCTCGTCTTTTATTTCCTTTTTCTTACTTTTAGCTCTACTTCCAAGCAACTGAGCTGTTCTTTTTGCCTCTGAAAGTCGACGCACATCTTTTTTTAGAAATGCTACCCTCATATTTTCACCAACATTTATACATATTTTTGTCATTACTTTATGCCTACCACTGCACCCATCATTATAACAAATAACACTATCGTATACACCAATTTTTAAAGTTTTTGGCCCAACATGCACAGTTTTTGGAATTCTTTCCCATATTAGATGATGAAAACTTTCATTTGGGTTTTGGGTTCGACCATGCAAGCACTTTCTCAGTAAATCATTTTGAGAAAGTTCCCTAAATACTGGTTTAAATGCCAAAAGAACCTCTTCTGGAAGAGTGTTTATGTTTATAAATTTCTTTCCTAATCTGAGCTCTGTGAAAGCCACGCCATGAAACTTCACCTTTAGAACACAAATCATGTTATCTGTGGATAATTTATGAAAATAAATGGCCCAAATATCTTGTTTTATTTCTGAAATTGCTTTACCTGTATTTCTCCTGATAGCTAGTCCATAATACTGCTGGAGGAGGTCAATCTAACTGTATGTTAGTCTTCCATTACCTGTAAGTGGTTTGCCATCTGGAAGAATCTTTCTCTTCATACATCAGAAAGTGGCCGTGTCATTGCGCCGCCATCTTTAAATTTATGGATTAAAGGGCTTTAACACCAGCGGACACCCTATGTTATATATCATTTAAAAGCTGAAGAATTATATAATTTTTTAACACCAGAAACAAAAAATCGATTTTTGAAGCCCATCGATCTCCCAGTGTCCTTAAATAAAAGATTCCAGAATTTGATATGTTCTTAAGTATTTCTCAAGCATACACGTGACAGTCGTTATGTATTGTTTATGTATTACTTAAATGAAGATAAATGTGGAAAGAAACCGTTCAGATGCTACGTTTATGGTAACTGTCCCATATTATTGGTTATGGAAACATAAAAATACCTGGATCAAGACTCAGGAGGGGAATTCGGTCCTTCCGCGTTTCATATTTGTAGTGATATGAAAGTTATGTAGTTGGAAAGCAAAAAGAAGCTTTTGTTTCGTAGAAGTCCTCGCATGGTTTAATATTGGTTGAGTTAGTCTATTTGATATTGTCCAGTGCAACACTTTCTTTCAGTTGGTTTGGAATAAGAAAAGCGAAAGGGGTCTGCCGTAGGTGGCAACTATAAAATGTCTGTGGCACTAACTCTCCGCCTTCTCGGTGCGCAAGCATAATTGAGAAGTTTCGGTCGTAAAACTGCCCACTCCCTATACCGCCTGGACTTGTCGAGCTCTGCTCAATCCGGCAGAATTATCAGGTCACCTTGCGGTGTTGTGTTGGCAATCCTAGTCCAAATGTCCACACAAATGATAAAAACGGAAAGGAATATTCCTTTTCGAGATTATGTTTTGCTTTCATTAAGTGTACTCATACACTAAAATCTACATTTTTGAAGTTAAGCTTTCTAAGTTTAAGTTACGAATTTATAAATTTGATTAAAGCCACCTGCCCCCTTTTTTTTCTATTTATGTCCTCCAACGTTGTCATATCGGAATGGAATGGGTGAAATGATGCTCAAATGAGCCCGCGATCCACAGAACTTAGAGTTACCCGACATTTGTCTTTTAGGATACGGGAAACCTCCGGAAAAACCTTATCCAGGTAACTCACCTAGTCCGAAATTCCAGCTCGGGACCTCTTGAACCTGAGGCAGGCATACCATCATCTACGCTACCGAAGCGGGCACATCTTTCGTTATTACAGCATTTTACAGTGATATATAAGAGATTGGGATGAATCTCACATTCGGAAGGTCTCGGGTTCGATAACCAGTGATCAAACAATCTGACTAAAATGAAAGGGTAGAGCCAGACTGAGAAATTCAATGTCATAGCAGGAATTTGAACCGCGGATCTTCTGGTCTCCTTCTAGCCGCTCTAAACCATTGAGCTACCATGGCCAACGTGCCAACACGACATTAAATTCTCCAATTGACTTGTTACTGAGGGAAAACACGAGTCAGTTGGAGAATTTAACTGACTCGTTACCGGGAAAAACACGGGAGAAACACCCCGGTGGTAACTGGCATAAGTATCACCCTTCTCCGACGTCCTGCAGGATTGCCCATCCCACTGCAATTTAGGTACTGCCCATTCTTCGGTAGATGGAGTTTACAGAGGACGTGATTTTGTTCTGCATGCAACACGAAACTCCAGTCATAACCTGCAATCCTAAAACAAACAACCAGAAAAAAGATGAAATGAAATGAGAAGAAAGTTTAAATGTTGGGACAGGAAATGTGGAGGAAACAGGTCAATTTTCCAACATACTCCAAATAACCCGATGAAGTTGTACAAAAATGGTCAGGAAGGTCCGTCACGGGAATGGAACCCCGACCGTGTCACACGAGCTGCCACTTTTGCCAGACCGTACAGTAACCACGATCAAAATAATTGAGATTTGACAGACGCCAAGATTCTGTCCGGTTTCTGTAAGTACTCATGCACCTTAGCAATGCGCCCTCACAAATTCTCCAACTGACAACATTTTCAGTCTGATTCTACCTCCCCTTGCCAGAATGAAAGCTTGTTCCAGTCACTATGAGTGAGGAAGAGTAAACTTTTTCATTAATTGAACCAATTGATTCGTTTATTGTATGTTTCAAATGGGAAGGTACTTGTCCTTGAGCGCTACTAGTTCAGCAACCAATGGGAGTACTGCGGTGTTGTCGTATTGCATTCCCGCAAAGTGGAGTGTGAGGAGCGCCAACCTAATCAATCTGTATGAAATACTATTCACGCTAAGACAAAAATTCAGATTTTGCCGAAACTGATTCATGTGGAAGGTAGAGAGTAATGTATGTAACATAACCATGAAAGCCCCATATTTTTAGCTCAAATAGTTTTTCTAATACAAATAAATAAACCACTATTACCTGTATTATAACAATAAATCGCGACGTAAGCACTGTATGAATATCATTATTGGTTGGCATGTATGCGTGTACGTATATTTGTAATTTCAAAGAACTAAATCGTAAATGTTTGACGTGACGTGATAAAAGAATTACTTTGAATAAGCCAATTCGAGCGAGAGGAAACAATAATTTCCTGCTGCCCTGGCAGAACGTGTCTGGTCACATTATATCTTTGTTTATGAATGGTTCGTAATTTCTATTTACTCTAGGGAGTTCAAAATGGTTGGTGTGTATGTACATATACTTTTCATTACTCAGAACTGAAATTTAAACCACTGACATGACGTGATAAAAGAATTACTGTGAATAAGTCAAGGTGTTAAATTCGAGAAAGAGCAAACACTTCATTTCCTGTTAGCCTGTAGAATGCTGTATGCTTATGTTTATGAATGAATGCTGGATAAGAATTGTTTATTTACTCTGGAGAGTTCAGATCAATATCATTCAGTTCTTTATACAATAGTAGAGCAAGAGTTAAATAGTGCAATGGCTTCTAGCAGTGAATTTAGTGGCGAATCAAAAAGGCAGGAATTGCGAAGTCAGGCTCGAAGTATTTTTTAAGGTGTACACGTTCTTCAGAAAATTGGGCAATGAGGAATATAGAAATCAGCTCGATTTCAAAAATGCTCAACGGCTTACTGCTGAAGCGTGAGTTGTATGTAAAAGAAGTGTGTCCCGCATTTGGATTAGAAAAGCAGGTAATTCATAAAATATAATTATAGTTATAGTATTTAAAAATATACATTATTTGCGAAATTGCTTTTTTCAATTTTGATTTTGGCAACTGCATCATTGTAAAAGTTTGTAAAATATAATTCGCTTACCCTTACATCTAGCGCCAAGCAGGCGTGCATGTTGTACGAGTGTGCGAGAGAGCGGGAAATATAAAGAGTGGGGTAACAAGCTGGTAACGCTGAGTGTGATACGGCATCTGATTAGCTGGACTCCAAAACCCTTCCCATTTGAAATGCATAATAGTTAAACGTAGGGATATTAAACCTAATCGTATTTCTTGGATATGGAAGCTGGGTTTTAACAAGTAACCTTATTGCCGAAAATACTTGGAACATTACGGACTGAATCTTAATTTTTCTAAAACCCAAAGTTTGACTGGAAGTTGTATTATCAGCTGACATCAGGACAAAACTAGCAGGATCTCCTATGAACCATACGACGATAACAATGAAGCGAAACTTTGGCGGAAACCACTTCCTGTAGATACAACTGTTACGAGCATCACTGTGCGATAACTTGAATAGTATCGGATTTTAGATAATTCAATAGGAATACACTGTATATTCCAGTCCTCTGCATCGACGACCCTAAAAATAGTTTTCGAATTAGTAAGCATACCTGCTTAATTTCATGTGAAAAATGAAAAAGGAAAAAGGAACCTATTTTATATATTTTAAACAATTCAATGATTAGATTAAATTTTATATCTAGAACAGAGGAAGTTGACGGTATAAGTTTATATGATTGGCATTTATAATGTACGGGTTCAAATTAGTTTTCTTTTTCGTACTTTTCTGCGATAGCTAGTCGAATACTGTTTTGCAAACACAAACCTAGTTTATGGAAATCAATTATTCTTTCACACTAGCCGTGTGTAGGACAGACTGAAATTCAGAGAATTCCTAGTGGTTTACCGGGAAAAACACGAATCTGTTAGAAAATTTAATGTCATATTGGCACGTTGCCCACAGTAGCTGAATGGTTTAGAGCGGATGGAAGGAGCCCAGAAGATCCGCGGTTCAAACCCCGGCTATGCCTTGAATCTTTCAGTCTGTCTACCATTTCATAGTGCGTCCTACAGACGACTAGTGTGAAAGAACAATTAATATCCATTAATTGACCTAATAGTGGTCGAAACTATAAAGCCTGGGCCTTACAGCATAGTAAGTCGCCATTAAGGCAGTGGTCTCATGTGTTTATGAGAACTCCTAGTGGTTTATCGGGAAAAACACGAGTCAGTTGGAGAATTTAATGTCATGTTGGCACGTTGGCCATAGTAGCCCAATGGTTAGAGCGGCTGGACGGAGACCAGAACATCCGTGGTTCAAATCCCGTCTATGGCATTGAATTTTTCAGCTTGTCTCCACCCTTTCATAGTGCGTCCTACACACGGCTAGTGTGAAAGAACAATTACTTTCAATTAATTGTACCTAATAGGGGACTGAACTATAAAACCCGGGCCTTAAAGTACTTACAGCATAGTAAGTCGCAATTAAGGTAGTTGTCTCATGTGTTTATGAGAACTCCTAGTGGTTTACCGGGAGAGACAGGAGTTAGTTCGAGAATTTAATGTCATGTTGGCACGTTGATCATAGTAGTTCAATAGTTAGAGCGGCTGGACGGAGGCCAGAAGATTCGTGGTTCAAATACCGGCTATGGCATTGAATTTTTCAGTCTGGCTCTACCTTTCACAAACTTAGTTTACTTATTATTCACCGTCCTGTCAGGCATTGGACTGATCATCCACTCTGGATATGCTATGGTGCAAAGGTTGGTTTTCCTCGACAGTCTGCTATCCAAGGATCTCGGGGGAGTAAGTCCTACAAATAATTGAGTAGTCTTTCAAATAAAAAGAGAATAAAATAAGAAAAAAAAAACACTATTATATCTACTGAGTCTTGAATGTTAATGTGTAAAAGTGATTATTATAAAAATTAAGTTAGTAACCATTAAGATTGAAAAAAAAAATAATTACCAATATTTTACGATAAATACTTTTATAATATTTATTACTATAATATTAATATTGTATGTAATTTACGACAGGTTTTTCTTTGTGAAAAACTAGAAGTTTCTTGCTTTGAGGGATTCTATGTATGATGTGGATTTCGTGTTAAAATAATAGTAATAGTAATAATAATAATTATAATAATGTATGTCATTGCTCTGCTAGGAATAATTACCCTATACACGGGTTCGAAATGTATATTTACACCATACAATGGAATGGTATTTCCTTTTCCCCTCATAAAGTTCTTCCTCTCCTTTCCCTCTATTACTTGACACACAAATATACATCCATTTTATTATCTCCATTTCATCTTGTTTTATAAATCTGACGGTAGTCTAGTCAGTATGCAATTGGATTTATGGTAGCATACAAGTCGACGTAAATGAAATATAATATATGTATGCTTGCATATATCCCGCGTTTTCTTACTCAACATTCAAAATCAATGCAGTTGCAAATGTGTGAGTTTTCCGATACAACAAAAATGTTTAAGTAACGTAGGTAACATATTTTATTTTATTCCATGCCGTTACTCTCATTTTAAATTGCAATAAAACAAACGCTGTGCAACTAAAGTTCAAATATAGTTTATAATTTTGCATAGGAAGATAAGCAATGTAGTTTTTCAAGTAAATATTTCCTATGGTAAGTTTACGAGAACACCTGGCACACTTGCAATTGTTATTTGTTTTTATTTCTGGAAGCTAAGAGACTACTCTGCTTCACAGGATCCCTTTCTATTTTGAGCATAAATTATCGCTTAATTTTGCTCAGAGGGCTCTTTACCAGCCCTGAGGTGATGTAAATATACTAAACATTGACTTTACTTCCATTCCGAAGGACCATACTAAGAAATTTTGCTTTTGAACCTACGACCTCGGGAATTGAGGTTGGCATATTCCTAGGCCACAAACTTAGGCCTACATAGGTCCATCATGACTTCAATTCCCCAAGGAAAGGAATGAAGTGGGTGACTCATATGAACTACAAGCCGCAGACGACAGAGACGCGCAGAAGTTTCTCTCTATTTCAGGCTGAAGGCATATTCCACTGCTGAAGGAGCAGAGTGATGAGCAGGGCTTTTTCTTACGTCCTCCAACGTTAAGTCATATCGGACGATGGGTGAACTTGGTGAAATGATGCTCAAATGAGTTCGGGGTGCATGGAGCTTAGAGTTACCCGACATTCGTCTATAGGACAAGGGAAAACCTCGGAAAAAACCTTATCCAGGTAACTCGCCCTAACCGAGATTTGAACTCGGGACCTCTTGAACGTGAGGCAGACATGCTACCATCACTCTACCGAGGCGGGCTGAGCAGGGCTATGAAGTTCGTAGCGCTTGCCGTTCCCTATGCAAGTTTTGACCGACCTTTTCCCAGCATCCAAACAAGTCATATATAACAAACGCACAGCAGAGAGGCATTGAA
Source organism: Mantis religiosa (assembly GCA_030765055.1). NCBI lineage: Eukaryota > Metazoa > Arthropoda > Insecta > Mantodea > Mantidae > Mantis > Mantis religiosa. The sequence goes on from CM060954.1 coordinate 53,357,077, forward strand.
ACCGGTTGCCCCGAGCGAGAGAGAAAAAAAAAACTTATGAGACATTCGTAAATGCACATCTATTTAGATTATTATGTACATCATACAAATTCTTATATGGTACATACAGTTTTTTTTTTTTTTTGTAATTTACGTCAGCCCCAACGTTAAGTTGTATCGGACGGTGAATGAATTGGGTGAAATGGTGCTCAAATGAGTCCAGGGTCCATGGAGCTTAGAGTTACCCGACATTCGTCTTGAAGGATAAGTGAAAACCCTGGAAAAAACCGTATCCAGGTAACTCACCCTGACCGAGATTCGAACTCGGGACCTCTTGAACGTGAGGCAGACACGCTACCATCTACGCTACCGAGGCGGGCTACATACAGGTTTGTTTATGGCTGATCTCATTATTTAAATAGGCACATTGTGGCCACACCCAAGCAATTATAACGCGGATTATAACATTTCCTGATCGAACGTAAAATAATATCCAAATAATGAAATTAATTTCTTAAATATCTGAAGACACTTACTAGACAAAATGCCAAAGCAGAAATTTTACAAAATATTTACTCATCTGCGACCGTATTACTAAAAACAATAATGTATCTTTGAAGGCTTTTAAATGAAAAACTCATTCTATGTCCCATAAAACAAGGTTTAGTTGATTGATAATCTGTTGCACATTCGTTAATGATTTCAGTTAATTTAGTTTCTCTATCTGACTACGGTTTTTTTCTCATGTTTGCTGTTCCGTCGTGGTGTAAGCTGTGGCCGTCAAACTAAAGCTCACAACCTAAATGGAATGTATTGCAGAAGAATCGGCCAATTGTCAGGAGAAGAAAATGTTTGACGCTTATATTGATGTATTTAATTTAATTTCTCAAAGATAGTATACCATCGTGCTTATCATTTGCTAAACACTTTGGTACATCACGTATGAAGAACGTTGACCAAGTCTATTACTAGTTTCAACACTAAAAACTAATTACAAAATAACTAATTGCAGCTGCAATTAACATGCTTATGTTTCTTCACAAAGCGATTCCCTACTGTCTTTCTTTTTAAAAACAGGTCCACCAACTTCCTTTAATACAATGTGACCAACTGTCACTGAACATTTGCTGAAGTATCGCACTGAAATGTAAAAAATGAAGTAAATAAGGACATGAGTAAGTACACGTCTAGAAAACATACAATGGTTGTACAGAAAATTTAGTTGCTCATCTTTGAAGCACAACAAAGATGTTATTCGAATGTCTTCCTTCCTACCAACATGCTCTGTTTCGTACAGTTACACCTGTTTTGCAGTAATGAGTTGCATTCTACGATGAACCTTGCCCTTGCTAGTAGCGTTGCATTGTTTAGCAATGCCTGGCTGCTCTTACACTGCTCAAGGAAATCGGTACGAACTTCCTAGCTCTGGTGATGAGTAACACGTTGATGAAGCAGGCGCCTAATCTCCAGGAAAGTACTCTTGGGAAGCAACCGTACCATCTGTCCCGCACTGAGCCACGAAGCCTAGAACCTGAAATATAAAAATGAAACGGATTTAAAGGAAATCGTGGTGTATGAGAAATATCCAGTATTTGACAAGGAAACCAAATGCTATTTTCGACCAAATCGTCAAAAAACCAAATGGCATTACACGAATCCTGGTCCTCAGAAATGTGAGCCACGCAGTTGCATGAAGGTTTATTTTTGGTAAATATTTTCACGTATTTATTTGAAAGATGCTTTTTTAATTTCCTAGAAGCATTTATTTCTTTTCATATATGTTTTAGAGTAGTTGGTGGAAGCTCTGTTAGTTAATTGCTTTAAACGTGATAGATGCCGTTTTTTCTTGCCACACACAGCTGATGTGGTGATAAAGGAGGAGCACTTGACGGGCATGTTATTGCCATCTGCAAGTTGCTGTTTTCAGCAAGATGAAGTTTTCGATAACTACTGACCAGCAAACTTTGTAACTGCAATGCTGGTCTTCCCAAGTTGGACCATCAGCTTTTAACTGATAAGCGTTGCGGTGAAACGGTATAGTTCGCTCAAACTTGCACAGTCAGAGACGAATGCCCACTTCATTGTGTTCCAGTCTAGTCACACATATCGGCGTTCCTGACTTTATCGAATTTCTGCACCAAATTGAGGGACTAGCTTCAAATGTAGCGAGGGATACACCATCACGATAAGCTAAGTTATAGCTCTTATTTCCATGCCAATGACTCAATGTATATTTAACTCCTTTTAGGTTATCTTAAACATATTTTAAATTCAGTGTCTTAAACACAACACGAATATTTTACGAAAATATTCCCTCCCAAACTGCACCTTGTATGGCAACATCTTTGTTTCATTTTCTATTTTCTGAAGAAAAAAAATGGCTAAAATTTTTTTATTAAAATAGCATATATTTTAATCATTTTCTTTCCAAATGGAATACATATCTTGAATTCTCTGCTAATAGCCTGTGAAGTTTGTTCATTCTGAATGTCTTCTCTAGCTGGTACACTACAAAGGATAATCAAAATTTTGCTAAAAAAAAAAATCAATTCTTATTAGAGCATCCTTTAAGACTTTTTATGATAACATTTTCGAGATAGTCCGTTGTTTGAATTTTCAAATAAGTATAATTTTTATCATCTCTGCTTTTACTTCTATTACTCGCAGTGATCAGTAGAGAAAATGTTACATTTTGCATACATCTCAGATGTATTTTTTTTAGGGGGGGGGGGTGGTTGTTTGCATGGGAAGAGGCGATCAAATAGGAAACTTTGTATTTAAATTTAACTTTTTCCAAGGCTGAGGCAAAACGATTTACAACAAATTATCACTCTAAACGCTCCTTTACAAGGAAAGATTTTCGTTTTTTTTTATGAAGTCAGTATTAGCTTTGAGGATTTTGTTTAAAATACCATTATTTTATTAATACAACAATTGCTAATTTTTCGTGAGCAATTGTTAAGTCGCCTTCAATCAGAAGGCATTTTATATAATATTTATGTAATAGCAAATCATAAGAGTTAAAGAGATAAAAATTTACTATGTGTACAAAATAATGTAGTTTGCTACAGTTTTGTCATCGCCCGCCTCCGTAGCGTGGTGATAGCGTGTCTGCCTCACGTTCAAGAGGTCCCGAGTTCTAATCTCGAGGTTTTTTTCCGGGGTTTTCCCTTATCCTGAAAAGATGAATGTCCGGTAACTCTAAGCTCTATGGGCCCTGGGCTTATTTGAGCATCATTTTACCCATTCCATTCATCGTCCGATATGACTTAACGTTGGAGAACGTAAATTAAAAAAACAACAACATCCAGACTTCAAGCACAAAAATACTTGTACTGGTCTCAAACACTGAAATGTTGCAGCATCTCTTCCTTGGTTGCCAGTGCTTTGGGGTTATAATTCAACAACAATTTTGGTATGCGTTGATTGTCGTTGTTTCCACATAGTCTTTCCAATTGATTCTATATTCTTGTATCTTCTATGTTGAATAGAATATATCAGGTTCTGTTCTTATGTCAGCACTTCTCTATCAAATTCAAATTCTTTTATGAAGTGTCCAACATTCAAGTGTCCAACATAAGAGCATTACTTTGTAAAATTTCAGGTAGTCTATATCTGAGATATTTGTTGTTAAATATATCAATTTCCAATACTTCATTTATGTTTTTGTTTTTTAATAATGTAAACCTTCAATTGTTTTAGCAATTTTATATTGGGGCATAAAATTTAAAGCGTAATACGCAATGAACTGCTTTTAGGACATTTGGTTATCACTCTTCCTTTTGTATCTTTATACAGAAATCTGTAATGAAGCAATTTGTGCAAAGATTTGTCTGTGCTCTTAGATTATAAGAATTCTTTTGCAACAATATTCTCTCGAAGCTATACAAGAATAATCCAACTGGGTTGAGAGACTCATATTGACGCAATGCTTCAGATTTTATGAAAGCTGCCACTAATGTTTCTCGTGATGTATGGAATTTGGAGGCTAGGATATAGTGATCCGTTTGCAGTTTTCCTATCACTACCATTCCTGTCTTTGTTAGATATTACGGAATGTATAGTGAAACTATTTCTGGAAATATTTATTTAATCATCATTTAAAACATAGGAAAATAAAGTATTAATATATATTACATAATATTGTATATAAGTATACAAAACAGTGTAGGTGTAGAAAATAGGTATCTATTGAAAATAAATGCCTGGAACAACTCTCAAATTTCATTTATTTTGGCAACGAAATAAGTTTTCAGTCAGACGAATATTTAGCAAACAAGATAAAGAAACTTCAGCTGACTTGTGGAACCATAGCAAGATGTTTGAATAATAAAAAGGCATAAAAACGAAACTGAAAGTTTATAAAACATGGCAGTCCCAGTACTCATGTAGAAAGCGAGCCCTGGATATTAAAATGAGACGTAAGCAAAACAGGCAGCGGAAATGAGCTTTTTATGAAGAGTTGAGGAATGCAGCAAATGAGATTTAATAAGAAATTAAATAGTTTGAAAGGAATTAAGCAGATATTGATTACAAGATAAAAAGAGAAAATACACAGAAATGGAAGGAAATTATTATGAAGAAAGAATGCAAGTTTTATTAACATAGGGCGTCCTAGATAGTGGGAGACATTGTTAGAACGCAAAGATGGAACAGGCAGAATGCTTAACCTTTGAAGTGAAAAAGAAAGTTGTAGAAGCTATATAGAAATAACAATGAGTAGAGAAATGCGTAAGATTTATGTCTGTGCATAATTAAAACGTTAAATACGATACCAATATTATGGTGGTGTTTGAAGTTCAGCATTTTGCAAAGATGCGACCTGAAGTTCAAGAAAATGAAACAAAGGCAAAGTTAAATGGGAAATTTTAAGCCATTTTTGACTTTCTCAAACATTATTATTAAGGAGATGAACATTCTAGATATTTTCATGGTGAACAAAATATGAAGATATCATTTAAAATAAGTTTTGTTAAAAATATTGCAAAGAAAGAAATCGTAATAAATGGAGAAAGTTGTTTATATTCAAGATATATATTTTAAGCGATATATTTTCCAGAGCGTTTCTTAGTTCCTCTTCGTTTGTTTCATGCTAGGAATGTAATTTCAAAGTCCAAGCATAACGACTCCTCTTTGAAATATTTGACTCTCTTCAGCTTACAGTTTTATAATATAATATAACCAATGGCGTCACAGCTTTTAGAGGGCCAAGGCCTACCAGTCCGACTGCCGGCCTCACGCGTACTTACGCACGGCTGAGGTGGAAGATCATCCAACCGATAGGGGAGGAGATGTGGTCAGCATCTCAGCATCCCCCAGCCGGAATGTTGGTTTCCGTGACTAGGGCCTCTTACGTAGCGTAAGCTCCCCACTTTCCTCACGATGCTGAGTGGGCACCGGTCCTATACCCGGGACCTAAAATCCCCACCACATGGGTGGTATCGAACCCGGGCCGCTTTCCGTAGCAAGAGATCATGCATGCTGCCTTAGCCCGCTACGCCACGGCGCAGGACTTAGTTTTATACTTATACTAGAATTAAAATACATTCTATATAACTTCATTTTAAACAAAAGATATGTGAATAAGGTTCTGTAAAAAAATGTGGAATGGTAAATGTAGAAGGTTATGTAAATATAATAAATGTTTTTGTCATAAAAGTAATCCGTTAACGTATTAAGAAAGCATTTCAGGATATTTATGAAATTAAAAATGTCAAATTATGTGCTGTAATTATTACTCTTTTCTTAAAGTTGCACGTATCTCTTGTTGCAGATTTTGCGTCGGGGATCGCTTCTATTTATGTGAAAATAAGATTCTTTGTGAATACGACTATGAAGAGCGACTGGTGTTTGCCAACATGGCTTACAACCCACCAAATCTTGCTCACATCAAAAGACAAACAAGTCATCTTCCGGTAAGTATATAATATATAACATTGCTGCAATGGTTTCTTTTTAAAATTTTGGGAAAATGTCTTGTCTCTTAACCTGAAACACATGAACATGCACTTGAAGGTATAGTTGTTTTACTTTGGTAAACTGGTGTTGGGTTATTTATTTAAAATTATCAACTTATTGTTCACGAGTTACCTAAGCTGTTCTCTAAAATGTTGGATAAAGTTGAATGATACATTTCAAATTTGTGGTGCAAATTAAAGTGAAATTGATGGTCAGTGAAGAGAAAGATATGGCATAATAAGCAAATTTAGATGTTTTTGCAAAGGCTTTCAGTACTAGTTGATTAATCATGAGTGAAATTAGATATTAGTATAGCTGCTTTCAGAGGTACCAGTTAACAATGTACCACACACATTGAACTGTATGCGTCGGCTCATACCCCGCTTTTTTGGAAGTTTGGATTGCATTGGAGTCGCGGTTCATTGGTCTCTCTACCCATGGAAGATTGGGTATCTCTGGGCAATGATTCTCAAGTGGGGCTGAGTGCTCTCTATCAACAGCCTAGAGAGTTGAAGGCCTAGACTCCACTGACGTGCTTTAGTAGCCTTCCTGTGGTTCCCACACGTATCCATTTGCACACATGCTCAATCGAGGAGAAGATTTTTGGGTAACAGAAGTGTTAATGGGCAGCACCTTATTTGCCTCTAGTAAGGGAGCTTCGACTTAGGGTAGACTTTTGAGCTAAACTTAATCTTTCCTTAACATATTAATGAATTTTACGTTATGAAAATTATCTCAGTAATAGGAAACAATTTGTAAATATGAACAACATTTCCAGTTCTCTATCAGTAATTCATCATGGTGTTCCACAAGGTTCTGTATTAGGTCCTATATTATTCCTAATTTGTAACTAACATTTTACCATTACAAGTAAAGATAGAGTTGTCCTTGATAATATATCTCCACAAAATAAAAAATAATCTTCTAAAGTCCAATCTAACATTATATATATATATATATATAATACAAGAAATAAAGGAAACTTAACAAAACCAACAGTGAACACTTCTACTTATGGCCTGAACAGCTTAACCTCACACGTTATCAACTTATATAATGCGCTGCCACTGGAACTGAAAGGCTGCAGGAACATAAAAGGTTTTAAAAGGAAAGTTGCTGAAAATTTACTGAAGGCATATATTGATAGCTGATAAAGTGTTACACATTTATAGCTGGTTCGAAAGCTGAACTGTTTAAAAATTAATATGGATTAATGTTCCATATAATATGTAGCTTCTATTTTTCTGTTAAGTTCTTTGTTACTATTATTTCTTGAGTTACAGTGAATGTTTGTATCTTTGTATGTTTCATATATGTTATTCTTGTACGGTAATTCATTCCTACTATGAAAATGTAATATAAGTATTGTTAAGGGCTGTTTGCCATCATTTTATATATTTTTGTACTGTTTCCTAGCATGAGCTATAGCTCAGGGAACCTTTTCAGATAACAATAAATTTTCCCTCGACTCTTCATTTCTGAACGTTATAGTGCAATTTGAGGTTAACGTTTCTCTAATTCAAGCCACTGGCCGAGTTATTTGACATTCTCCTATAACTTTCTTACCTCTGGCCGTTGAATGTTCAAGATATTATCAATAACACTACACTTACGGAATTAACCCTATAATATTTAAAAGAGAGAGAATCGTAATGATCATTTATTGAAGACTTAGGCAGGGCAAAGAATACTGTAATGTTGAAATTTTATTCAGAAACAGTTTCGGTAGTATTCGGATTATTAACAGGGTATTAAGTTAAATACGAGGGCTGTTCAATAAAGAATGATAACATTTTATTTTTTGACAACGTACCTTTACTCGTCCTCATAATTTTGATGGTTCTTCTCAAAAAAGTCTCCTCTGAATGCGATGCAGTTGTCCCAGCGTATCTGCCGGTGTTCAAAGACATGCTGGAAACCATTTTTTGAGAGATCCTTCAAAATCGGCTCCACAGCCTTCACCACTGCTTCTGATGATGGAAATGCCTCCCATGAAGGCGTTTATTCAAGTTAGGAATTAGAAAAAGTCACATGTGGCTAAATCCGGACTATGGGGGGGGGGGGTGAGGAAAGCACTTCACGTTGATTTTTGCAAGATATTCAACAACATTGGCAATATTCAGCCACGAATTATTGTAGTGCAGCATCCAGCCTGCTTCGCGGAAATGTGGTCTTTTGCGCCTGATTTAGACTTGCAATGTTTTCAGGTAATCCCTGTAGTATTGTTCAGTTACTGATAATGTCTGCAGGTACAACATGCCGTTAAACCATTCCATGAGTATCAAAGAATGAGATGATCACAACTTTTCCTGCAGAGGCAAACACTTTTGCTTTTTAGGGGTTGGTGATGAAGGAGATTTCCACACTGAGCTTTGCTGTTTGCTCTCAGCATCAAAATGATGTAGCCAAGTTTCATCAGCAGTGATTACGTTTGAAAGAAACTCCGGATCTTCCTCTAACATTAACTTTAACTGCATGTTACCTCCATTGCAGCGGTAGACGGTACTGAACATGTCTGAACTTACCTGGTTCTCACAGGTGGCAACCAGGAGTACCAACAATAAAAACTACTACGTCGTGTTTGTTTCATATGACGTTAACAGAATATAAGATTGAAATTTATTGCGAAAAATTATGACCATAAAAAAGTTATCATCATTCTTTATTGAAGAACTCTCGTATCTAGGAGATAGTGTGTAACAGGATATATCACGAACACCTCCGTATCCTTCATGTATCCATGCAACCATTGTCGACAACAAGACGAAATCCAGCCTCTTCCAAAAAGAGATATGCAGCACATAGCTGGATTATCGAGTACTACATTGTGTATTTTCTGTTAGATATCACAATACGAACTGCTAGAATACGTATAGCTTCGAATCTTGAAGTAAAGACGCCCATTGTTTCCATTACGTACTCAGCAGACGCCGGTTTTCCAAAGGTTGTTGGCTGAGTAGAGGTATGCTAATTACAATTCAAATTTGCATACTCCTGGCTTCTCTAAACAAGAAAGGAGCTGAACTTAGTGTCCACAAATCAAGTGCGCGAGTACTTAGCACACAATTCATGTAAACACGCCAAATTTCGCGGCACGCGTTCTCACTGCCTCACCTAATTGGATTGTATTGAAGTGTGGTGGCGTGATTATGGTGTTCTGTGCTTAAGTAGTTCATTCAAATCATTCAAGTGTGAGTGACGTAAGAAAATTAAAAGATTTATACAGCTATTTAAGATAAGCTAACAGTGAAGAATAAGAATGTGTTTATCATGTGTTTCAAATAGGATGATGTTTGTCCTTCAGCTCTAATAGATGAGCAACCAAACGGAGACCCGCGGTGTTGTATTGCATTCCCCCTAAGTGATGTGTGACAAGCGCCAACCTAATTAATCGCTAATAAATACTATTCGCCCTAAGACAGAACTTAGACTTTGCAAAAACTGATCCACGATAAAGGTAGAGAGCAATGTATCTAACATAATCGCGAAAACTCCATAGTTTTAGATCAAATTGTTTCCCTAATACAAATTAATAAAGCATCATATTATAACAATGCATTGTGATGTAAGCATTGTAATGGATATCATTATTGGTTGGCGTATATCCGTGAACGTATATTTGTAATTACTCAGAACTGAAACGTAAAGTTTGACATTATGTGCTAAAAGAATTACTTTGAATAAGCCAAGGTGTTTGTCAAATTCGAAACGAGGCAAGTATTTTTTAAGTCAGTACCGTTTTGCGATTCCGGCGCCGAAGCGATACGGTCGGAGTTCCGCACATGCGCGCTGGTTACCTACATCTCTTGTCTACGCACTGACGCCATTATTCTGATTCTTCATTGTATACGTTGGTTACTGAGTGTTTAAGATGCCTCCGACAATCGTGAGTCCCGCCGATTGTGAAGTACGGGTTGTTATACGATTTCTTAGTGCTAAAGGCGTAAAACCAATCGATATTCATCGTGAGATGAGTGAAATTTACGGACAAAACATTATGAGTGGTGGAATAGTAAGGAACTGGGTGAGAGCATTTAAACATGGCCGCACAAATGTATATGATGAAGAACGCAGTGGGCGTACTTCGGTCGTTACTGAAGATTTGGTGCAGAAAGTGGACGAAAAGGTGAGAGAAAACAGACGCTTTACAATTTCATCACTGTGCGAATATTTTCCTCAATATTCTCGTAGTTTTTTGTATCGCATTGTGACCGAGAACTTTGAAGTACCGGAAATTGTGTTCACGTTGGGTTCCGAAAATGTTGACGGATTTGCACAAAACCCAACGTTTAGGCAGTGCATTGACTTTCCTTGAGCGGTACCACAATGAAGGTGGTGATTTTTAGACCAAATTGTTACTAGTGACGAAACATGGGTGGCCTACGTCACACCAGAATCGAAACAACAATCCATGGAATGGCAACATTTATCATCACCCGCAAAAGTGAAGTTTAAGCAAACAATTTCTGCCCGGAAAATCATGTGCAGTTTTTTGGGACAGAAAAGGAGTATTGCTAGTGGAGTTTCTGCCTTCTAATGAGACAATCAATGTAGCGTCTTATTGCGAGACATTGAACAATCTGCGCCGTGCAATCGAGAACAAAAGACGTGGCAAGCTGAGTAAGGGTATCGTTTTGCTGCATGACAGTGCCCGTCTACATGTGGCTAATCGCACCAAATATCTCATCAAATCTTTCCAATGGGAAACTCTAGATCATTCTCCATATAGCCCTGGTCTGGCGCCCAGCGACTACCATTTGTTCCTGCACTTGAAGAAACATCTGGGCGATCAGCGTCTTCAAGACGATAATGAAGTCAAAACAGTTGTGATACAGTGGTTAACACGACAGGCGGCAGAATTTTATGAGGAGGGTATTAAAAAACTGGTGCCACGTTATGACAAGTGCCTCAATATTCACGGCAATTATGTAGAAAAGTAGATTAAGTTACAGGCTTTCATGTAAAAGTAAAATTATTGCGATATCTATGCACGCATTTTTTAAATTCCAAAACGGCACTGACTTAAAAAACATGTCTCGTACTTCCTGATGGCCTGGCAGAACGTGTCTGGTCACACTATATGTTTGTTTATGGATCGTATGTAATCTATATTTACTCTAGAGAGTTCAAAGCAGTATTATTCAGTTGTTCTTCCGTTTAAAAACCAGGGAAAGTGTATCAGCTGGATCAGCTTGCAAATGGAAATGAGACACGAAGTATTATAAACCGCCTGCCCCCTTACCACTGCCAGAACAATCCAATTGAGTTAATGTGAGCTTAAATTATGTTGCCAACAGAAATAATACTTTTAGATTGTCTGACGCTGAACGACTTATTCACCAAGAAGCTGACAAGGTTGTACACGACTGGGAGAACTGCATGAGACAGATAAACTCAAGAATACTGCTTTTGAAAAGAAATAGCAGGACACAAGATTTTGAAACATATCATCATAAACTTACAACACTCAGACGATGAAGACAGTGACAATGACGAATTGTCCGTTTAATGGAAGTGACCTTCATAGCTATATAGATTCGCCGCTGGCAGTTTGGTTGGATTAGAAAAATAGGTAATTCGTAAACTGTAATTATTTTTAAACTATATATTTAAAATATGTGCGTATTATACGAATATCCATGTTGCAGTTGTAATTTTTATAAAGTTTTGCAAAATTCAGTTTCCGTTCGATTATGTCTTGGGCTGAGAAGACTCGCAAATGTGCGAGAGAGAGAGAGAGAGAGAGAGAGAGAGAGAGAGAGAGAGAGAGAGAGAGAGAGAGAGAGAGAGAGAGAGAGAGGGAGAGGGGGAGAGGGAGAGGGGGAGAGGGAGAGGGGGAGAGGGAGAGGGAGAGGGGAGGGAGGGAGGGAGGGAGAGAGGGAGGGAGGGAGAGAGGGAGAGAGGGAGAGAGGGAGAGAGGAAAAATTAAAAATAGTGGGGGTAACAAGATGGCGACGCTGAAGGTTCTAACGCTTCTGATTCACTACAAGCCAGAACTGTTACAATTTGAAACACATACAGCAGGTATACAGCACGTGAACTCAGGTGGGAGAGTAAGGGTCTAACCAAACACCCCGTCCGGTGGAATATGCACACCTGTGTTCGAGACTCGCCAAATGAAATCTATATTAGTAAACTGCTCTAGTGACGGGGGTTGGCTGTATGACGAGGACATTGACAGGTAAATTGACAATTTTGAACTCAGGTATACAAAGATGTTACTTATAAAATAACACTTATTCTATTTGACATATGAATCAATTGGAAGGAGCATCATTACTTATTCTAATTGTGCACGTGATATTTTACGGTTTGGTCTTCCGGACCAACGTTAGTGTTCATCTTACGTGACGTAGTATGTCTATTATTAAATGCACCGTCCTACTTAATGTCACTGACACTTGTTACGTCATAAATTAATACCTAAAACAAGTAGGTCAAACAAAAGCTCGTGTATTAGATTTAAGCTGAAAATTATGTTTTAATGCAATAAAATGAAGTTCCCTTGGTGATTGTTTCACTTTCGCATAGTTATATTTTCTTGGAATATCCGTTCATTCGGATAAATATGAGCGAAAGCTTTTTCATGAACAGCCTTGAAGTAACGATCCCTATTTAAATTATCATACACTTTATTTTTAAACATACAGAGATAGCCGTAATTTAGAATAAAACTACCCAACTCCTTTGTGCCTTTTCCAGTGCATTACAATAAATAGTTCTGTGCATTAAGTCCACTGGCATCTTAGTAATATTATAAACGGAAAACATTTGTGTGTGCATTTGTTATGTTTTTGTTAGTTAAACTGAAACATAACCCAAGGGATGCTACTGTGTATGTAGGGCCAGGATCTGCCAACCCGACTGCCGGCCTCACACCCACATACAAGGTTGTTAGTTGAACTGTTCAGTCAATTTTGTTATCCTCTGTGGTCTAGATTCCGTAATAGCTCCCAGTTCAAGCTTTTCGGAGGACAACGAATTCTTTTTCGAGAACACAATTTGTTTTGATTTGATTCCTTCGTAAGGGAAGTAAAGTCGCAGGTCCTGTTTAACAGATTTACTGCACCTAAAATATTCTCAAGGTTGATCAAGAGGCTTCTGAGCAAATGTAAGCGGTCTTTCAGGCCCAGTATAGAATGAGACACTAGAACGATGGCAAATAAAGAACATCCACAAAAGAAAATCATTTCGTTCAAACGAATTTTATGATAGCTTCACTCCTGAAAATCCCAATTCTCTTACGCAGACGTAGGTTATGTTTCAAGTTTGAGTGGAGAGGTTTAAGTTATTTTAAAGGGAGTCACAGAAGCGATAGTTATCACGTCTCGCACTTTCATTTTATTTTGCTATACTTTGCTATCGAGGAACAAATTTTTGGTAAAATTTTGATTAAACTTATTAATTTTGTATTTAAAACCCGGAAAAAGTGATAACTTACCTTAAACGTTCACTTTTCCTACAGCTAATTCCTGTATTTTTATTCTTAATAGGGAACCCAACATTTTTTGGTCTATTTAAAAGGAACGCTACACTCTTACACTGTAAGACTCAAGTCATATCAAGGCTTCATTTCACTCTTATATAAAATATGCATAGTTTAAATCCCTAAATCATTGCCAAAATATTTAACAATTATCAGCATACAATTATTTTAGCAAAAATCACAAATTATGTAATAGCTATCCAAAGCAAATTTATCCTTATTTTAAATTCTATAGTTGCAGGTATATATGGACCAGTGCTACAGCATTAGTTTTTTTTCTTTTCTCTACCAGTGACTTGTAATACATAGGTACTTATTGTAATTCCCATCAAATACCCACCCCAAACGACCCTTTATATAGGACATGATTTAAAATCTTGATTTCCTCAAAAAATACCAATGTGTTTTATTTGAACAATACATTTTAACACATTTTCGTGGCAAGTGAACTATGTATCATTAATTATATTAACTAATCTTACTCCATGCTTAGTATCAAGAACCGTATGCGGTTCGTGAGCCTCGTGGTGGCTAACGCTGCTATAGGTTGTCTTTATTGCTTCCGTATTTACACTTCAGTAAGAGTCATTAGAGTTGCAGAAGCCATTAGAACTTAGTTAAATATTAAATAAAGTGATGAATAGGTTTAAAAAGAAAAAAAAAATGAAATGTGTAGTGTTTAACGCCCGCTTTTACTACATACGGCACCGCAGGCGATGACACTGATGATACATGCGATGAAGATGGAGCACCGGTGGAATGAGATGGCGGGGGAAACGGGAGATCCCGGAGAAAACCCGCCCCAGCGCCGTGTTGTCCATCACAAATCTCACTTTGCGGTCGCCGGGGATCGAGTCCGGGCCGCCTTGGTGAGAGCCAAGCGCTCTAACCACCGAGCCACGGCGCGGCCTTTAAAAAAAAGCAAGGATAATCAATACATCCTCCAATTAGAAGCATTTGATGTCCCTAATTTATTTTTTCTATGGAAGCGTAAGTTTTAAATAACACAAGCCTACACACGGCTAGTGTAGAAGAAATGATTATTTGTATTAATTTACCTGAATAATGGTTTAACTGTGAAGCCTGGGACTTTAGTACTTACAACATAGTAAGTCGCCACAAAAGGTGCGTGTCTCATTGTAATATGAGAACCCCTAGTGGTCTACTGGGAAACATACGAGTCAGTTGGAGAATTTAGTGCCATGTCGGCACGTTGGCCATAGTAGCTCAGTGGGTTAGAGCAACCGGACGGAGAGCGGGAGATCCGTGATTCAAATCTGGGCTGTGGCATTGAATTTTTCAGTCTGGCTCTACTCATCCAAACAAGTAATAAATATTTGGGTATGAAAGAACCGAGACTTATTCCTCTATTAGTTATTGTATTGTAAGGTTAACTTCGATATACGTTATGGCGAGGGCTGCCCGAGGATCGTTTGATAAGTGTGGTAAAAAACCACGAATCGTTTTTTTTTTTTATTTTTAACATCTCACCTTATTTCTCGACATAGTCTCCATTGATGGCTAAACCCTTGGCCCAACTATATTCCACCTTTTTCAATCCGTCAGAAAATTAGGTTAGTCTGGTGGTCAACCGGGGAAACACACGAGTCAAATGGAGAATTTAATGTCAGGACGGCACGTTGGCCATGGTAGCTCAGTGGGTTAGAGCGACTGGACGGAAACCAAGAGAAACGTGGTTTAAATCCCGGCCATGACATTGAATTTTTCATGTTGACTCTATCCATCTACTGGTATACTGTACATCCTGTATTAATAAGTGTTTCTGTAAAATTTAGTTAATTAGCATGAAATAGATAAATAACCACATGAAGAGTTATTTTGGGAAGAATGGGAAAAGGTGATTTACATGATTTTTTAAAAATAATAATAAATACAAAGATATAATTTTTTCGATAATAATGTCAGAAACTTTATTTCAGCCTGGCGCAGTTGCGCCGCATCTCGTGAACGGCGCAGCTGCAGCAGCAGTGGGCATCCGAGCAGCAAGTACGGTCGGCGCGTCCTCAGGAGATCTTAACAATAACATGGCAGCCCATCTTAAGTCTGCGCAACTCGGCAGTGCAGCTGGGAGGTGAGATGCGATTTGTGCTGCTCCTTCAGGGATATCAAAGGCAGTGAATTTTAAAACCGGGATTTTATTCAATCCTTCAATTTCTAGTGCATAGAAAACTCAGAATTTCACTTTGTTATATTGAATTAGTGATTAAAGGCTCTCTGTTTCATTTTATATTATAGTGATTTCAATCTGACCAGTCCGATCAAGGTTACACACAATATCCCCACTCTCGCTCTGTCTCTTTGTACAGTTCCCCGTTGTTCCTCCCTTGCTGCTCTCTATAACGTGTGGAGGTCTGTTGCAAAGTGGGGGAAGAAATGACCTCGAGTGGACTGGTAAAACTGAAAATACTATAACTTTAAACATCCACAATGTGTAAGTAAATGTGGTTTACAACATTTTATCTGGTACCAAATATGTGAAAACCAAAGATAAGTTGTGAAAGGAAGTGAAAGCTTATGACACAATATTTAATACTGGTGATTTTTAGTGCCAATGATGATTTTTGATTTGCAACGGATCATGAACAGTATCATCGACGTTCATCGCAGTATAAAAGTGGAAAGACATTTTGATTGCTCATAATAATAACTTTATAAGCGGCTAATGTTTACACAGACCGTTTATTCTTTGGGCGAAGTGTAATTGTTGCACTTTTCTAATGTATATAATTAATTTTATTATTTGAATTACAGACCAGTTATAAATATAATACTTGTACATGCGATAATGCCTTTCAAATTTTCATTAATTAATGCAATTATTCACAAACATCATGTTTCAAGAACTCCTCTGTCTTTATAATTTATTTGTGAACACCTTTGGAGCTCTTAGCAGCCAGAGAAAAGAATACAAAATGTTTAAATACACGCACTCATATTTGTAAATACACATTTTATTTGGAATCTAAAGTAATTTCTGAGATTAAATTAGAACATTTTTCTAAGTCTGAGATTATTCTGTGATTCCCATAAAATTCCTGTTGTTAAATATACATTTAATTTTTCATAATGACAGTTTGGTATTCAGGAGATTTTGACTTTTTTTTTTAATTTAACATTATTAGCAGTTCCGGTTAATACTACCTCGTAATATTTTTTGTCTAAATATCTATAATCGAGACTTAGTATTGCAGATTCTTTACAATTAATTGATGAAATGCAGTAAAGTTACGGAATTACCAGGTTATCTCCTGAAGGTGTAAAATGGTATAGATATTTTTAAAAGACCAAAAGATCAACACTGGTGAGATACTATGAATGAAAGCATAATACGGTGTTGTAAATGTATTAGTTCTCTGAGAAGAAAAGTATAGAATTTTTATAATTTATTAAGGATAAATATACTTTTCGAAAATAGACGAGTTGATAGTATGTATTTATAATGTATATATAACGCAACTGGTGTATAGATGTTAGAAACCAAGCGAGATACATGTGTAAAAGAAATACAAATTATAATATGTGTAAAAATAAGAAATAAAGTGGTTGATTCATTATTATATATTTGATGCATTACTCTCCCAATGTTCCTGTTGAAGTGGTTCTTCTATTGTAAATAAATAAACAGGAGTCAGGTGGAGAATATAATGTCATGTCGGCACG
Source organism: Mantis religiosa (assembly GCA_030765055.1). NCBI lineage: Eukaryota > Metazoa > Arthropoda > Insecta > Mantodea > Mantidae > Mantis > Mantis religiosa. The sequence goes on from CM060954.1 coordinate 53,374,181, forward strand.
TTGGCCATAGTAGCTCAAGGGTTAGAGCGGCTGGACTTCAACCAGAGGATCCGTGGTTCAATTCCCGGCTATGACATTGAATTTTTAAATCTGACTCTATCTTTACATAATTTAGCCTACACACGGCTAGTGTGAAAGAACAATTAATCTCTATTAATTGACCTAATAATGGTCTGAACTATAAAGCCCGGGCGTTAAAGTGCTTACACGTTGTAAGTCGCCATTAAGGTAGTTGTCTCATGTGTTAATGAGAACTCCTAGTGGTTTACCGGGAAAAACACGAGTCAGTTGGAGAATTTAATGTCATGTCGGCACGTTTGCCATAGTAACCAGTGGATCCGTGGTTCAAATCCCGGCTATGGCATTGAATTTTTCACTCTATCTTTCCACACATATACTTGTAAACATATGTACGCAGGGACCAGGAAAATTGACCTTGAGTGTCATGACGCTGCATTCACGTACTGCTTACTAGGAGAGCAAATGATAGTAACATGGCATGCAGTAAGCAATGCAGCAGAAATTTATCACGCTGTTAGATGTATCTGACGTAGAAGTTAACAAATGTTTATATAAATTGTAATTGCACGATAAATTTATTACATAGGTATGTGTGAGACATTACATATGTACTTGGTAATTATTTCTTTTAATTTTCAAATAACTAGAATGAGGCTAAATCTGCTATTTCCGTAATGGAAGGGGGAGAAAGAAAACAAATTAAGTTAAGTGACTACACTTTTCTTATTAAATTACCTCTGTAGCTATACGAAGTGTATGGGAATTTTATAACCCAATTTTCTGAAGTGCAATCAATATAAAAAATTTCTAAAAAGTGATTTACCCAAATGGCAAAGACCAATGTCAAAACATTTCCTCAGCGATGATCTGTCACTGAAAGATACCTCATCGTCACAGAGCTTATATTACAGAAATCGTAAACCTCTTTGAGGTTATGTTTGAATACTCCATCCTTTTCCCCAAAATCTACAATTATTTTGGTTTTCTCAGCATTATTGTTAAGACAGTATGACACTAAGTACCACACGCGTAACTTATTCACACTTGTGTGCTTCGATCATGTCGGTAAAGTAGTGTTGAGTGATCTACAAATTGATAAAACGTAATCTTAGTTGTGAAAATTTTTAACCCAACAAAAAAGTAAAATGAGTTAAACGTAATTTTAAATTATGATTACCTCTCTTTTGTGACAGTTGTGAAATAAGTTGCTGAATTTGTGGACAAAACAGCTTAATGGTGGTTCCCAGTGCTGGATATCGAATTGATAGAAGGTTATTTCCAGCAAGGTGGAGCAACGTGCCGTACATCTAATGATGCAATGGAACTTGTAACCAGTTTCTTTGATAATCGAAAACTCTCAAAAGGTCTGTGGCCACCAGATCCCCTGACCTAAACTCACCGGATTTTTGCTTGTGGAGGTATCTAAAAATAGAGAATAGGCCACGGAGAATTGATGTTCTCAAGGAATCCATTCGAACCGAAATATGTAACATTGGCGAAGATACTCTCCGTAAAGCTTCAGAGAATATGGTGAGACGAGTGCAAACATATATAGATGCTGGTGGAGGACACTTGAAACATTTTATCTGAGATATGAATAGTGTAATGTAATCTCCAAATTGTGTATTATATTCTCCCAAAGCTGCACGTGTCATATCATTTGTTCAAAGGTTATGGTCTACCGACCGAAGTGTTGGTTGTATAAAGCCAGAAGGGATTTTGTATAATGGGTTGTGGGTTTTGAGGTAGAAATTTTTCGAGGTTACAAATGCTATGTACCTCAGGTTCTGGGAATGGATGCAAAACCTAGCACTATGATGTTCCAATTTTAAAGTTTGTGATTAGGTTGAACATTTTGATGCCAAACAGCTTAGAAGAATTATATGGACCTCAGCTTTAGCTGCTGTTAGGATAAGTTCCTGGGTTATCTCGGGTGCCCGCAAGCCATGGGAGGTACCCGGAACGGCGTCTAGTGAGGTCATAATCTCGCAATGATATAACAAGGGCGATTCTATGTCTGGGTAAAATAGCGTAGAACTTTGATGCCCGACACCTAATTTCATCCTCCACGTATGGAAGACCCGAGGCTTTATGAAGCAACCTGGTAGGGAAATAACGAGCGTGCACCCACTGTGCACGTTGAAGCCATGCCAGCCAGCAATCTGCGGCCATGTTGAAATGGTTCACATTGATATGGATCGTTCTATATTACAGTTGCTGGATACTGATCATCCAGAAACTGAAATAATTATTAGGAAAGAAACGTTTTAGGCCTAATTTTGGAATTTTACTATGAATTATACCATGGAGAAAAAGATCAGATAGGACAGTGCGGATGAAATTTTAACTGATCTTGTCAACCATGCCCTGCAGCTAAATATCCTTTAATTTACAGATAGAAACACTGAAATATGGAATAGATGACATTACGTTGCAAAGGATAAGATCCATGGAGTGTATTTTACCAACTCTTGTTCAGATGAAAATGATTTGCAACGAAAGTTTCAACTACATTTTCTAATGAGATACGTATTGCAGAAAACATTTGCCTCCTAGTCTCTTACATTATTTCCGGATGGTTACTAGATTCCTATCTTGCAGTCGTTCAGTAATATGATGTTTTTAGTACAGCAAGTAGCTGGATCACTCAATTTACGAGGTGCAACACAGTTAATAGCTACTACACTCCGAATGTAATTTAAAGATGGGAAGGTCCTGATGTACACACAAATAACTGGTTCAATGTCGAATAATTTTGAAGACATGAAGATGTATTTTGAAAGTTTGAAGACAGTATGCATATACGTAACTGTACTTTTAAATCCATTAATCCACGAAAATAAAATCATCTTTGTTTGTAGCTCTTTGACTGATTATGCTAGAGGGTAGAATTATAGTGAGGAGCTACCCAGCCTGGATGAACTTTTGATGAAAATTATAGGAACGATTGCAAAATAAAACAAATAAGAGCAAAGTATATAAGGTTAGACACAATTAAGAAATATATTCTGAATATATGCAGGAAAAACAAGGTAGCATCGTCACCCTGGTAATTTATACTCGTGCAAGCCCTCAAGAGCCCAAATGAAAGGTCTAAAAAGTTATTAAAGTATACCAACGTGGGTTTCAGATACTTCTTTAACTGAAACTGTCTTTTCCTCCTTTCTTCAGCCAAATATGTGCAAGCTGGTCCAGAAGAACCCGCACGTTACCTACGACAAATGGAGCTGATGAAAGATTTCGTCGAAAATGACTAATTCGAAACTTTATTGAAGTCCTCAATTTTTCTTTAAGTTGTTTTAAAATCTCCTTTATAAGTAGACTTGTATCATGTTTGAGTATATTTATTTTATGGTTAACTGTAGTTAAAACCTACTATCTGATTCACTAACACCTCTAAAGTATTCTTTATAAACTCGTACAGGTATCAATTCGTTTCTAACTTCCTTTAATTTTCTACATTTTCTGCAGTTTCAGAAATTTGCCAACGAAAATAAAAATATTTTGCTTTAAATAAATTAGATTATTTCCTTGGGTTGGCTATACATTTTCTGAGCTGAAAGCAAGAAACACTTGCCTTAACAATCAGAATAAGCATATAAAAATTATACTATAATTTCCAAGAACATTATTTCTATTTCTTTCATGAGAAATAACATGAAAAATTATACCAGAACCTGATAAAATCAAAATATCAACATCATGACTGACCAACAAATGAAGAATAAGTGTTGATAAGCGAGTCAGATATCTCTCATTATATGTTTTTAAAATATATTTTGACTTACCCATTTGATCATTAACACTAATTTGTCTACAATTCGTTAACAGTCTCCGAGTGCAGTAAAATATTCGGTAAGCATAATGAAAATAATGTTAATACTTACCTTCATTATCACCTGTTTAAGTTATTAATGCTGAAACTTGTCTTTATATTTACTTCCTGAAACCATGACAACTGTTGGTAGAAATAGTTTCAATACAAATTTTGTAGCAGTTGCAAAAAGTTAAAGGATGTATCTAAAGAAGGTGCTGGGTTTAGGAGGGAAAAAAAACCCACGAAATCCGACTGGTTTATGAGCTTACCAGGCAGACTTTTCTTGGAGGACATACATCTGACATATCTGCTGCCATCTACAAACACATATAAGGAGAAGATTGAAGAGGGGGATCCATGAGGACTTCTACACTTCTAATGCAATGCTGGAGAGATCCTGGACTAAAGCAAATCAATCCCAGAGACATATCATGAAACTAATAGCAGTAATAGTTACTGCTTTATTCTTATAACAACTTATTACGAGAGCACGTAAGCTTTCACGGCCGGAGTCCATATTACAATGAATTATTTACAGGCTGTTTTGCCGTGGTCTGTTGGCGAAAGAACTTCCAAACGTTTCGTCCACAACTGCGGTAGACATCCTCAGTGGCGCGGTCGAAGTTTCCTTGCAGAGAGTTTCGCTGCATCTGAAGGGTTCCATGCCATGCCATGCCATGCCATGCCATGTGGTGCTGGCCGGCTGTATTTAGCCAGAAGGTTTTTGCTGCGTGCCCACTCGTTAAGGGGTTTACAGCAGGTAAGGTATTTGAATTCGGGATATTGTAGGGTGAGATATGGGTTTTGAGATTTGTGTTATTTTATAAGGTTACAGTTTTGTACCTAGGGGTTGCAGGATAGGGTGCAATGCTTTGCACCCTGGTGTTTAAGTTTTATTTAATTTGGGAAAAATTTTGATGCCAAACAGCTTGGAAAAATGATGTGGAGCTCAGCTTTAGTTGCTTTTCGGATTAGCTCCTGGGTTATCTCGGGTGCCCACAAGGCATGCGGGGTAACCGGTGCTGTCTAGAACGGCGTCTAGTGGGTTCATAATCTCCCAATGATCTGACAAGGGCGCTTCTATGAGTTGGAAAATTGACGTATAATTTTGATGCCCGGCGACTAATTTCATCTTCCACGTATTGAAGACTCGAGGCCTCGTGAAGCAACCTGGTAGGAAAATAACGTCCCACAGAATATATAGACCTAAGTCCTCTATTCTGTGCACGTTGAAGCAATGCTAGCCAGCTGTCTCCGGCCATGGCCCAGATCTCGCAGGCATATAGCATTACCGGCACTACCAGCGCTCGGAAGAGGTATTACTCCAGGCCAACTGGCATCGAGGTTGATCCCAGCATTGGATACAGGGAAGCAATTGCTCCCTGTACCTTCGCCGATAGGTCCCTGATGTGCTGGCGTAAAGTTAGACCCCTTTCCAAGTTGACACCTAGCTACTGGACGGAGTTGGTCCCCTCTATCCTTCGACCTCGGTAGCTGAAGTTGAGGCAGTCTGCGGGTGTGTGGCGCTTTGTGAAAAGTATGGCGTGGCCTTTGTCCGGATTAACGGATATCCGCCAACGCCTACAACACTGTTGTGTGAGATGGAGATGTCTTTGTAAGGGGTTAAAGGCTCTGAGGATGTGTTTGTCTTTGCAGAACAGAAGTACGTCGTCAGCGTAATGTGCCATTTCGACTCGTGGCTCTGTTTGGAAATCTGCCATAAAGACGTTGGTGGGAGATAGTACAGAGCCTTCGGGAACTCCACTTCTCACTGGTCTGAGTGTTGATGTTTTCCCCGCGACTGTGACTTTGAACATGCGGTGTCGCAAGAAGCTATGTAAGATATTGAGACCCAGGTGGATCTGTTTGTAAAGGAGTCCAGAGTGCCATGTCGTAGAGAAGGCGAAGGGTTCCGTGCCTGATTCGCACTATTTGTACTGGTTGTTGGGGGTGGAGCCTGGGTATTCCGGCAATAATATCCTCTGATTGGTCCGCATCATTTTGGGTAGTTAAATGACGTTTCTTGTTCTCGATAATAGGGTGCCAGTTCCTATTGAGTTTTAAGGCTTCTTCCTTTCTGTTGAAATTATTAATAATTTCAAATACTTTCAAATAAATAATTTGCAATAGCGCGACTCAGGCACGGAACCCTTCAGACGCAGCGAATCTCTCTGCATGGAAACTTCGACCGCGCCACTGAGGATGTCTACCGCAGTTGTGGACGAAACGTTTGGACGTTCTTACGCCAACAGACCACGGCAAAACAGCCCAGAAATAATTAATTGTATTAACTTATTACGAGTCTGTCTACAGCAGGCTTTGGTACGAATGACCTACTTATGGATAGTGCTAAATCCGGGATCGGCAAACTCTATCAGATAGTTACTCTGCAGATAGGGACTATCTGCAAGTAATTAGAAGTGTTCCTCACATATCATGGAGGTACCCAAATTATTAGAACAGTAGTCAATTTCCAAGGGTAGTCACTTGTATGGGACGATAGTGATAACCTTTTCCCAAATGGATAATTAGAAATTAGAAATATGGTAAGGTAGTTTTGATGAGCTCAAATTCAATATAAACAGGAAAATAAGTTATAATTAATACTAAAGGACTTTTCTAAATATTTTTGAAGGCTAAAAGGTTAAGTGCTTAGTTCAAGCGTGGTTCCACATCCATTCAGAATTGGTGAGCGCTTAGGGAGTTCCAAAACCACTAGGATCAACGAAACTGTAACAAAAATACACAATTCTGTGCCCAGTTATAGCCTATTGAAGCTATCTTACTTGGTTGATAACGTCAATACCTCTATAATTCATGTTTACTATTTTACACTATTGTAGCAATAAACAACCTTTTCGCTTGATAGGTGCGGGTTTGTTAACAAGAGGTCAAAAAGAAATTCGTATGATCATTTTAAGGAGTTTCTTTACTTGCTTAAAATGTGATTACTGTAATTTTATTTCCGTTTCGAACCTCGCCAGGATGAGATATTTGGATAATGGTTTTTTCCTGGTGTTTTACTTATGAAATATGAACGTCGTTTAGCTGAAGATATAGACCCTGGGCTCATTTGAGCATCATCTCAACCATTTCATTCATAATCCGATACGATTTAACAAAACAAAACAGTTGATGAAATATAGCTACACGCCAGAGACGAAAGAGCTCTCAAACAGTGCAACAGGTAAGAGTGCACTACGGGAAACAAAGCCAACTGCAGAAAATGTCATGACGGCGATTTTCTGAAGCTCTCATGGTGTGCAACTCATAGACTACTTTAGAGGTGAGATTTCACCATCCTATTGGATCAATTAGTTCTCCGCCGTAGCGTAGTGGAAAATGAGGAGCTTAGGATAGGTAAGCGGCCCTGGTCATAGAAGCCAACAGTCCGGCTGGGGGATGCCGAGATGCTGACCACATCTCCCTGCATCGGTTGGATGATCGCCCACCTCTACCTTGCGTAAAGTCTGTCTAGTGAACGCGAGTGCAGTTAGCCCCACAAAGGAAACTACCCTCCCACCCACTAATGACCGTCATAAATCTATCTCCACACTTCAGAAATGGAACACTGTCGTTGAGGAACAGTAGCAACCCTGATTTTCTTGCATGTCTACTCCACGTGGAGTCTCAGTTGCCAAAGTTCCAACTTCCAGTTGATCTGTCTCATTTCGTGCAGAAATTCGTTGTGTGTCACGATGTGAAGACCGTGGGAGGGAAATGCAGTGGTAAATGTAAATGAAGTAGTAGATTACTTTCAGTCAAGTGAAAATAATCAAAGTGATGACAATAGTGTGAATAACTGGGCCGAGTTATGTTACTGGAAAAGCTTCAAAAAACAAAGTTATAACGGGAACTCTTTCTAAGCAAATTCAAGCGCTTGTTTTGAACACATATAAATATGTGCTGACAAATAATCTTTTTAAGGGGTCGTGCAATGAACCTGATGATAAATTCTGGGTATTCACAGGAATACAGTAAGAAATATTGTGACGAAAGGAATGCCAAAGACATCGATCAAGTGTGAAAACAAAAGGAAACGTTTCTGTAAATTAGATAAGTTCACATGCGATTTAATTCGTCGAGAAGTTTATACATTCTATGCAAAAGGGAGAGCGCCCACCTTAGACGAATTGGTTACACATTTGCAAGAAATTTGTGATTTTCCTTATGGCCACTGTACTTTGCGCGGCCTCTTCTAGGAGCTGGGTTTCAAATACCGCACTTTGAATAAGTTAAGCGTTATTATGGAATCAAAACTAAGGAAGTTTCGCTGTAATGAACATAAGATAATTTATTTAGACGAAACCTCGTACGATACCCATGACGTATCAAGAGAGGTGGCAACCTTGCAGAAAGGACTGGGAGAAGGAGGGTCTGTGTTGTAAAACGATTATAAGGGTTCGTCAAAGGCAGCAGCCAACGTGCACACGAGTTAACTAAACCGACTCTATGTGGGAGTGACGCCGGTAGTAGGGTTGGCCGATACTGGTTGGACATGGACTGTAGTGCTCCGGGGGGAAAGTTGATCAATTGAAGGATATTGTTCCTTGCAAAGAACTTCATTCAATTTCATCATGATAATAACCTTCAATGCCTATAGGATTGAAGATGAATGTTGTCTTCCGGGCTTATGGGCCGTGGTCTAGAAGTTCTTGAAGGAACCGACGTTTCGCCAGGAGCTGCGCCTAGCATCCTCAGGGTTGATCCGTCCGCTGTAGAAGTCTGGAGTCGAATGCCTATAGGATTGTTGATAAAAACCATACCTTTTGGTTTCAGTCTATCATATACCACGGATATGCTTCCGATTATTATATTTAATCCCCAAACTGAAGAAATTGTTTAGTGGACAAAAGCAAACATCAAATCATGAGGTTAAAACCGAGACACGCCTGTTTTCCAGAACTGTGCAAATTGTATTTTACTGAGGATGTAAAAAATTTGGAAAGTTTGGCTAATCGGTTTTCAAGGTTATGATGAAGGAAAAATTAAAATAAAATAATTAAGGAGGTGTTTCACCTGAGTCTGTCTGTTACACCAATAACCCTTAGAGTTAAGATGACGTCTCTGGTAATTGCCGCTAAAGTTGTTTCTTTCTATTTAAACCAGAATTCCATTTTAGGGGTTGTCATCGTGCATATTTCAGGGGTTACCAAAACTCTGCTGATTACCGTATTTGAGAGAGAGAGAGGGGGGGAAAAATGAGAGGACCAATTAAGTGTATTTAAACAGGCCGTTTCTTCTTTTAATTTGCTGAGAAACAGAGGAAGAGGAAGAAAGTAAGTAACAAAGAAGAAATAAGGGAAGAAGCTAACAAGGAAACGAAGAAAGAATGGACGAATAAAGAAGGAAATGAAAAGCTATGAAGCCAGAGAGAGAGGGAGAGAGGGAGAGAGAGCGGGGAGATGGGCAGAGTTTGAACACTTTTAGTGAAAAACCTGTTAAAGAAATAAAGTATGAAAGTACTTCTCCAGGTTAGGAAAACCATCTAAAGGGTTTATCATCCCTCTGAATTTCTATAAACAAAGCATGGTTTGATTTACAGAGTTTCCTTACTTTGGTTTTGAGAGGTTTTGCTACCATCTGTCCAGCATTGCTTTTTGCGCCAAGTTCCTTGCAAGGGTGATTATATGGGATTTATATTGGAGCTTAGGGTGTCGTCTGGCCCGCTAGCTCCCCTTCTGCACACAGGTGATGTTAGTTTGCAAAGGCTTTACATTTTAATTAGCCTTATTAATCGATAAATGCGGTATCCTTCAGGCATTGTTACAGATGTTCCTCTATACGATACTCTCGTAAATATACAGTCATAAATAAATACTACTGAATGCGTAAACTATTAATCATTTAAGTACAAAGAAACATAGTAGTAGCTAAAATCTTCTCTAATGAAGACACTGCCTTAGTGAACAAGTGTGCGATATAAGCATTTGCCGTTTCCTGCTTACATATTTATGGAATTAGGTGATAGCTGATTCTCATTTATTGTCATGATGTAGTAAACATTTTGGAAATTGCGGCAAACCCACATACCAGTGTTAAATTGATTTGCGTTCTAATTGGAGCTATGAGCTCTCTTATCCTCAGGTGAATGGTTGTAGGAAATGGATTTTGGTGGTTGTTGGCTACTCAGTCGTATTAATAACACTTTGTTTTTGGATGCCAAAGCCGGGATTTGAACCACGGATCTTCTGGTTTCCGTCCAGCCGCACTACCATTGTGCTACTATGGCCAACGTGCCGATATGACATTAAATTCTCCAACTGACTCTATTTTCCCGGTAAACCACTTAGGAGTTCTCATAAACACATGGGACAACTACCTTAATGGTGACTTACTACATGTAAGTACTTTAAGGCCCGGGCTTTTTAGTTAACCACTATTAGGTCAATTAATGGAAATTAATTTTTCTTTCACACTGGCCGTGTGTAGGCTAAATTGTGGAAACGTAGAGTCAGACTGAAAAATTCAGTGCCATAGCCGGGATTTGAACCACGGATTTTCTGGTTTCCGTCCAGCCGCACTACCAATGTGCTACTATGGCCAACGTGCCGATATGAAAGAACAATTAATTTCCATCAACACTTTGTTTGTTGCAGAATTATGTTGTTTAATTCCTACTAAGTTCGCTTATTGACTTGGATCGGTGACCACCTGTTAGTAAAATTCCTAACATAAATTCAATTTTACTTGAAACCCTGGATTACTTGTTTAAATTTACTTCCGCGCGGTTTCTATTTCTTCTTTATGCGAGGACTACTTTGTTCTAATAAACTTCTAATGCTGCTTCCACTTACGCTGTTTGCACTATTCTTAACTTCCATACATTTTAGACTTATCAATCTTCGCTTCTCTTCTTAACGCGCATGAACACGTCCTTCCTGTCGTAGTATCACCTTTTAAGTAAGTTTTTCTTACTTCCCGATTCAGTTCGAACCTTATTCTGATCTCCTCTCTAACTTTATCACATGACCAAACTAGCTCACCCTTCTCAAATGTTACATTATTATTGGTTTCTCATTTACTTCGAATTTTCGCATTGGTTTGCAAAACTCATCTAACTCATTGACGTTCAGCCCACCCTGAGTTGTGGAACGCCTACCCTGAGTTGTTTGTAACGGTACACATCGTTATGAAATTAGTGAAGTAAATCTATTTAGCGTTCATGCTTAACTGTATTTTGAAACCATTTTTATCCCAACACATTCCTGGCTGAAAGTATTCTATAGTTATCAGTCATTGAGCTCTTCCTAGCACAAAGAAGGTAACGGTCCTTCCTTCCTGTCTCTCCAACGTGTACACATTTTTACAAGAATACTTTCTCTTTCTTGCCCGGATGCTAGTATATATGTTATATTAAATTATATTTTTTCCTTCTTATTCTTTAAGTCAGCCGCTATTTTAATCATTACTCTATCCATTCTGATTTCCCATTATTATAACAAGATTTTTATATTAGTTTAGCAAAGCATTTTTATTAATTTATCTTCCTTTTTAATTAATATATAATTAATATAAAACAGTAATATCAGAAGTGTGGGCCAGAAAGTTTTCTGGCATTAGTTTCGTATTGATACTGAATATTCTAAAGGTTTGTCGAAGTTTAATATCAAAATATGATTTTTATACCTTGGTTCAAGTAAACTTCAGTGCTTTTTGCTTTGGTGAGGCTAGAATGCAGGTAATGGCTTTCTCGTCTGAGATATTATTTTTAAATTATGTTGCATTATACGATAACATAGAATAAGTGCCAGTACGTGTACTCACGGATAAGTGTTAATACCTACAACTCGCAGATAATTTAATACAAATTTTGCTAAGAGTAAATGAATTTGTGACACTATTAGTTTACCTTTTCTCTAATATTATTTAGGTCAAGAGCTGAACAGAGGTAGTTATACTGAATATTATCAGCATTTTGCCAAAACTGTAAGCAGGCCATGTATAATATTGTAATCCACTGTATAATGGACTCATTGGTATCGTATACTTCGTGTTTATTGTAAGCCCATTTGTTATATAGTTAAATGACATAATAAAAATACATTACATAATCTCCATTAGGCACCTACATATGAGAATAAAGAAGCCAGATGTCATTTGTTCCACCAAATTCGATAGTAAAATTATTTACGCTGGTTACTATGCACTTATATTGAGTAAAGGAACTACTGAAATCTACCCAGAAATTGATGAGGTTGAGGTGTCACCAGAAATACAAGTTTTGTGGCCTGCTGCACTCCTATTGCCCCTAAGCTATAAACTGTATATATTGAAATATTTTGGGAATTTCTGTTTTCGCATAAAGTTCAATAACTGATACGTTAAGAAGCAGAGAAAAAAAAGAAGACAGAAAATTATCTTACACAACAAATGCAGATATATGTAAAACAAAACAGAGGTATCATGGTTTCGTCATGGCCATTTTCGTAAAAACCTTCATTGTTATTTTGATTTTTTTGATATTAGTTTTTAAAATGGCTGTTGTTATTGAGCTGCTTCTCACGATGTGCTCGAAACAGAGTAGAATTTGAGTATCATTATATGGCTTCTCGTGTAATAAAGGTATGTCTATAAAAGTTTAGGTTAGTTAATATAAAGTATAGAAAAATAAGCTTTATTAGGAAGAATTTGTAGAAATTATGTAAAATAGACACTAATGGCTAGAGAACGTTATGTGAATTTAACATATCAGATATCTTTTAAGAAGACAACTCTGATATGCAAAAGATTTGACATGATAAGCCGCGTGATGTGCGTCATCCTTTTGTGTAAAATTGTGTAACTGGTATCACCATCGTCGTTAACTTCTAACTTATGGCCAAGGACTTTCTAATTAATTGTACATTATGCAACGAGACTATAATAGTAGTAATTGAAATGCGAGTATTATAATTATGATACGAGCGTTTTAATTATCATTATAGTCAAGTTTCATACGAAATTCACTATTTTTTATTTGGGTTTAAAGATTTTCTTTTAAAGGTTTTGTTAAGTAATAAGTTAATAAGGGATTTAACCCTTTCATGATGTACCTTTGTTTATCAGATTTAATTGAAATAAGTAAGAAGCAAATCAATTATAATCAGTAAAAAGTGTAATTGTTTATGCTGATCATGTATCCAAATTAAAGGTTTCATTTCAAAATATTCATTTCTGGTTTGAGTGGTATTTTACAGTCGTTATTCCGTTATATAAACTGAGACGTAGTACGTAGTTCGCAAGCGCAGAAATATTGATTACTTCCCTATAAACAGCTGTTAACGTGTAACACAGTTTAACCTAAAAGAAAGTATAGAAAAACTGGAACGAATTGAATTTATTGAAATATTATTTTGCATTAATGCTAATGATATTGTCGCAAGCCTTTATAGACGAGCACGGAGAGAGATAGAAGCTGGTGAAAGAGACAGATAGCGGCCAAGCCACGCCCTCAGAACCGGCCAGCGCGGGTGCGCAGCGCTAATCACTTGCGAGGAAAGACCGGACGGGGAGAGGAAGAGCCAGAGAAACGTCTGGACAATTCCCTCGCCATCGCAAGGGTCAGCTAATCGTGTATAAGTGTTGTCCTAGAGCTGCTAGCAGCCAGTTCGGCAGGAGCCGGGAGACGAGTTGCAATTGTGCAGTGCAGACGGCAGATAGTCAGCAGGCTGTTTATTGTGTGTGTGTGTGTGCGTGCGCGTGCACGTGATCGTGAGCGTGAGCGTGCAAGTGCGCGTGCGCGTGCATGTGTGTGTGGTACTTTAAACTGTATCGAGTTGCAAGTGGAGAACTGATAAACGTGTAGTGATTTAAAAAGCGAATTCTTTTGTTTGTTTACATGTTCAGAAGCCACGAGAGATTGTATTGGTGTGTGTTACGTCATTCTGCTGATATCAGAATTTTACAAGAGCCTTTCTACGGAAATAAAGAGCATTTTGAATTTCTGCAAACTTGACTTTTAATCTTAATAACCCACAAAGTCACAATATGAAGAGAGCTGACTTTATTTCAAATATAGGTTATTTATTACACAACTAGTGAAATGCATCTGCGAGAATGAGCTTTAATGAATAGTTGAAGTTGAAGGTGAATTGATCTTAATTTGTGTGCTTTCCTTTTCTACTGATTTTAGTATTGTGTTTTAAATTTACATTTTATTTTGGGGTGTTAGATCAATGTCACTGTTATTAGTGTCAGACATTTTGACTTTTTCCTAAACTGGTGCTAGTATCATCGATCGAAACGAGAATAATCGATACTGGCGCTTTCACAATATTACGTGGCCACTTCTGATTGGTCGGATGCCAGTAATTTTCTGAACAGGTGTGTATTAATGAGTCCCATTAAAATACTGCTACTAGTCGTTTAAATATAAAATTTAGCATGATCGAGCAAAACTAATTTGATTGTGAATCATTTGGTATGATTAATATATATATATATATATATATATATATATATACTGGGCGTATAGAGACAGTGTCCATACAACCAACAGAGATTCCTCTGGTAGTTAACCGTAGTGGTATATAAGGTTTCGGTGAATCTATTGCCTTTCTGTCTGTATTTTACATTGTACACGAATCTCTATAGTGTGGAGGTATAAGCCACGATATTGTTACATACAGAGTTGTAAGGGGCTGAAAACACAACCCTATATACCAACCGGAAGCGTAGCTATGGGGCCTAGGAAATATGGGAATGTAGAACTACGGGCAGAAGAAACATCTGATTTCAAACCCAAAATTAATATATGTATTTTAAAATAAATAGCAACTCTAAACATTATGTATCACAAAGTATAAACCACTCATTTTTTTTTTTACTTTGTCATTCTGTGGAGAGGTGGTTCTAGATATGAGGGCTGTTCAATAAAGTTTGATCATAATTTTTACGGTCATAATTTTTCGAAATAAAATGCAACCTTATTATATTCTGTTAGCTTAATGTGAAACAAACAGGCCGTCGCAGTTTCATTGTTGGTACTCCCGGTTCCCGCCTGTGATAACCAGGCAAGTTCAGACATGTTCAGTATCGCCTACCACTGCAATGGAGGTAACACGTGAGGAACAATATGTGGCTTTAGAAATTCTGCTTTCGTCTAAACAAGTCTTCAGTTGAGGCCTATACAATGTTACAGGAGTCCTATGGAGAGTCTGTTCTTCCCTACAGATCGGTTCTAAGGTTGCTTAAAATGTTTAAAGAGGGGAGACAATCAATTTCAAAGGAAGGTGGACCCGGTGCCCTAGTTACTGCTCTTACGGAAGAAAACATCAACACTGCTTCTGCCATTGTGAGAGAGGGTCGATGAATTACCTTAAGATCACTTTCTGAAATACTGAAAATTTCATTGGGTGCCACCCATACGTTGGTGACAGAAACATTACACACGAGACGTGTTTGTGCGCGATGGGTTCCAAGACTGTTGATTCCCGAACAAAAGGGCATTCACATGCAGATCTGCATGCAGCTAAAGTTGATGTCAGAGAAAGATCCGGAATTTCCTTCAAACGTGATCATGCTGATAAAACTTGGCTACATCATTTTGATCCTGAGAGCAAACAGCAAAGCTCAGTGTAGAAATGTCCTTCATCACCAACCTCCCAAAAAGGAAAAGTGGTTGCTTCTGCTGGGAAAGTTATGGTCATCTCATTCTTTGATATTCATGGAATGGTTTATCAGCATGTTGTACCTGCACACACATCAGTAACTGGACAATACTTCAGCGATGTCCTGAAAACATTGCAAGTGTATATGAGGCGCAAAAGACCACATTTCCGTGAAGCAGGCTGGATGCTGCACCACGATAATGCGCGGCCGCATATTGCCAATGTTGTTGCTGAATATCTTGCAAAAATCAACATGAAGTGCATCCCTCATCCTCCCTATAGTCCGGATTTAGCCCCAAGTGACCTTTTTCTATTCCCTAACTTGAAGAAACGCCTTCGTGGGAGGCATTATCCATTATCAGAAGCAGTGGTGAAGGCTGTGGAGGTGATTTTGAAGGACTTCTCAAAAAAGGTTTCCAGCGTGTCTTTGAAGACTGGCAGAAACGCTGGGACAAGTGCATCGCATTCAGGGGAGACTATTTTGAGAAGAACCATCAAAATTATGAGGATGAGTAAAGGTACGTTGTCAAAATAGAATTGTGATCATTCCTTATTGAACAGCCATCGTATATTTTCTATACTTTTTTCTCTCTCTTTGGTATAGCGTTTGCTTCTTGACTCCTTCAGGGATTTATCTGATATCTTCCTTTTATTTTATTTTTCACACACATTTTCTCATATGCTCATAGTATTTTCTATTGACTTCCATTTCCCATTCATCATAATGCCTTATTCTATTTCGTCTTTGATATTATTTACCTCATCCCTTATTAATGCTTAATATTCTTCTATATCTTCTGGCTTTTTCAGTTCTATCACATTTATTGTTTCTTCACTTCTTGCATTTCAATTTTTGTTTTCTTCTTATTTCTATATTTCATTACTGAAAGGTAAATAATAGATCCCATTTGTGTTTTCCTTACTACGTTTATATATTTTACTTATCTCAAATCGCTTATATAACTTATTTAGTCAAGTGTACTACCTGGATCTCTTCCTTTTTCTTGAAACGTAATATGAAGCATTCTTTTGTGATTAAAAACGGCCTTCCCCTTTAAATGTTCCCATTGTTCCATTCTCTTGTTTGTTATCTTTTTATACTCGGCTAATCCGTTTTCCCATAACAATTATCCTTCCATCCTTATCTGGTATACATTATAGGTTTCTTGAGCTCTTTATAAAAATATCTCCTTTTTTAACGTAGTTATGTTCCGATGGAGCATATTTTTGGAATACTGTAATTTTTTTCCGAATTTAAATGTAACGTTTTATCTTAGTGATTTATTTTGTAATTCCGTCGCTTTATGTTCCCTTCTCTGTCGTTGGAATTAATGGGTATCTTAAAGCGTTTGCTCTTCTTATGGTCTGTCTGTAGGTCGCGTCGTGACTGAGTGGCTAGACGCTCCACTCTCACCAATGAGGCTCCGGTTGGATACCTGGCGATGGCAAAGTGAGATTTGTGGTAGACAACACGGCACTGGGGCAGGTTTTTTCTGGGATCTCCGGTTTCCCGTGTTGTTTCATTCCACTGGTGCTCCATCTTCATCTCATGAATCATCAGTGTCACCGCCTGCGGTGCCACATGTAGTAAAAGTGGGCATTAAACTATACAGATTTCCTTTTCATTTCTCTTAGGGTGTTTTCCTCATTTCCTTTTTCACTTTACTTCGCTTAGTCCTGATATATTCATCCCATACTTCCTATACACTTTCTTCTGGGAAAAATATCTTATATTTACTCCAATCGTTTCCTTTAGCCGTCGGTATAGGAGTAACGACAATTATGATTGACGTCCTAGAACTTCTTACTCACAGATGTTATAAAGTTGACTGGATTACTAAGATTGTTATTAAGTATCCTCTAGCTGGCGCACTTAAGTTACATATACCTAAGCGTAGTCAGTTGTTTGTTGTAATCGAGTAAATGAACTAGTATTACATATTATACACGAGTTCATTTTGAGCTATTTAATCTCAAGAGAAATATAAAAGGAATTAGATTCCACACTTCCTCTTTGTTTTCGAAAGTTACAATCTGTGAGGTTTAACTAGTGTGCCTTTTAGAAAGCGAAAGGAATATCTATGACGTAGCAGGCAAAGCAGACATGCCAGCCAAGCATGCATTTGTGGCGGAGCGCACCTTCTCCACTCTGTCCGCTTGTTGCTCATCCTCCGATTCACAGCCAGAAACTTCAAACGAATCTTCGTTTCTTCTTTCGATTCCAAGTCTTCTAAATCGAATTTGACTTAAAAGTTAGCAGGGCACCAGGAATAAATCCTGTTGAACATCCAGCATGTACAACTATAAATCGCTGTCCTTTGCCGATTGGTGTTTTAAGAGGGAAATCACTTTCTTTTTCATCAGCGATACACTTCCACACCTTATTTCTCATATGGCTTATATTTACCACGTTTCGTCAAGGTACAGTATAAGCCTACCTGTAGATCTCGGTTCTTTCATTCATCTTAAAAATTTAAATCTTTTAGAAGCAATATCCATTCGTTCCATTAAAAAACGCCTTCCTTGCGAATTTTTACTGTAACTTAAATTAAGCTTTTAAAGATTTTTTTAAGGACCACACGCTTCCTATAAGTGAGTCTTTAGTTTTTAAAGCCTCACATATGTCCATCAAAATAGGCACAAACTCAGTACGATACAGCGAATAGATTGTTCGCTTAATAGCAGCAGCTGTGAATGAATCAATTTCTGTTTTTCGCGGTCTTCTATTAGGGCGCTTCTTTCCTGGTGTTTGCTGTCTACCGCCGCTAGCATCTGCATTTTTGTGTTCTTTTAAATTCGTTGGACAGAACGAGAAGAAATACCTGTAGCAGCAGCAGTTCTCTCAACGATACTCGTCACTGAAATAGTCGGCTTTCCGCATTTAAAAGCGTCACATTCATCACTGAAGAAACTGTGAACTTTGACTACAATTTCCCTAGAATCTCATTTTAGAACTTTTCCTCGAGATCCAACTTGAAACAACACAAAAACAACTAAATACTACAAGAAAATAATTCAACATTATATCCATATGTTGCAACAATGAAAACATTTTGTGTATCGTGTAAAACCATAAAACCATAAATTCACAGTTCTATAGCTCATACGCCACAGACAAGCTTCATGCAACACATAACGGAATGGGGCTTGCGAGCGTCTACTTTCCACGAATCACGACAAAGCAGTGGTTTCTGGCCTGCCCACGTGTGCTAGAAAAGAACAGCATCCTGTGTTAGACAAGGATAGTAGAGAATATGCCAACTTAAACCTCACAGACTGTAGAAGGTTTTACAATGTCACAGAAATAATACCGTTTTATGGTGAGTTGGCTGACAATGCAATCATTTTGCGTATGAGAAAACGTTTCACTCAATGGGTGCCACGTTTGTTAACAGTAGACCAAAAACTTATTCCCATACCTTAAGATGTTTAAATTTGTTTATATGCAATTCCATGTAGCTCCTATGATGCTTCATAACAGTAAATTAGCAACTTGCCACAGATAATAGAACATTCCACAGTCTTTGATAACATATAAAATTGTCAAAGAAAACAAAAGTGGTTCCATCCTCAGGAAAAGCTGTAACTACGAGTATCTGGAACATTTGTGCTTTGGTGCTCACAGTCATCTCCAGAAGGCTGAACTATGACTGGAGGAAGCCAGTCAGACTAAAACCCACATCTTAAGAAAAAGAGTTTTCTTTTTTATCATGATTGTATTAACAAAAGTCCAGATTATTGGTGCAAAATTACGTAAACCTCGATTCAAAATGCTTCTATAATCGCATACTCGCAGAATTTGGCTCACATCAATGGATTACCTTTTCATTTCTAAACCTGGCTAAGCTGACAATGTTGTAGCCAATGATTAAGCTGAAACTCAAATACGCTTAGCTGTACGAAACAGCCTATTGGGGTGACGTACGGTGGGGACTAGTCCCCGTGACCGCTACGGTAGCCGAGAAGGCTCAATATGAATCCTGAAAACCGGCTAATAATTCTCTGGTCAGGTCCTGTAATAGCGGGATTTGGCAAAGGGCTGACAACCGCACTTTGCCGTTCCATAAAAACCTATTGTTATGTTTCCTTCAAAAATAAGTCCTAAAGTGTAAAGTGCCAGGCAGAAGAAAGCGGGAAAGAGCCATATGAACGTGTTACGAGAAAATATATGGCCATATGAAGAAGAGGGGACTGGAAGAAGGACAATGACACGACAGAAGTCTCTGGAAAGTAGGAACCAAGGGTGAACTGCTGTAAAGTTGAAAACCTATAAATAAAATAAATACATTATAAAAAAGCTGCTTATATTTTATTTTTCTGAGGATATTGTGACTTTGTGGGTTCGTGAAATTAAAAGTCCGATTGCACCACTCAAAAATGTTCTTTATTTCCACCGAATTACAATCGGAACACTTGCCGATTACACAGAATTACGTA
Source organism: Mantis religiosa (assembly GCA_030765055.1). Classification (NCBI taxonomy): domain Eukaryota; kingdom Metazoa; phylum Arthropoda; class Insecta; order Mantodea; family Mantidae; genus Mantis; species Mantis religiosa. Next base: position 53,394,047 of record CM060954.1, read on the forward strand.
ATGCACACAATTACAATTCACCAGTTCGTCCGTTACAGTTCCTCTAGCACTCGTAATTACGCACACTACTCCGACTCACGTACGTATTCCGTCGCCTCACTGGGCGCTCCTCACAGCTGCTCGCCAAGAACTGCACTGACCTCCAGCCCGACGCGTTGCTTATATAGGATCAACTGGCCAATCTAGAAGGTTCCGGAGTAGATGAAATATCCTGTATGTTTGAGAGCTCAGGGGGAGCGGAAAGAGACGGAACAGTGATGTTTTTTTCCAGCCACCCCTCGTTACCGCTATAAGACAAATGGGTGGGCGTGGTCGAACGCCTCCCGTCCGGCCCCATCGCCAGCTGGTCCCACAGGAAGTCCCAACGTTCGGGTGACAATATTAAATCGTTAAGGTCATCTCTTATCCTGCAGCTGCTTATCATGCGGGAGAACCGGATTCCATTTGGCGTGAGGACGTTCTCCACTGTGAGACCTGTTACCTGGTGAGATGTTAGCCCTACTGACCCCAAGGTCATGGGTTAATATTTTGCCCAAAGTGTAATTTTTAAATGAGCTTAAAAGCGATTGCCTCATGTCAGTAGATTTACTGCATGCAAAAGAACTCCTCCAGTACTTCGGCCACCTGACATGATCCTAGTAATTGACAATCGCATTAGTCCTCCTCTGGGGGTAAAGGTAGTGGCTTCAGATTGTGAAGACCACATTATTACAGGCCAAAAGTGACTCGCAGCTCAACCGCGTACCACTCTCCAGTACTGCATACTATTTATGACGCTTGTTGCGGGCAGAAATGAGAGCTGCACCGGTGCGGCAGTATTTCCGGGCTCGGCATCGAGTTTATTAAAACATTAAAAAGGCACAGGATTACGCTTGGCGAGAAGTTGCCTTTTATGGACAGTTGTAGAGTGTGTTATCAGTTAACAGTAATTCATCAAGTCACTGGCCAGTCTGGTAGTGAGAACCATTGCCTTCAGAACTCTGACGTCATCGATGTTACAATAGCTACGGGTTCAGTGGAAAATTTATGTGGCTTTTCACATACATGCATTGAACTAATTCATTGTTTGAAAACACTTCAAGGTTATACACAGTGACTCTGTAAGGATTTAACCATTCAAGTGGTATATTATTTTCAGAACTTAAATGGCTTGTATATCTCACGAATTTTGTTGTTGCCACTGCAAACGGACACGAGTAAATATGGCAGCTACGTACAGAGAGAGAGAGAAACACGCGGAAGGAGGACGTCAAAAACAAAGAAATTTGTTACCAGAAATGGAGATATTATTTTCGACGGTAACAGTGCATATTTTAAATCTTTTGGCCAGGCCAAGAGCTATTAAAATGCTTTCTCAAAGAAGGAATATCAACACATGTAACTGGAATGCTACGTATAAAGGCCGGAGACTTGTGCGTTTTTCCGTAGGTATGCTGCACATGGACTGTACTGTTATGCTTGCACATGTAGACAACTGCAGTACTACAGCCTGACCAAGACAACAGCCTCACTGGGAGAAGAAACAAAGCTGTCACTTATAGTACACCTTGACCTTGCGTCTGCGTACACGTGAAAGGCAATGCTTCACTACTTCGCAAGATTACTACGTTGCGTTGTTTTCGATGTTTGCATGTTTGATGGCCGTGCTGTAAATCTGACGTCATTTATACTCTATGTCTAGCTAACTTTTATCGCATGCGAGCGGACATGCCTCCCGCCTTTAGTTATATTCTTGCTATATGAATCCTTGCTGTCGAACACATTTTACAAAATAATATTCATAGATTCACTGGTGCTATTTATCGTTGTATATAATTGTAGGAAGAGACATGTTAGTACACACAATAGATAATATAAATTTAAATGAATTTCTCATTTCAGTGGATTCTATAACTTCTCCACGAAGGTAACATTTTCGATTCTGCGACCATGTGACTCAACCCGTTTATTATTTTGGTTCTTTAAATAAATTGTCAAAGCTTGTATTGGAGTCGCAGGACGGGTGTAACAGTCACGTGTGTAGGGAGGAGGGGATCAGTGAGAATGAATCAGAGAGAAAGTCGGTGAGAGAAGCTGTGAAAGAATATGTGGGGGTTGTAGCTGAGATAGACACTGTGTGTGTATGTGTAATGGCCCGAGAACTGCCGATAAAACTCTGGTGCGGGCTAAGTATGACACGTCTTTCACATTTGGTAGCGATGTTCATTCAGAATACAGGAATACAGCAGGAGTTGAGGACAGTACAAGCCTCAGAAAGATGAACGGCTATTAGCTACTGAGAATCCCTGCAACACCCATTTTCTTTAATGATCCACTTTCGGTGCCTCCATGCCCTGCATTCAAGCTGGTTCCAGTGTTCGCATCCTTCACTTATAAAACGAGTGAGATGGCTTAGGCGGTAAGGTATGAGGCCCACTTAAAAAAAAAAGAGTATTATCTCCAGAGGATGTTTAAGCCCGTAGGGTAAGTAGCCGGTTATAAGAGACGCCACCGGGAAGTTTCATCTGCCAACTCTCATCAGGCCTGACTACCATTTGTATCATTTCATCCCCTACCTTCTTTAAAGGTCATAAGAACGAAATATGTAATTGGCTAAAGCGATAAGCCTCTACTTCCAATCTTGGTGGGGAGCAATTTCATACTAGTTGTGTTACATTACTTCCTTTACTACGCAGACTGAAGGTATGACCGGTAGACTTCAGATGGGGACACCTCTCGCTTATACCCCGGGAGGAAGTGATGAAGTGAGAGAACCACAGGAGTGGTTTGGCGATAAATAGACCACAGTTTCTAACAAATGCTGACAGACCATTCCGCGCTAGGACCTGCGGATGCGGTATTGAAAAGCATCCCCCTATATGAGAGCTGCCCACTGCTAGGAACTACATTTACATTGCGCAGGCATTCACTCCATCTCTCACGTACTATCACACACTACAATCCTATAAGCACACATAAGCACACTTTTGCTTTCCATCATTTCTCAACAGTGGAATGGTGGAAATTGATGGAAAAAATTCCTAGCATGAAGTAACCACCATAGCTTTCGTCTGGTGATAAGTTTTAAACCATGGCTGAGTGTCAATCCTTTTTATAAGAAGGATTTTATTAACATTTTATTGAAATTCTAAATAGGTGCAGATTTTGAAATAACTTTCGCAATACAATGTTAACTTTTATTTAATTCCTTGTATTATTATTATTATTATTATTATTATTATTATTATTATTATTATTATTATTATTATTATTATTATTATTATTATTATTATTATTATTATTATTATTATTATTATTATTATTATTATTATTATTATTATTATTATTATTATTATTATTATTATTATTATTATTGTTATTGTTATTGTTATTGTTATTATTATTATTATTATTATTATTATTATTATTATTATTATTATTATTATTATTATTATTATTATTATTATTATTATTATTATTATTATTATTATTATTATTATTATTATTATTATTATTATTATTATTATTATTATTATTATTATTATTATTATTATTATTATTATTATTATTATTATTATTATTATTATTATTATTATTATTATTATTATTATTATTATTATTATTATTATTATTATTATTATTATTATTATTATTATTATTATTATTATTATTATTATTATTATTATTATTATTATTATTATTATTATTATTATTATTATTATTATTATTATTATTATTATTATTATTATTATTATTATTATTATTATTATTATTATTATTATTATTATTATTATTATTATTATTATTATTATTATTATTATTATTATTATTGTTGTTGTTATTGTTATTCTTATTGTCCCTGTGACTGTCACTGTCACTGTCCCTGTCGCTGTCGCTGTCGCTGTCCCTGTCCCTGTCGCTGTCGCTGTCGCTGTCGCTGTCAGTGTCACTGTCACTGTCACTGTCATCATTATTATCATTATCATTATCATTATTATTATTATTATTATTATTATTATTATTATTATTATTATTATTATTATTATTATTATTATTATTATTATTATTATTATTATTATTATTATTATTATTATTATTATTATTATTATTATTATTATTATCATTATCATTATCATTATCATTATCATTATCATTATCATTATCATTATCATTATCATTATCATTATCATTATCATTATCATTATCATTATCATTATCATTATCATTATCATTATCATTATCATTATCATTATCATTATCATTATCATTATCATTATCATTATCATTATCATTATCATTATCATTATCATTATCATTATCATTATCATTATCATTATCATTATCATTATCATTATCATTATCATTATCATTATCATTATCATTATCATTATCATTATTATTATTATTATTATTATTATTATTATTATTATTATTATTATTATTATTATTATTATTATTATTATTATTATTATTATTATTATTATTATTAATTGTTTCTAGTATGCTTGACTTTGCTGCTACAGGTCACGCGTTTGTCCTTTACGAATGAAAATTTTATATGAAAGTTTGGGTGCGTGTCACTACTCACCTTTTTCGGGAACGGTGGCATCAAGGGTAAGGTACCGTCTGCAGTTACACACGTGTGCAAATTATTAGACTCAATGGTAAAATTTTAACATATACCGTCTCTTTTTTAGTTATTTAACAGAAATAATATTACAAATAATTTTTTTCAACCCTTAGTATTTTGTATGCATTCCTTTAGCCTTTATTGTCATTTTGATGCGTTTAGGCATGCTCTCTACAAGGGTGGAGCACTTCATCTCTGTGCCAAATGCTTATCAGGCCCTCAATAAGCTGAACTTTTGTTATTTTCAATTTTTTCAGTCTCTGTTTAACAATACCCCACAGATTCTCTATTGGATTTAAATCAGGCCATGGTAGTACTTTTACATTGTTTACTTTGAGGAACTGGGTTACAGATTTTGCTCTATGGCAGGGAGCACTGTCATGCATGAACACAAAATAACCATTTGGAAACCATTCTTTACTTTGCGGAAATAGTCTTGTTTCTAATACAATTTTATACTGTTTCTGCTCCATAGATCCCACAACTATGTATAATCTTCCAGGTCCATGGACAGACATACAGCTCCAGACCAAATAGTGTTGGCTGCTTTACTCTTTGATCGACACACTGAGCGTAAAATGCTTCTGTCCTTCTCAAATATTGGCGGCTCTCTTCATAATTCAAACATGGATTCATCTGCGAAAATTACCTTAAACAATAAAAACCTCTATTAATATTAAACAGTTTTAAAATTGCTCAAAGATAGTATAACAAAACGAGCAATGAGAGAAACAAAGTTTAGGCTGTTTGTTTCATTTCCATAAAATTTACATGTACATATTTTAAGTTTGTGCTATATGCAATTTTCATAGTATTTACCTTTCTCCAAAATTCCACTGGATGCTTCTGCATCTCTTTGGTCCACAGTTTTTTTTTTTTTTTTTTTTTTTTTTTTTTTTTTTGCCATTGCAGATGTCAGTTTAGCCTTTTTACGAGGCCTGCGTGTTGTTAAACCTGCTTCACATAAACTTCTGCGAACTAACTGCTTTAGTTGATTACTGAGGTCAATGCTGGCTGCTCTTCTATTTTGTTTTGCCACCTGCACAAGTTTTCTTTGCATCCTTGGTGATAGCTTTCTTTTCCTCCCGCATTTTCCATCCCTTTGTGACATCAACGTCTCACCAAATGTTAAAGCTTGATTAATGCGACTAACAGATTTTTGTGAAATACACAATTCCTTAGCTAGTTCACGTTGTGAATAAAGAGTTTCCTTTAAAAGACTCTCAGTTACAGCTACTTTCCTTGGGGATAAGTCAGCAGTTTTACCCATAACCTCACTTTTGAATCAATGTGAATGCTAAGGATAAGATACACGATGTTACCTGGCTTGAGTTCAATAAGTAATAAATACTGAGGATATATTAGCCATAAAAGACAATAAAGGCAAATATTAACCATCTTCAGTTACTACGTTCACCAAATGAAAGCAATATCACCAAACAGTTGGATAAACAGACATGAAGAAAATGGCTGTTCTTAATTCAGAGCTACCACCATATTACTATAAGTAAAAGAAAATTCCCCCAGCTATTATTAAGAGAGAAATTTCATTGAATATGCTTTATATTGCAGCAAGAAAAAGAATTACGACAAATTGAAATAGGTTTCGGCGGTAAATAACCATTATTTTGAATGTTAAACTGAAGCAAAGGAAAAAAAAAACCATGAATGAGTATAATAATTTGCACACGTCTGCAGATGTGCTTCTGAGCTGTTTGTCATCTTCCTTCATATATTATAAACATTAGCAATAATCTCATGTCTTTGACTATGTAGAGTTTTTCCTTTTATTTTTGACACTGCAGGAGGCACTGTAACATTAGTAACTAACACGCAACTAAACAACCTAGCACTCATTAGAACATTTGCATGCATGGATCCATACCGCAGGCGCAACAAAGGAAAGAAGCGCTGTTTGTTATCGTAACATGAACTGCTTGCTTACCTGTTTATTAAGAGTAGACCAGCTCACTGGATTTCCGTTGAAGGCATTCGTCAAGTACTGGCGGACAACCTATAGGAGGAGCAATTCCATACCCGAGTAACACTTCAATTTGAAAAATTTTCTCAGTCGTTTTAGTCCAAAGTTATTATGCTGAGATTGCAATAATTTATTTAAAATTGTCAATTCATCTGTAATAGCTCCAAAAGTTACACGTGCTACTGGTTAATTATTTTGTAATCGGTCCAAAAGCTTTACTCGCTAAACACTGCTCTAACGTTTCATGACAAGGCATGAAAATGTCGATTCTCTCACGTGCTACTTTATTCACGTTTTGTATTCCACGTCGTGATCTTTCACTTCATTGGTCTTACATTCGCTTTAGGTTTTATTATCTTTCCCCATGACTGAGAGCTGCGTTCAGCTGTTTCCATTGTGACGGTCCCTAAGCCAATCTAAGCCTCCAACCAGAGAATGAAAATCGTTCAGCTTTTTCGTGATACATGCTAAACGAAAAATTTTCAAACATGAGGTAACATCTGTAGAGAAAATATTTTTTATTATGTTAAATTTATAATAACAGTGTTGCAGTAGTAGTGCTAGTGGCAATTACTAGTTAATAACTAATAATAACTAACACTATTCCTACTTTCATATTTTAGACTGAATTTCTTAGTTGACGTTTACTTTTTCTGCTACCTAGAAAGTACATAAAATAAAGAATATGTTCTATCAAAAAATTAGATAATAGATTGCTTCAGAAATACATGTTTTGTGGTTCCCTGATATTGAAATGGTCCTTGTGGTATGTGCGTGTGTGGTATGTGTATATGCGTGTGTGTATGTATATACTGCACTTCAACAACACCAAATTTTGGTTATATAAGAAATCTGGTATTTAGTTTTAGCGTATTTCAGTGATTTCGAGAAACATTTTTAGGAATATCCAATATATTAACACACTTCATGAACGTGGGAACTAAAACATACAGAGAATAAATGGAGAAGAGAATAAATGGTAAAGCACAGACAAACGAGGGGAACATTTCACTCGTGCGACCTCCATTCAGCTACTGTGGTTAATACCGATAGGACAACAGGATGAAATGAGGGAACTGCAGGAAAAGCAGGATTCTAGGCATACAGAACACAGACGCGCGGAAGTATCTCCTAACAAGTAATGAGAGCTCTTCAACTCGGTAGCAGGACCGGATTTGCATCCATGTCAAATAGCGTCGTTCCCCTAAGGACAGCGCACACAACGCCACCCAACGGCCAGAAGAGGGAAAATATGGGAAAGTATCCGCTCCATTCACCTGAAGGATGTTAAGGAAACAGAATGAAGGAAAATGATGCGAAGTAAGTGCAAGTTAACACCGCAGATTTGACGTAAGACACAAGGGGAAACCCCGAAAAACTCAAGATCAGGAGTATGTGCTCGCTGGGTATCAAACTCAGACCGAATGCAAGTCGCACACGTTACAGCACGCCGCCTGGCTCGATGCCCTGCTTATGTATTAGAGAAAAGAGGCGGCATGGATCAGGCGGTTTCGTCTGTGGCCCACACTTGGAAGGTTCGGGTTCGATACTCGGCCTGCCTGACCCATGGGTTTTCCGGAGTGTTTCCTGGGTCGCCAGGCGAATATTAGTTGGGTTAATTACATCCCCGCCTTATTTACATCAACTTCTTACCATTTAATTTCACATATCACTTGGTGGTCTCTTTCAGGGTAGAAGTGTCGCCGGGAGTCTCGGCGCTACAGGATGATATGGTCTGGACTACAGTAAATCTGGTATTACAAGCCAAGGATATTCACTTGTTCTTAGTTTTCGACGTCAAATATATGTGCAAGCAGAGTATTGTGAAAAGCTACCAGAAAGCATCTGTACTCCACACGAGGGAACCAACTACTAGGTATACATAACCTCTGATACACCAACTTATTTTCTATTTAAGGAGGAAGGCCACTTCGCCAGGCAATGCTCGGGGAAAAAAAAGAAAAAGAAAATCAGCCGTACGGGGTGACAAAGAGAACGAAACGAACGAAGGTGTAAATACTAGCTGGCTACGCGATGAAACAGCTAAAAGTCAACAATACAAATTTAACGACGTCAAACCTAATGAATACAAGGATACCAGCATCGATTTGAATTTCAATAAATTGCCGGATAAAAGCAAAATATACCCTAAAAGGCAGTTGAGCCAGAGGTTCTACTCCCATTAGTCCTGAACCCGTAGGAACTGGACCCGGGCCTCCTTCAACCAGGGAGTATCCGAGCTGCCCCAAAGGGCGCTCGGCGTCCTCCGTGGGGCTTTCCATAGGGCAAGACCTAGAGACTAACAAGCCCCCCCCCCCATCTGGTCCTATGGACTCAAGACGGGATGGAAGTGGATACGCCACTTACGCGCGTCAACACTCAAGGTGAAAACTACAGAAAAACCTCGGTGGGGCCGCCTGGTGATCTAGCACACCTTCTACTAGCTTTGCAGGCTAGTACCCGGGAGACTTAATGGCTTCCCTCAACCCCGTCCGAAGACGTACCCGATTCCCACGGGTTTCGGGAACACACTGCCCCCTCGAGTCCATCCCAATCCGAAAAACTCCCGAATGAGGGGCTCGGCTGTTCGGCCCGAGGTTCCTCTAGTAACTTCAGAGGTACCACGAGTGCTAAGGGTCCGCAGCGCCCGCACTTTGGCAGCTGAAAGGGACGGATCCCTTCCCCTACGGGAACCCTAAAAGGCAAGGAAAAAGAGCTTAACTTGGCTCCTGATCAACCAAATAACACAACAATGACTTTACCAATAAATGTAATAGCATCGGAGAAGGCGCCAGTATTAGCGGAGGCTAATTCGGTTCTTACTACGAAGACAATCAAACATACATAAGCATTCAAAATAAAAAATTCATATCTCAGTCAAGCGTCCCTAGCGATGACGTCATTCTGGACGTAGAGTTGGACAACGCTTCGCTGGCAGAAAATGCATATAAAGCTACCGAGTCTAATCCCAGCCTTAAGCTTTTTTCATTTAGTAAGACGGTCTACGTCGTCTGGCCCGACTTTTTCCCCGTTTCCGGACCACGGTATGTGGGATATTGGCTCTACTGGCTTTCCGGGGAGCTTCCAATTGGTCAATTGTCACGATACTGCCCTCTGCATTGTCGTGACTCCTTGGGACGACTGCTCTCTGTTTCCTCTCATCTGATCCTTCCTCCCTGAGGTGCCCCACTTCTGGGCATAGGTACAATAGACTAAGACTAGAACTCCGTGCCGGGTCCGCTTCGCAGTATAATCTACTACAATCTAAGAGAAAGCAATAGTCGATTATCATTTCAAATCTAGCACGAGCTTGTACATTTTATTAAACCGACGCTAAGCTGTGATTCATTTGTAACATTAATTAAATCCTTTCGCACCTTTTATGAGGTGTCAATTGTTAATGTGACCAAAGCTAAATTCAATATTTTAGCAAACATTGCAGGAAAGAAAGAAACCTGAAAATATTCAGAGAGCAGTTTAAACCTCTTATTTGCTTTCCTCATGCTAGGCGACGATGCAAGGACTCACATACACGAGTAATGGCATTTAATGCAGAAAAATGTCAGCTTCTAGCGGCCATAAATCTGCTATCAAGACAGTCTACTAATCGCCGGTTTGTTTAAACCCCTGCCTACTCCAAGCTGTTTCAAGTAAAGCCCTAGGGATCCTCACGCTAATCCCCCATCAGGGTATAGTCCCTGCCGAGCTCCGGGGGCTTGCTTGTATTTGCAGCTCAAAACGTCATGCAGCACAGGTTCCTGGCCCAGTGTGCTTCTTCTTGTCCTTTTCTTTCTTCTTCGTCGCCATAACGTTATAATTTTTAACTCTAACTGTACAATCAACAATATTGTACCTATAGGTATTGTACCTATTGAGCGAAACAAAACTAGAGTCCAAAAAATCATTTGATTCAACGGGAAACGTTAAGTACCAAAAAATCATTGTTTTTTATTTTGACACTCCCTAAATAAAAATAAAGCAAAAGAAAAGTAATCACATTTTGTGTGCATGCCTTGGCGCTCCTTAGAACAATTCATTCAAAAACAAAAAGGCAGTGAAGTATTTGTTATTTAGGTTTAGAAGGCCTCAAAAAGGCGCCACGATTTTCAAAAGGAGCTCTCCATCTTAGACTAAGCTTCACATGGAAAATGTATATAAAATATTGATACTCTGAAAGCTGGCGTATAACGATTTTGATTAAAGTATAATGCGATTAAAATATTATCAGAAATTAAATAAATAATTTGAAATTTCCTGGGAAATATCCTCAGTAGTCCTGTTAAACCTGGATGTTTTCGCATATGTGCCAAACCGTACGAATAGACCAAATCTTACTATAAAAATGCAGATCTCGTCAAACACGAAAATTATGTATTGCTTGAACCATCTTCATTGTTATTTGTTTGAATTTTCCAATACATACGTTTTTCTAAAAATAATGTTATCATTATTTTATTATTATTTTAATTTATTGAACTTGTAAAAGGAATAGAAGTTCAGAGCAACCAGATTGTGATCTTAAAGGTTCGACATCAAATTAATGCCGTTTAAAGTTAAATATGTAATTAATCAATTTTTAGAAACACACACCCTTGAAAAAATGAACAGACTTTGGAAGCGTCCATTTTCCCAAGTCCTCATCAATTACACGGCCGGTTTACAATGGTGTCACGGAACGTGTCTCTTTAGCTTCATTCTACTGAATCCTCTTATAATTGAGTCTCAGTTACTTAACGTACACTATTAGCCGAGCGATTTTAGACAAGTGTGTAGGAGCTAGAACTATAAATCCCAGACATAGTTTTTACACTTTTATTAATTTTAGAAATACGAGGGCTGTTAAATAAATAAATGATAAAATTTTTTTGACAACGTACCTTTACTTATCCTCATAATTTTGATGGTTCTTCTCAAAATAGTCTCCCCTGAATTTGATGCACTTGTCCCAGCGTTTCTGCCAGTCTTGAAAGACATGCTGTAAACCATTTTTGAGAGATCCTTCAAAATTGCCTCTGCAGCCTTCACCACTGCTTCTGAAGATGCATAATGCCTCCCACGAAGGTATTTCTTCAAGTTGAGGAATAGGAAAAAGTCACATGGAGCTAAATCCGGACTATAGGAAGGGTGAGGGATGCACTTCACGTTGATTTTTGCAAAATATTCAGCAACAACATTGGCAATATGCGGCCGCGCATTATCGTGATGCATCATCCAGGCTGCTTCACAGAAATGTGGTCTTTTGCGTCTGATATAGACTTGAAATGTCTTTAGGACATCCCTGTAGCGTTGTCCAGTTACTGATGTGTGTGCAGGTACAACATACTGATAAATCATTCCATGAATATCAAAGAATGAGATGACCATAACTTTCCCAGCAGAAGCAACCACTTTTGCTTTTTGAAGGTTGGTGATGAGAGAGATGTCCACACAGAGCTTTGCTGTCTGCTCTCAGGATCAAAATGATGTAGCCAAGTTTCATCAGCAGTGATTATGTTTGAAAGAAGCTTCGGATCTTCCTCTAACATAAACTTTAACTGCAGGTCACCTCCATTGCAGCGGTAGGCGATTCTGAACATGTCTTAACTTGCCTGGTTCTCACAGGCGGGAACTAGGTGTACCAACAATGAAATTACTGCGGCGTGTTTGTTTTACATTAAGCTAAGAGAATGTTGTAATATTGAATTTTAGTACGAAAAATTATGACCGTAAATAAAATTATGATCATTCTTTATTGAACAGTCCGCGTATGAAATGTGCAATAGACACACTCTAATAAAGAGTCTTTTATATAGAATTGACATAATTTTTTCAATAATTGTTTCAAAACTAATTGTGCTAGCGAGAATTTCTTATACTTAAACTGTAGAGGAATTTTGGGATATCATTTACCCCTATAGAAAATGTTAAAAGTGTCCTCCATCCTAAATAAGGCACAAATCAACACGTCGTTCCATGTTATTGGTCACTCTTTGCAGGACTCTGTTGTCAATATCTTGAATACCCTGTGTGATATACTTCAGATCGTCCAATGTCTAGGGACGTGAGGCGTAAAACCTCTCTTTTAAGGAACGCCATAAGAAGAAGCCCGGCGATTACAAATCCGGAGATCCCGGTGGCCATAGGTTCCTGGAAATTATTCAGTCTTCAAAGAAACTCGCAATTAGATCCACGGATTCATTTGATGTATGGCTGAAAATATTCTTCAATCAGCTCTACATCGCCCAGTTACTCAACAGACTCCATGAAAATAAGTCGGTACTCTGCAGTGTTCACAATCTGGAAAAAAATGGTCCCGCTGCAATCTGTACGGATATTGCGCACCAAACTCCGATTTAACCGCTTACATAGTTGCTTCATGGATGACATGTGGATTTTCGATGGCCCAATGGCGTGAATTCTGTGAGTTCACATAACCGGATAAATGGAACGATGCTTCATCTGTGAACCATGTGATGGTTAATGTGGCAGGATTTTGCATAATGAACGTCTGAAACCAACGACAATAATTCAATCTTTTATCCTTATCTGGCTTCTGTAGGTGATGTACAACCGTAACCCTATATGGCTTTAGACCTGCACTTTTCGCAGCTATCTGACACATTGAGCAGGTGTATCCTACCTCCTGCGACAAACGTCTTAATGAGATTTTGGGTGACTGCTACAGTCGTGCTCCTATGTCATCAACAACAGTGGGAAGCCTAGATGAACGATGCTTGCCTTTTTCACTTACCAGAAATCCAGTTGTTACCAATTTGTTTACCAGTCCCAGTATTGTGTTTCTTTTGGGAGGATTGGGAACACCAAATTCTCTCTGGTATGCCCTTTGAATAGCTGTAATTGAATTCCTAATCCAGTATTGCTTCACAAGGAAGAGTCATTGATTTAATGTCTACTGCATTTTCACGTTGACTAGAAAAAAATGTCGAAAACGGTTGCCAACAATAGCAATTAGGAATAAAACATTTTAGTGGTATATTTTCATTACTGTTGGGCTAGGACAATAATATCCTTTGTTTCTTTGTTCTTTGCTTCTAACTTTAAAAATTTTGCTATTACTAAATATATAAATTACACTTAACTATTTTTACTTCATTTGATATTTTATTATTTAATAAGAACAGGTGTTAATATAGTCATCATGTAACAAAGGTGACACCTAGCACTTTGACATTAATGGATCCTTTGTGCGCACATCCCGGGAGGAACGGATGAGATGAAGGAACCGTGGAAAATTCGAGTTGGCAGAGACGCGGAGATTTGACTAACACTAGTAGCTTTGGCTACTCAGCTGAAGGGTATTCTGCGGTGACTCGTTTAACCAACTGGAGGCTTGCTTCCTTTCAGCAGAAAAAGCTAAACGAAGAAGTTGAGGCTCGAACAACCACCCTCAGATGAAACCGAGAAGCTTCAAATTGCAAGCTTCTGAGCCATCTGCCCGCCGTCGACTGACACATGGCCTTATAGTCAAGTTGTAAGGTGAAAGAGGGGAGTGAAATTTGAGGGAGTGGTGAGATGTGTAGTAAACATCGACCCAGCATTTGTCTTGAAGAGTAGGTTAAACCACAGAGAAACCCATGATATCAGGGGCACGCACCAGGATACGAACCCGAGACCTGCCAAATGCGAGCCCGCACGTTACCATCTCACTCAGTTTTAAGGTGATGTGTGAATCTACTCCAAACCCTTATAGTATAATTGCAATGTTTTGTCTTTAAGAGAGAGAGAGAGAGAGAGAGAGAGAGAGAGAGAGAGAGAGAGAGAGAGAGAGAGAGAGAGAGAGAGAGAGAGAGAGAGAGAGAGAGAGAGAGAGAGAGAGAGAGAGAGAGAGAGAGAGAGAGAGAGAGAGAGAGAGAGAGAGAGAGAGAGAGAGAGAAGAGAGAGAGAAGGCAACGATAGAGTAAATGAACTACTAAACTGAGAGTATTATAATAAATAATGCTTGGAAAAGCGTTTTATTTGCTGAAGACATACCACTTGATTACCTCAAGAAATCAATATAGTATCCGTGACCTATAGTAGTAAAAATCTGTTTAAATATAACATAGAACAGAGCAAATAATAGAGAAAGTTTCTAAATTTAGTTAACTACTCTAAATATACAAAAGCCCAAATGTAAAAGCTAAACATATTAAGATCAAAGAACCGAAGACTACAGAGAACATTACATAATAAGATGTCAATAGCAACGCAGATGAAATTCTATAAACCCATCACTGCACTATAACAATAAGAAGAAGGGTGGCCCCGTAGCTCAGTCGATAGAGCACCTGCCGGGGTGCCGGGTTCAATTCCCGGCGGCGAAGATGGGGATTTTTCTCCAACCAAGATAATTCCTCATCTTCCCCAGAGTCTGTAAGTATGAATGAGAGTGCGTGATCTAATGATTAAACCCCCCCCCCCCCCCCAAAAATACGAGTTAACACCTCCAGATATTCCTAAGGAGAACGGTCGCCGATGTGACCATTGGGGTTAAAGGTTAAATGTAAATGTGACAATGAGTAGAACAGACAGCAAAAGATCATGGAAAGTAAAATTGAGATTTATAAGAATTGTAGGATTTACTGTTAAATAAAACAAAGCGAAGACATTCAAAAACCAAATTATGCATATAATCTTAGTTCAAAAAATTAACAAAGTATAATCGATACCAGAATATATGAGTATTAAGAATAAGAAACAAAGGAATTAAAAACAATTAAATTGTATGCCTAAAGGTTAGGTCCAATTAGGAAATACAGGAACAGGATGGAATGGTTGTTTAATTTAGGACGGAAGACGAGATCGTCTACACCCTGTGGAAAAAGAGTAACAACAACGATAAGATTTTAAAGTGTTTGAGTCTATAGCTCATGCCATCGTTTAGATCATGTTATGAAAATATAACTTTGTATAGTGCTAGGTATTGATTTGCTAACTATATTTGCACCTAATAAATTTAACAACTTTTGGGTTACTGTGTTGTTAAGGTTTTAATTGTGTCGTTAAGTCATATAAGTTATGAATGACCTGTTTTCTTACGTATAAAATTATAGTAGAGTTATCAACATGAAAGAAAAATAATTAAATTAAAATTTTCCTGTAAGAGTGATATTTAACAGTTTAGCGAAAATTCAGCTTGGTATTGAGCACGAATATGAGTTTAATAACTTTTAAGTTTTTAACTTTTAATAACTTTTTAATAACTAATTATTTTTAATACTAAAGTACATTGAAATAATATGTAAAAGTATGTGGAGAGCTACTAGGAATAATAGCCAGATAGATGCATATAAATAGAGATTTATTTCACATTTCCAAAATCTCATACATAGATATATTTTTTGTCTCCTATGTTATACTTGAAAACAGTGAGGAAACAACTCCGGAAATATTTCCATAACCAGCGATTACATTGAAACAATAAAAACAACTTATTTGAAAAACATATATTGTATTCAAATGACTTCTCTAAGCACTCTTCTATAATTTATTCTTAGAAAAGTTTATTATTGTATATACATCTTGTTACTAAAGATCAAATTGTATTACTCATTCACATATTTCATGATACGTAAAAGAGGAATAGAGCAAGAGAGATGGGTCACTAAGTGATGCCTTTGAATTTATCTTCTCTTTGGATGACCATGAAAGAAAGACGGAAAAAGGAGTCTGATATATTGCAGTCACATAACCTTTTGTTCTCAACCTTGTAAAACAACTTCTACAAACACTTATTCTGGTATCCATTTCGTAA
Organism: Mantis religiosa; assembly: GCA_030765055.1. Lineage (NCBI taxonomy): Eukaryota > Metazoa > Arthropoda > Insecta > Mantodea > Mantidae > Mantis > Mantis religiosa. The sequence goes on from CM060954.1 coordinate 53,410,370, forward strand.
TATTCGATGTAAACTTTTGTAGACGATAGGTTTAAGAGCAAGTCTGCTTTAAAATTCTATTATTTATGCATGACTATCAAGAAAGAGAAAAAAAACAAATTAAGAAAAATAATGAAGAAAAGGAAAGGAGAAGGAAACAAGGATTTCTTTAGTTTTAAAACAACTAATTATTCGAAAAACAAAGATGCGTTACTTAGATGTCAATTGAAAATTTAGCAAAATTTTCACTTTTGTGTGGATTGTTAGATGGCGTGGGCTTGTTAGTGCGCTTCGGTAGTTACCTGTGGTTTCAAATGTTGACACTACTGGCCGACTTGGGTTGAAGTCTCAGGATCGAAGCCCTTTCACGGCGTCTCTTATGGTACGGATTTCACGTCCTTTGTGTGGTTCCCATCCTGGCTAGAATTCCCTCAGGAGAGACTAGATCTTTGCTTATGGGTACGTAGATCTCAGGTCAAGAAAGTAGGAGCATGTAACAAACCTGACTCTGATCTCGCTAATACACCTCTATCATCACTAGTATATGTACGTGCGGGGACCCAAAAGAAACCGGACTCCGAGGGTGCTGACACTCGTAGACGTAGTGCAGGGTTCTCACGCTAGATGAAACAGCTGTGCAGACGGCGTCAGTGTAGAGCTGAACGTGCAAGTGTGGTATTGTGTTTCTCTTACTGTTAGCGGGTTACCTCTGCGAAGTCATTATGGCAACCTTAAAAGAACAAACAGTGTGTGTGAAATTTTGTTTCCTGCTTAAGAAAACTGCAACGAAGACACACCAAATGCTTCATGAAGCTTTCCAGGAGGACGCTATGAGCCGCACACAGATTTTCGAGTGGTTTGGGCGCTTTAAACGTGGTGAGATGCGTGTTGAAGGCCAAGCTCGTTCTGGATGCCCTTCAACATCGCGAAATGGGGAAAACAGTGAACAGGTCCGCCAGAAGATCAACGAGGATCGTCGCCAAACGATCGACCAAATTTCAGCACCGACAGGAATCAGTTGAAGCTCGTGCCAGCGGATTTTGAGGGAGGATTTGCACATGAGACGTGTTGCTGCTAAATTTGTTCCGCGCCTTCTCACACAGGAGCACAAAACCATCCGCATGAATGTGTGTCAGAACTTGAAAACAGAGATTGCACGTGATGCAAACTTCTTGAACAAAGTCATTACAGGGGATGAGAGTTGGTGTTACGGGTATGGTCCAGAAAACAAGCTAGCGTCAAGCCAGTGGAGGACTCCCAACTCTCCCAGACCAAAAAATTGCAAGGCAAGAGAGGCCAAATGTGAAGACGATGATCATTGTATTTTTTGATGTTCGTGGAATTAGCCGTGTGTAGGCTAAGGTTTGAATGGGTAGAGCCAGACTGAAAAATTCAATGCCATAGCCGGGATTTGAACCACGGATCTCCCGCTCTCCGTTCTTCCACACTAGCCGTGTGTAGGCTAAGGTTTGAATGAGCAGAGCCTGACTGAAAAATTCAATGCCATAGCCGGGATTTGAACAACGGATCTCCCGCTCTCCGGCTAGGTGGAGAAAAAAAGATTATTTCCATCAAATGTATGTCTATACTTCCTTTTAGGTTAAATGTCTCACACGTTAACCGTTTTTATAGGGAAGTAATCATCACTTCTGCGCCTGCGTGCTACGTACTACGTCTCACTTTAGATAAAGGAATAACGATTGCAACATATCACTCAAACCAGAAATAAATACTTTGAAATGAAACCTTTAATTTAGATTCATGATTGAGCATAAACAATCGTATGAAACTTGACCATAATGTTAATTAAAACGATTGTATCGTAATTATTAATATCGCTTCGCTTCGTTCGCTCGGTTAATAATAATACTGGCGTTTTATTTGCTATCATAATAGTCTCGTTATATAATATTTTCACGGCAACAGGCATAAATGTTTCGGCACAAATAAGAAAACAGTCGGTGGATAAATTTTCAGGGTAATAATGAGCCTTGCTAAGCAAATAATGATAGCGCGGCTGTTGTAAACTACTTGCGACTTTGTGACTGTCAGCGAGACTGGGACATAAAGGTGCCACTGTTCTTACTGGTCTACCGCTCGTCAACACACGATAACACTGGGATGACGCCAGCAAGCTTAATGTTCGGCCGAGAGTTACGCCTCCCATGTGATCTGGCTTTTGAAAGCCCCCCGGACGCAAAACAGCCAGCAACCAAGTACGTGGAGAACCTGGTGGATTATCTCCACGACATGCATGAGATGGCTCGTCAGAACATCCAGAAGGCGAGCGACCGCATGAAGACCCGATATGACAGCAAGCCAACAGCCAAGGTTTCCAGCAGGTTGACCAAGTCTGGTTGTACTGCCCTACCCGGACCAAGGGACGATGCCCGAAGCTCCAGCAACGATGGCAAGGAAGAGGATTAGGTGGTGAAGAGGATTAACGACGTGTCTAGCTCATCCAGAATGTGACCCGAGGGAAGATGTTGGTGGTACACCTGGATCGTCTGGCCCGCTACGATGGAGCTGTTCGGGACGACCAGCCTTGAGGAGGGAGCAGTGTCACGGCAACAGGCATAAAAGTTTCGGCACAAATAAGAAAACAGTCAGTGGATAAAGTTTCATGGTAATAATGAGCCTTGCTAAGCAGTTAATGATAGCGCGGCTATTGTAAAAAAGCGCCGGCAAACAAGATAACTAAGATAAAGCCCTCGCCGACATAGATTAAGTTACGCTTCTAGAATGTGATAGAATATTGGGATTACGTCATTAGATGCCTTGTTTCCAGAAACATCTAGTAATTGACAGAACAGTCTGGTATTCATGAATGAGTGTATAAAAAGAAGCCATGGCTGGAGATGAGACAGTTGTAAGCAGTTGTAAGCAGAGTTAGTTGTGTAACAAGAGTGTTGTTGTAAAGAGAGCTGAACTGGACGCACTTATCATCGACCTTGGAAGATTGTGTTGTTGTGAGATGTAATGTTATTACGTGAGCATTGAACAGTGTATTTCGACGAAAATAAAGGAGATTTTTTTGATTTCTGCAACTGGGCCTTTTAATTTCACGAACCCACAAAGTCACAATATACTATTACAGCACACTACCTATAGAATCCCTTTAGTTTTAACACCATAATGGTATACCATAAATTCAAACCTATGTCAGAGTGAAGTTTACAAGTTTAATTTACATCCCTTCAAAATATTTCATCCACAGCTATAAAATGAAACAGCTGAAGCACTTTAAGAATGAATACGTAAAGTTAATGGGAATATGTGCAGGTAATGCCGGGATAAATAGATTACTGTGCCTCATTTCATTTGAAAGCAACGCGCTTACTCCGAATGAGAACAGTTTAGGTTGCCTCAAGTGTAATTAACTGCACTCACTAGGCAGGAGACTAATTTGCCACATGGTGCCTTTCCTTGCTGTTCATCGTCATCAGGCCTTTGCTTCTCCCGCTTTCGCGAGCGATTAAAATATGCAAAGCAAGTTCCAACGATGAGAAAAGAAGAAAAAGACGGATGGAGGTGGTACAAGAAGGAAAGAGAGGGAACAGGGTAGTGGAAGAGGAGTTTCAAGTAAATAATCCTATGTAAATCTTTTCGCAGGTCGTTGTTCCGAAAGAAATCTCCTCCCCATGCTGCTCCTGTTCCCAAGGATGGTCCTGCACTCCGCTCCTCTTTAATTCCTACCCCACCCCTCGTTTAGAAACTTTGTGTGTGCTGTGTATGTCTCTTTCAAAGTGAGCTAATAACCCCTAAGCCCCTTTGCTGGGGCAGTCTGTGCCCTCTTAAAACCCAACCGAAACGCCTACATTTGACGACTGCAAGCATTAAACCAATTTTTAACTGCACATTTCAAAATACTTTTTCATTATCATTACTCTAACCTCATGCCCTTTCTCATAATACTATCAACCTATTTTCATTATTTGCATAAAAATTTGATTTCGTTCTTATTCAATGACCTAGAAAAAAGACCATAAATGTGTTACGTCCACATGACTTTCTCTATCGATTATTCGATTATATTTATGAAATCTTATTCTTCCACAGCAGTACTCCAAAGTTTTCTCTTATGATCTAAAGCATTCAATTTGTTCTTCTAACCCACCTTCATTTTAGTATGAAGAAGTTCTATTTCACTCATTTAGGTTTACTTACATTTGTTCCTGAGTTTCAGGATTGCAGTACAGTTCAGCGAACAGTAGGTAGAGGAAAATCCGCCCTCCCTTATTGTGCTTAAAGTTGAGCATCACCATTTTTCCCATTTTGTTCACATTAGTGGAGATAAAAGTTTGTAGATATAGTTTTACTATCTATTTACTAATAAGAACTGTGAGAATAGGGGAATACAGTAGTCTTTCATATGTTGTATCACCATTTACCACCTACTTTTTGTAACTTTTGACAAATGAAACTTAAATTTTGAAAAAACGGTTGCCTATTTGTATGCCTACTGCTAACTATATTGTCACCCAATTATCGGAAAGCCCTACCAACGACAGCTAAGAAGGGACCAGAGGCATCCGGCCCACACCCACCCATTTATCTCAGTCACTAGCTGAGGGGATGATTAGGGAAGTGTCACTGGTCGCTGGCCACCTCTTCCCCCTCCCCCTGCCGTCTGAAACCTTCGCGGTGATTCACTGAAACGAGAGACTTCTAGAAAACAGTGATACTCCTATAAAAAGGGCTGCAATGAGTGAGTTCAGTCAGTTCTTGGCGAACAGCGAAGCAGCACCGTTCTAGTGTACGGACGAGAACACTGTGTACGTGCATCGGAAGAGTGTACGTAACTGTGAGCGTGCAGTGGAACTGTAACGGACGAACTGGTGAAACGTAATTGTGTGCATTACGTAATTCTGTGTAATTGGCAAGTGTTCAGCTGTAAGTCGGTGGTAATAAAGAACATTTTTGAGTGGTGCAATTGGACTTTTCATTTCACGAACCCACAAAGTCACAATATTTAAGTTATACACAAGGTTTTTTTTTAAATATTAGAGTTGTCTCCATTAATGGCATTTTGTTTGTGAAACGCACTGGGCATGAAAGAGTTTAGGGTCGGGCGCTGTGAGATAGCTTCATACTCCGTCCTATTTATATAGTCAAAAGATAAAATAGTAAATAACGATTTCACATTTGACAAAGTTTAAATATTCAACCAACAAAAAGAAATAGTTCCCTGTTCAAAATATGTACTTAACATAAATTGTGTGTTTTAGCGGGTTCTATATTCTTTGTTAACCCTTTAATTGATGAAGTAGTTTAATACTTATGCCGCTCTTGTGCATAGCACTTTATAGACTGGCCTTCACTGGCGATAGGTAGTGGACTGGCCATCCATCCCTGAGTCCGAGTCTCAGCAACTGCAGTCAAATGTGCCTATGGTAAAGAATGGGTAGGGCTCACGTAAAATAATCTGTGTGATGGCATGCATGGATGTTGACGATGTTCACTTGACTGCGGTTGCTTGGATTTTGTCTTTTTGTACTAAAAGCACTACAATGTATTTGTAAAAATAATATAATATTTACAATTCAAAAGACTCACAGTTTTGTATGTATAACTGACAAAGGCCAGTACAATATTATTATAACAAAGAAACAAACAAAATCCAATTAAAACATTTTTAAGCTGAGTACAGCTGACTAGTAAGCCGAATAAACTGAGATCAAACATCCATTAAGATTTTGTTGGTGCCTTACAGTTTACCAATTATAAAAAAAGTTGTCCAGAATGAAGAGCACTTCAAAGGCAGAGTACTGGGTGTTGGTCACAATTAGAGAGAGGGTGATTTAACCTGGTGCTCGTACTTGTGACTCTCGCTCTGTACAACTAATTGGAAAGGCATGTCAAACAACACTGAGCAAATTAAGCGTAAATGAATGAGACAGTACGAGAGAGAACTCATGTCCAGACTACATTTTCTGCGTATTAACATATATTGAGAAAGAATTATAATATAGCTGATATAGTAATTTTAAGTATAATTTTAGCTAACTTAATTAATTTAAATAAAATAATTTTTTTGTAATTTATGTCCTTTAACTGTTTAAGTCATATCGGACGATGAATGGAATGGGTAAAATGATGATCAAATGGACTCAGGGTCCATGGAGCTTGGGTTGCCAACATTCGTCTTTGAAGATAAGGGAAAATCCCGGAAAAAAACCTTATCCAGCTAACTCACCCTGACCGAGATTCGAACTCGGGACCTCTTGAACGTGAGGCAGACTACGCTACTGAGGCGGGCTCTTTATGATGTTGTTAGCTAAACAGTCCATAATTCTACATTTGTTTCGAGATTACTTATCTGCATTTTAAACTTGTTGACATTAGGAATAATTGATTTTATTGTTAGTTTTACACTGCTATATTACTTCAACAATCGTGATCTCTATATTTCTCTTTCTGTTTATATCCATGACTTCCAACAATCTAAACAGCTGCGAGTAGGAATACACAAAACATGTGAGAATATTAAACTTACTGCATCAATAATCAATGAATGCTTATGCACTTTTATCTATCTAGTAGTTAATCAAATGTACGCAAACGGCAGAGTCAAGCATATCAAATTAAATTTAAAACTCCTATCTCTTACACATTTTCTTTCCCATATAGTTTAATATCAGTAGCATTATCAAACTACCCTGAAAGGGCTTTTTCTTCTACCTACATCAAGTTGAGTCATGCTTTTCTATAAATCTTCATTATAAGCCAATGGAATATAGAAAAAACTGGTTGCTGGTTACTGACCTTTAAGTTGCAAGCCTTTACCTTGACACTTGGAGAATCAACTGAAATCCTCTCTTAAATGAGAGGCAATTAAGAGACCCTAATGACTGACAAGGATAACGTATTAGAAGACTCTTGGATTTGAACGCCGTGCTGTTTAGGCAACTTCTACGACACACATGTACCTCATTACGTCCTTCCCCTTGAAAGGTGATACTGGCTCCGAGAAACTGACTCAGGGCAATGCGTTGAATGGAATAAGAATATTCAAATATAAACTAGAAATGACAACCAAATGGTTAGAAACAATGTATGAAGCACTAGTTGAATCCAAAATGCTGTATGCAGTGCAGATCTGGGGGGGGGGGCACAGAGGTAAACAAAACGGTGGATCAAAACTACAGAAGGTTTTGTAAATAGCTACTAGGCTTACCTAGATCAGCACCTAGGGAAGTAGCTGTAGTAGAATTAGGAAAGACAAGAAGAAATGGAATAATAATGGAAAGAATAATACAATTTTGGTATACGTGTTTGGTTAAATATGAAGGGGAAATTATGAAATTATGCATGAGACAGCAAAAAGGATTAGCGAATTAAACAGCTGGTTGGCAGAAATGTGAGAAATTATGGAAAAAATAGGAATGGGAGATATATGGAGATTAGAGGAAAGGAATACAAGCGATGTGGGTAAATTAGTAAAATGGAGAATAGAAGATATACAAAGACAGGAAATATGGGGAAGTATAGAAAATATGAAGTCATTACAATTTTACAAGCAAATAATAAGAAATTTGGGACGAGAAGCATATGTAGATTACTGCAATAGGCAAGAGAGAGAAGGGTTAGCTTGGATGAGAACAGGAACAATATTTCTAAGAGGGATAAGCGGTAGGGACAAGGGAATTTGTGAATTGTGTGGGGGAAAAGAAAGCATAGAACACTGTGTAACAGAATGTGAGGATGTTGTAATATGGATAAAAAAGGTTTGGGAAGAAAAATGGGAGAAAATAGAGAAGAGGATAGTAGCTATAAAAATGTTAACGGGCAGGGAGGAAAAGAAGGTGAGAGGTATTGGTGAGTTCTTGCAGAAAGTAAAAGAAAAATGGGCCAGAAATATAACAAAAATGTAAGGAAGGAAGAGGAGGGGAAAGAAAGGGACTAATTAAGTAAGCAAGGAGGTATGGAGTTTAAGAGCTACCTGGCAGAGCAAAGGGCCAGGGTGTCATGCAAGCCAAGGTAGCAACAAGGTAACGACAAATAAATGTAGCCAAAAGTTTTAAATTGTAAAATTTTGTAATATGCATAATAAATATGCCATAAATATCGTATAACATCCTCTGAAACGAACACTGTAGATGTAGCACAACAGATTACTTTTTTCACTTAGCCTTCTAAAGCTACGTTATGTTCGTGAATTTATCTGTAGTTTCCAGGATGTTAATGATTCAGAGTTTCCTTGAACCGGTGTCCTAGCTTGATAATTGTTGTTAAATAGTTTCAGATGTGCATTTTCCTTTCTACGTCAACTAGTTTGCTGGTGTGGATGAATCGGAAGATAAACTTTTCGTGATGATATGATAGCAGTTGTGTTCTTTTAGACAGGCAGTCAGGATAGGTCAAACAGATGGTTTCTTTTGATGGCGGACTTGCAGTACAATCTGCTTGGTTAACATTTTAATGTGTCTTGATTGGTAGCCACTTTTCTGTACTGTCTGTTTTACTTCTTTATTCTTGAGCAGGTCTTTAATCAGAGGTTCTGAACCTTACTATCAGATATTACCTGAGTGTTTATAGAAACCTGGGGAAACATACATTGTCCAGCACATTGATACCGCGAGCTACTGATGCGAAGTTTTTGATACCTGCACTATTGAGTTTGTTTACATTTGCTAGATGTGCTATTATGTCCCGTGAGAACACCTTGGCGGGACCAGTTTCGTAGCCTGTTGTTGACCGTATAGACTGACTGGTTTCGGTGGTGCATATGATAGGAAGTACGAAGTACGAAGTAAATACAGTACAGTACAGTACAGACGCATAACATAAAAACTTAAGAAAGAGATGCTGGAACAACCTCTTATTGTTGTTAAAGCACATCTGGCACCTGCTTAGTAAGTTGACCTTTACACTTTGCAGCTTCCTCTCACAAATGATAGAATCCTCCTGTCCAATGTTACTTTTAATTTAACTTAAAATGTGTGGATTTGATTTGTAAATTCTCTCTTAAAATAGCCCCTTCCTTTGATTTAACTCTGTGATTTTTATCTCTTAGGCACACAAATTGTGTTCCTTAATGAGATGCAAACTTTCATGTAGAAATACTTTGTCTGTCTCTCTTACTGTTTATCCCTTATGCAAAAAACATTCAGAATGAAAATGATTTCAGTGGCTAATCTGAGACGGATTCAACATTTACACTACATTACCATGAAACTATCATAAATATGTCGTACCTTAATAAAAACCATTATAACCATTTTTGCGTAAATAAAAGATTTTCAAAAACTTGTCCATATAAAGGATAGTTTAAAGTTGGAGTATATTCCTCCAAGTTTTGGAATCGAATCCTTTAAAGATGCTAAACTTATCACCAAATACCTATTTTATTGAATGTTCGCTTTTGAATTTTAGTGTTCAGAGACACTGGCACGGACACACACAGACACACACACACACACACACACACACACACACACACACACACACACACACACACACACACGCGCGCGCGCACCTGTACTCATTTGCAATTTTTTATTAATTAGGGCATCAAAACGTGCATTTTCGTCAAATCGTGATGTCAACGTTTTGCTTGGTATACTATTTGTCTACTTACTATAGATAAGTAGTAGAAAAAGTAGAAAGAATCAAGACAAGAATGGCAATAAAATTGGAATCAAAAGTAACAAATACAGCAAGGGACCAAACAGGGCTGAGTGAGATGTGAGAAAGAAATGAGTCCGCAATGAGAAAGAGGGAGAATGAGAGAGAGAGAGAGAGAGAGAGAGAGAGAGAGAGAGAGAGAGAGAGAGAGAGAGAGAGAGAGAGAGAGAGAGAGAGAGAGAGAGAGAGAGAGAGAGAGAGAGAGAGAGAGAGAGAGAGAGAGAGAGAATTGAAAGAGCACAATAAATATTTTCCTGGGGGTTTCCAATAATTAAATGCATGCTGGGAACGACTATTCTGTTCTTCGACGATCAGACTGTTTTCGAAGAAACGAAGATAGATTACTGAGAAATGTCAGTGAACTGAAAAATGGTCTTTTTTTGCTGTTGTTATTGTAATTTACGTCCTCCTACATTTAGTCATATCGGACGATGAGTGAAATGATGCTCAATGCGTCCGGGGTCCATGGAGCTTAGAGTTACCCAACATTCGTCTTTCAGGATAAGGGAAACCCCCGGAAAAACCTTATCCAGGTAACTCACCCTGACCGAGATTCGAACTCGGGACCTCTTGAACGTGAGCCAGACACGCTACCATCTGCGCTATCGAGTCGGGTGAAATATGGCTTGGAGACATAATACATTTCAACAGCCAAGTTAAAATTTGCTGTCCTTTAGTAAGAATCATCATCATCAACCTTCAGGATAGGCCAGATATGCCTGTTTCGGCTCAGAAGGGATCTTCCTAGCGTCTCCATGGTCTTTCAACATTTCTAATACCAACTGGTTTATACTGCAAGGCCTGTTTGGTGAGTCTTTCTTCTGGCATTCGAGAGAGATGGTCTTGCCATTTCAGTTTGTAGTCCCTGAGTTTGTCATTTAAAGTAAATATTTTTTAGTTGTTCTCTTATTGTTTCACTTTTAATGTGATCTTTAAGGCTACAGCCAGCTACGTACCTCAAAAATTTCATTTCAGCCGTTTCAATTATTCTTTTATCAGTTCTCTTCAAGTTCCAGGTCTCGGCTCCATAAGATATAACAGGCACTGCCATAGTTTTATAAAATTTTAATGTGGCATCTCTTCTTCTTTTGTTTTTCAATGTTCGTTTCATAGTGCCACATATATTTTGAAATTTATAAATCTTTTGTTTCAAATCTCTGTCACATTCATAGGAAATATAACATCCTAAGTAATTAAAATATTTAACTTGTTCTGGTATTTTGTTTCTGAAGAGTATTTTGGAACGTGTTAGGTATTTACCAATAAAATCCGTCACAATTATACTTTGACATTGTTTTGTCGAGTTGGTACAAAGCTATTTGTAATCTGTCTTCAGTATCTGCCAGAATGACCAGATCATCTGCATACAGGACTCTATTTAAGACTGTACGACCTAACTTAAAATCTACTGAGCTTGCCATTCGGCAACTGCTGCGCCGATATAAATATTAAAACGAGTTGGCGACATTGGGCAGACCTGTCTCACACCTAGGTTGATAGTTTCTGTCTTAAAACCATTATCCAGGCTAATAAAAGTCCCTGCGTACATTTTCTTTATCATTAAAATTAAATGTTGAGGATATACGTTTTCAGTCATTATATTCCATAGTTTTTGGCGTATAACTTTGTCAAATGTTGTTACGTAATCAACAAATAATATATGGGTCTCTAAATTAAATTCTGTCATCTTTTGTATTACTTGTTTTATTGTTAAGCCGCAATCAGCACAGGATCTGCCTTGCCTGAATCCGTGTTGTTCATTATTGAGTAGTGATTCAGTTATTATATCTTATCTTTTTGATAAATTTTTTGCTAATATTTTATAGGTTGTTTTTAAGAGACTGATTCCTCTATAAGTTTTACATTTATTTCTGTCTCCTTTTTTAAATATTAGCTTTGCTACAGCCATTTTAAATTCTTATGGTATCTGAGGGCTGGACATGAAAATATTTAAAAAATTGAGTAATCGTATTTTAATATTTTTTTATGCACACGTTATCAATTCCACATTAATTCCACATTAATTAGGAAGAAAAAAGATATAAAATGTAAGAAAGTTTTACATGAAGTAACAAATGAACAGGTTTACATGTAACCCTTAGAATATCAAATCAAGGATAGTATATAAAAATTGATTGCTGTTGAAAATATGTTTATTATGGTAACGTACAGAAATGTTAAAACTTTTTATTAAAAATTTTGATTTATATCCTCTAAGATACATTAAGAATCATTAAGATACACTGTCGTATCCATTAAATTTTCAAAACCCACCACAAAATTTTTACCTATTATGAGAATTGTGAAGTATGTTGTTTATCGCTTTTGACAGCATCTGTTCTTATCAGGAACAGGAAAATAGCCCAAGTATACTAGATATTAATCCTCATTACAAGAAACCCCATTCTCCACTGAATGTAAGACTATCTGTTGTTGTGGGTATTCATATTCTTTAATATGAGTAGAAAATTCATCTTTAGGGAGGGTTCACCTTCCTCTGCTTCAGAATCAGCCCTTGAAAGTGGTAGTAGCGCTGGCATCATTTTACCTTTTAATCTTTATATTTTAGTTTGAAAAATAGATCACTTGTGCAATTTCAGCTTTTAATTTTAAAGTATTTTCTACTTTAACGTATTGAACTATACTTGAAACATATTCTGTAGAAATAATCTAGATAAATATATGTGGAACATATTCTTGCACAAAATTCACTTTGTGAATTTACATGTAAACTGGCGATGTATTCTAAGGGATACATAATTTATGTGTCTTAATATAATTAATTCAGGTGAATGTGTATTATATTCTGGTCTACATAACATAGTGACTGAGTGAACTAAGATTTCATATACAGCAAAACAGTTTTAATTTCTATCTCTTGATATTAACATTATGATAAAATTTACTATGTTACAGTATGCATTCTTCATACAGGCAGCTATTTCGATGTTCTCGTTAGTAACTTGTAAGGCTTACAAAGAGTTCACAGATATCAATGCTGTACAGAACTTAATTCTAAGAGTATCCTAAGAAGTAAAGCAGAGGTACGGAACACAACATCTTGATTGGAGCTCATATTTTTACGTATTTACATGCTTTATTCCTTGATAGTTAAACGTATACGTGCAACCAATAAATTTATTTCACATTATAAGGAGTTCATTACGGTGGTTTTATTGTGCATTTACTAAATTCATATCCAAGGGGTTAGTACATATTAACTAATTTGTGCCTATTTATGCATATGCCTTACTTTCTCAGCAGTTATTTGAACAAATATTTCACTCCAATATTTAAGCAGAAGAAAAGGATACGCTCTGTTTGCGAAGTATTGTGCTTCTAAATACATAAAATTCGCCGAAAAATGAAAACGTATCTATAAAAAATGAGCACTTCCTGATATAAAAATATTCCGCTCAACAACTTAAACTAAGTAGCGTTTAACAATCAAGCGGAAAATTTGTAAAGTTTGATAGGGATTAATCTACATCCAAAGACAAAATAAAAAGAAATTATATTTAATCTAAAATTCTAATTGAATTAGGTCTGATAATTAAAAATATTATAGGTAATACAAATATTAACACCAAAGGAATCAAAAGATTCAAAGTAACATCCCCTGCGGCCGTTGCATCATAAAGCTTGATATACGAGGGCTGTTCAATAAAGAACAATCACAAATATTTTTGATAACGTACCTTTACTCATCCTCATAATTTTGATGTTCGTTCTCAAAATAGTCTCCCCTAAATGCAATGCACTTGTCCCAGCGTTTCTGCCAGTCTTCAAAGACATGCTGGAAACCATATTTTGAGAGATCCCTCAAAATCGCCTCCGCAGCCTTCACCACTGCTTCTGATGATGGATAATGCCTCCCACGAAGGCGTTTCTTCAAGTTAGGCAATAGAAAAATGTCACATGGGGCTACTTCCGGACTATAGGGAGGGTGAGGGATGCACTTCACGTTGATTTTTGCAAGATATTCAGCAACAACATTGGCAATATGCGGCATCACATCCATCCTGCTTCGGAAATATGGTCTTTCGCACATAATATGGAGTTGCAATGTTTTCAGGACATCCCTGTAGTATTGTACAGTTAAAGGTGTGTGTGATGGTACAACATGCTGATAAACCATTCCTTGAATATCAAAGAATGAGATAGCCATAAATTTTCCAGCAGAAGCAACCCCTTTTGCTGTTTGGGGGGTTGGTGATGAAGGAGATTTCCACACTGAGCTTTGCTGATTGCTTTCAGGATCAAAATGATGTGTTTCATCAGCAGTGATTACGTTTGATAGAAACTCCGGATCTTCCTCTAACATCAACTTTAACTGCATGTTACCTCCATTGCAGCGGTAGGCGATACTGAACATGTCTGAACTTGCCTGGTTCTCAAAGGCGGGAACCAGGAGTACCAACAATGAAACTACTACGGTGCGTTTTTTTACATTAAGATAATATAATGAGATGGAATTTTAGTGCGAAAAATTGTATCCGTAAAAATTTATGATCATTTATTGAACAGCCCTCGTAGTTTGTATTAATATTGAAAACGAAGTCGCAACAATAATATCTCCAAGAATTAAGAAGTGTCATTTTTACTTAACCTTTAAGCTTGTACTAATGTGCTGCTAATTGTAATTTCTGAAGTGTGAGCAGTAGGAATGGGAATATTACAGTCCCGAAATACAAGAGCACTAAATCTGACTTTGTTTGTTGGAAATTGAAAGAAGTATTGATGGAAATCCAAATCTTGTTAACAACAGTTGGAAATAAAGTACTTGCGAGTGTGTTAAAGGATTAAGTTTTATATTTGCATTTCCAGAATATTTTAAAATTGAATTAGATTTTTGAGATTGTAATTGTCGGTTTTACTTAACTGAAATAAAGCCATGCTATTTTTATACCATTATTATAATGTCGTGCAACAAGATGTTATAGATTACGCAACTTCTAAAAATAGCTGCTCATAGAAATATAAACACATTTTAAGTGTCAGAAAAAAAAAACTTTTCTTACAAAAAACGGTGAAAAATATGTGGGGTAAGGGTACCATATTTCGGATAGGTGCCTAAATTCGGATGGTAGATTTTCTGCTCAGTGAGCTAGTGAACTCTCTCAGAAATCATGTGAACATGTAGGAGTAAGTACCAGGTGAACACAGTGAACTTCTAGCCATTGTGCATGTGAAATTTCACATCACGATCAGAGTGCTTGAAGACCACTTTTCAGAGCGACCTCTTGAGCTTAAGTTAATGTCCTAAATCACGTAATTACTGCTTGTAATATGTTAGTAGATGTTACGCGGTACGTCCAGAAAGTAAGTTCTATTTGATAATAAACTTAAATTGTGTACGGATACAGAAAAATTATTTATTGCACAAAATTCTACAACTTTCAAACTACTTTTCCATATAACTGCCGAAATTTTGCAGGCGTTTGTCATAGCGAGGCACAAGTTTTTGTATACCTTCTTCATAGAAGTTTGCCGCCTATGTCCTCAACCAGTTGGAAACATTTTCTTTCAGCTCTTCGTCATTGTTGAAGTGTTGACCTCCAAGGAAAGATTTGAGGTGCAAAAACAGATGAAAGTCGCTAGAAGCGAGGTCAGGGGTGTGGTCAAACGACCCAGCCAAATCCCTATAGAATGTTTTTCGTCGTATTTGCAGTGTGTGGTCGTGCGTTGTCGTGAAGAAACGCAACACCTTTTGACATCGCAAATTTGCCAATAAATTTCAATCGGTTTCACTTACCTAGCATTCAGAAAACGAATCACAGATCTGATTTCACAAGCGGCGGGATTTTCAATCAACACCGACATTGTAAACAAGCACAACAAAGCGTACGTGGCTGACAGCGATCTCACAATGGCGCACGTTTCTTCTCCTTGACACAAAGCGTCTACTGCGCATGTGTGGAACTGCGATCGCAGCGCTGCAGCGGAGATAAATTGAAACAGAACTTACATTCTGGACGCCCCTTGTAGTTTATATACATTAACATTTGAAATTACTTATATCATGTTGAATCCAAGCTGTTATTTATCCAATATGGCGGAATTCTTAATTTCGTATAACACAGGGCATCGTAATTTCGGATACCGCACTACACTAGAACATTGTGCAAATCACAAGCAGAAAGAAATTGACAGTTTATTGACTACAGAAATCGGAAAAGAGTGCGCACTTGGTGAGAAGCTGGAAGCCGAACTGGCTGCATGCTATAGGGTTATGGATGATCGCTATTTAGGACTTAGAAAGACATTAGACGAATGACATTCCAGCTAGTTTTGATCAACAATGTAAAGCATCATTTGATTCGAGTAGTGGTACGGCTGGTAAAATGTGTCTCAGGGATTTTATGAATAGGCACTCTCAACTGGCTTATCGCACTACACAAAGGTATCCGAAATTAGGCACCATTTTGGTAACCTAATCCAAATTCTCTTTAATGGTTTTCTTATGTAATATATAAATTTACTTTCTAAGACATTTTTTTGATTAGAGCGTCACGTCCGCTGTCGGCGATGCTGCGACTACGGCCACTGCGTCTCCACGTGTACAGCTCTTCCGAGATGCCACTACTGTGGGTCACGGTGCCTCACCACCGAGTGCAGGAGTCACGATCTACGGCACCGACGCAGATACTGTGCAACCTGCAATGGCGTAGGCCATTTCACAGGTCAGCCACAGTACCCACGCTACCCCAGATCGAGGCATCCAACTCAAGGCAACACAGCGACGACCAGGGAAGATATACCTCGCTCACCACCTACATCAGCAGCAGCACCTACCCTTCCTCAAGAAGGCCTGAGGGAAGCCCTTCAGGAACTTCGAAGGGAGGTGGAGAACATCGGAACCCAGCTCACCTCTCTAGAGAGCTCCATCACAGCTACGCAGTCCTCCAGAGAAGAAATCCATGACCTCCACTCGGAGGTGCTCAACATTGCACCACGCCTTGGACAACTTGAAGAGACAGTCACCGCAAGCATCACAGGACGCCACTTAGAGCAGACCAACCAACTTAGAAAGATAACAGCAATCGTCCAACGAACGTTCTGTAGACAACACATCCGAACTCCAAACTCGGCTAGATCTGGCACAATAACATCTGTTGCAGCTCCACAACAATAATAGTTCATCATATGTGAAGCGAAAGCTCTCACGGCTGGAGGAGAGTCACAGCAACACCGACGCCAAACTAGACCAGCTTCTGCAAATGCTCCACCGCCTGGTTGATCATCACCTGCAAGCAACACAGAACTTCCTACTGTCTGCCTTCGTGAACGCGCAAGGAGACACTTTGCTCCCAATCCCCAACAATAATCATTCCCAAAATTAAGTACGCATAATCCCCTTCGGGCCATCCTCAGGACTTTGGTCATGGTCATGGCCAAGGAATTTAACTTCTATGCGCTGCAGCACATTTTACGTCAGCACTTAAATATACGTTAATATCGAAGGTGTTAATGTAGGACTCCACAATTGGCAGGAGATACCTATCGTCCCTTACCCCTTTTCTACTTTACTACAAATGCTGTTTTTGTTATAAAAACATTTTTTGACTAAGGGACTGTAAGCTAATATGAATAAGAACGTTGTCACAGAATTTTGTGTCTTTTGATGTACTATAACATGTAGAATACCCTAACATAGAAATTTTATCCAAAATATGGCATCCTTACCCTAATTGTTTATTGCAATGAAGACGATTTATACTATAATAGACTGATAGCAAATAAATAATAATTATTTAGTACCTGTGTTGAAGAATTTATATTTAATAACTTTAAGCTTATGAATGTGAAAAAGTAAAATAATGCATTTCATTTTATATACATATTGTAATATCCCTCGCTGCCAGGCACTATACGGGATCTTAATTTTTACTGAATGCTGAAAAATGTATTGCATTCACATCAAAAACTGTTACCATTTTTGAGCTGGCGAACGAGAACACATTACTCGGGGGTTTCACTCAGAGGCTTAATATACAATTCAGAACAATATTAAAGACAATTTCACAATCACTATTTATATTTATTATACCTTAAAATAATCTTTTACGGTGTCCAGCGTCGTCCATCTCCTCGGTTGTCCACACACCACCACGCTTAGTCACACACACACCATAGCTACCACGAGCTATTCCAACAACCGCTCACACACCCCAACATACAACTCTTCATACACAAATAACAAGATGGGCGACGTGCCAATAACTCAATACATCATGTACAAATAATGCAATACCTTATTTACAAATTCCACAAGGGCTGTTCCATTAATTTATTTATTATTGTTATTTACATGAGTGGATTCAAGGGAGCAAACAGTAGTTGGAACAGCCTATTACGTAACAGACGGAAGGAGACTACTCTAATAAACTCAAGATAATCCACATAATTAACCTAACAAAACCCTACATTTCCCTCCCCTCTAGAAAAAGACGAGCCCCTGCTCGTCGGACTAATAGCAAACAGCAAAACACACAAAAGAAAAGCACTAAGGGTAGCCCCTAACCTATCATTAGAAAACACAAACATGAAAAGTACCCATAAATGAATTCCTGAGAGGCCCCTCCCAATGAGTCACGATGCATGATGTTGTCTACACCACTAGTCCCAGAGTCCACCGAACCAACCCTCCACCACTGGAACACTGATGGAAGTCACAGAGACGCAGCACGACGATTACAACCATTTGGAGTAGCAGACCGACCCTGAAGATGAAAATTGGGCAAACTGGTGGTTACCGCATATGGCACATACCTGATGTCACAGACAGTTCCAAACATAGGGGACGAAGAAATTCATATAAATAAAATTCCATCACTTCAAGTTTTGCTTGACTTTTCAGCAGCTCGATCCCTCCTAGTAGTGAGCCTAGCTTCATTGAGCAAAATGGACGTCCAGCTTCTAGACTTGGCTGCTTATGACTTAGGTCACCTCAGCATATGTATCAAGCTGATGTCACAGACAGTTCCAAATATAGGGGAGCCAGCAAGCTGTGCTGCTCTCCTGCTGCCACACACCTGTGGGGGACTGGCCACATCACCCCACGACGAACTGCAAAGGTAACCAACTTGCTGGAATTGTGGTCTGCCATACTGATGAAGTGACCCCTGTGGTCACTCCTGAAACTTTGAGGCATAGCCAGCTTTACTGCCTCTGGTACTGGTGCTGCCGCGTTGCTGCTGCTACCTCTCCTGCTGCAACTACTGCTTCTGCTGGTAGGTGAGGGTGGCCGGGGCTCTTTGCTAGCTGCAGACGACGACACTCTTCCTGGGTCTCTCCCGCACAAAACTAAACAATTATACAATTAACAATGGACAAGTATAACATAAGGCTACCCATAGTTAAATATAATTTTGGAGGGAAATGTAAGGGGGTAAATCAAAAGTGACAATAACATAAAAACAACAAAACAAAATTATAACATGAAGTGTATCCGGATACTAAATACACTTTTGAGATGGCCATCTCCACACACTCATTCACACAACAAGACTCCTAAAATACTACAACTGGGATAAAAAGAAACTAAGAAAGTTCTTCATCCAGGAACTGCCGTGGCGGTGAAGAGAGCTCAACCCTGATATTTAAAAGAAAAATCTGAAACAAAGCACTAAGCATCTTAACAGCAAATGAAATAACACTTCAGTGACTGGCCAGTGACAAAACTTAATACCCATCCTAAAGCATCTTATAACTCAAACCTCCTCGCACTAGTGAGCGCATCACAGCGGTTTCACTAGGCGTCACTCCAGTACTGGGGTCGCTCCCAGGTGCGCAGCGGCTTCCTCAGGGACGACTCCTCTTCTACAATGTGCTGCAGTCATGACGGTGCTCACATTGGACTCGAATAACCACTAGGATGTGGCGGCTGGCTTCGCAGCTGGGCCACACACTATACTGCTACTTCGATAAAGATGGTACATGAGTAAAACACTGAAACAGTCACGATAAAACGTTAATAGCTCTGATATAAACGGAATGGTTGGCACGGGATTCCCGGGAGAACATCATAAATAATCAGAAATATGAACAACTAAGTGGACTTAAGCAAATGACGAAATGGTAGTCACACAAGAAGTTAAACAAAATATGCATCAATAGAATTATATGTAAAGCATAGCAAAGCATCATTAACCGAGTTTATCAGACGATGAACTGACCCTGAGAGAGAAAAAAAAAATTAAGCACGATAAGGGCCAGTAGGATCGTGATACGGGAAGATGCGGGAAACATGGATGGACTGTAACTTAGCCCTAGGAGCATTCGGTCGACGTACAACATAAGTCACAGGTGTGAGCTTCTTCACAATTTCAAACGGGCCAAAATAGCGGTGTAGGAGCTTGGTACATTTGCCTCGTTTCCTAACGGGGGTAAAAGCTTTAACTAATTGACCAACATTAAAGGACACATCTCGATGTTTGGCATCATACTGAGACTTCTGTTTGATCTGTTGCTTGTTGATGTTGTGGATGGCAAGCTCACGGGCCTTCTGGATGTCCTCTAAAGTCTTCCGGACGAACAAGTCGTTAGTAGTAGCCTGTAACTGAACTTCATTAGGGAGAACAGGCTCTCGTCCATACATCAGGAAAAACGGAGAAAACTTGGTCGTCTGCTGTACAGAAGAATTGTAAGAAAATATAACATAAGGCAACACCGTATCCCAATTACGCTGATTGTCATCAATAAAATGGCTCAACATATTAACTAGTGTGGCATTGAAACGTTCCGTGAGCCCGTTCGTCTGTGGATGATAAGAGCTAGCAAAGTTAGGAGAAATAGACAGAGATTTTAGTAACTCCTGCGTGACCTGGCTGAGGAACACAGTACCCCGATCGGATAGCAATGTCTCAGGAGCTCCATGACGACAGACGACATTCTGTAAAATAAACCTGGTGACATGAGGAACAGTAGCCGCTGGAAGCGGAGCAGCCTCGACCCATCTAGTGGCATACTCGGTGCACACAATAATGTGGCGGTTGCCAGTGGATGACCTAGGAAGAGGGCCCAAAAGGTCAATACCCCAACGTTGACCTACAGCTAAAACAGGAAGAGGTTGAAGTAATCCTGCGGGCTTCAAGTTCTTAGGGCCTTTACGCGATTGGCAGCTCGGGCAGGTCCTCACAAAATGTTCGATATCTTTCTTCATGCCAATCCAATAGTATCTGGAATGAATCTTATTATAAGTTTTGGAAAACCCAAGGTGACCCGAAAGTGGATCATCATGACAAGAGGTAAGAATCTCATGCTTCAACGACTCTGGAATCACCAGTAAATGCAGAGGACCCGTGGAACCAGCATTTTTCCTATATAAAGCACCAGATTTAAGAGTATAGGTGGCAGTTTGGCGCAGAAGCTTCGGAGTAGCATTAGTGTCGTCCACTAAGGTATCCATTAGAGGACGCAGCAGTGGATCAGCTTTCTGTTTCTCCGCAACTTCTATAGGAGAAAGTAAACAAGTTAATACATCATCCAATTGCTCCACTTGATGATCCTGGGGTTGCAGCACAGGAAACCTAGATAAAGTGTCTGCATCGTTATGCTTTTTACCAGATTTGTAACAGATAGTATAATCAAACTCCTGTAGTTTAAGGCTCCAGCGAGCCAGACGCCCTGTAAGATCTTTCAGATTATTTAGATAACACAATGAATGGTGGTCAGAAATCACATGAACTTTATAACCATATACAAATGTTCTAAAATGTGTGAAACCAAAAACAATAGCTAGGAGCTCCAACTCTGGAGCACCATAATTACGCTCACACTTGGACAACAATCTAGAGGCATAAGCAACAGGTCTTAACTGGTCGTTTACAGATTGCAACAAAACACACCCTATGCCTACACCACTAGCATCAGTGTGGAGCTCTGTGTACGCTCCAGGAGTATAGTGTGCTAATACCGGTGCAGAAGTCAGCGCATCCTTCAAGGCCTGGAAAGCATGCTGTTGGTCAGATCCCCAAACAAAATCACAGTTCTTTTTAGTCAATTGTGTTAAAGGAAGGGCAATGTCAGCATAACCTTTCACAAACTTTCGATAAAAATTGAACAAACCAAGGACCTTCCTGACATCCCTGACATTCTTAGGCTGAGGTAAATTTTGAATCACAGTTATCTTGTCTGAGTCTGGAGATATTCCCTCATTAGAGACTTCAAAACCCAAAAGTTTGACACGGTTCATGGCAAAGAAACATTTCTGCGGTTTCAATTTAAAGTTGAAAAGCACCAAACGCTGAAAAACAGCCTCTAAATTATCCAGTAGTTCCTCAAAAGAATGAGCATAAACAAGGATATCATCAAGGTAAGCCAGAGCTTTCTTAAATTTTAAATCACCTAACAACTTTTCAGCAATGTAAGAAAAGAAACGGGGAGCATTGGCTAGTCCAAAGGAAAGTCTTTCAAATTCAAATTGACCACTGTGGCAAACAAACGCCGTGAATGGCTTGGCGTGCTCCTCAAGGGGGACCTGAAAATAAGCAGAAAGAAGATCCAACGAGCAGAACCAGGACACTCCATGCAATGAGCTAAGCAAGTCGTCGATGATGGGAAGTGGAAAAGATGATGGAATGGTCACCGAGTTAAGCTTCCTGTAGTCCACACAAAATCTGGTCGAGCCATCCTTTTTCTTAACTAGCACCACAGGAGAACTCCACGGAGACTGAGAATCCCTGATGATCCCAGCATCTTTCATCTCTTGAACCTGCTGATCGATGATTTCACGTTGCTTGATAGGAACTCTATACGGGCGCTGCTTAATAGGAGTTGGGTCAGAAACCTGTATATCAAATTTAGCAACATTGGTCATACCTAAATCCTGCAAGGTGGTTGCAAAAACATGAGAATATTTCAATAAAAGAGCATGAAGTTTATCTTTCTGGCTAGAAGACAATTTATTATTTACATTAAACTGAAAGTTTGGTGCTTCCAAGGGCGTGATATCCTGAGGCGAGATTGAATGACTCTGAACAAAAGCAACATCTTGGACATTAGCTAAGGTCGTGCGAGAAAACAAAGTCTTAGGCTCTGGTGATGCATTTTGAACAGGCACAATATAATCTTGTCGGGGTGAGCAAACCATTTGAGGAATGGATATCTGTTTCTTTTGCAAAATACCTGGCACAGGCTCAAACATTACATCACAATCAATGGGTGAAGAAAGTTCTACTGCTACATGACAAACCGAAAATGGAGGAATCTGGACATCTTCTTTAACAAACACTTTGTTTGCTGGTTTAGTAACATCACCCTCAGTAAACGGCACTACAGCAATATCTGACATGGGGAGTTCTGTGTTCTCTACCATAGAAATATGACACAACTTGTCATCTACATGAATCACAACATCATTTTTAACATAATCAATAATAGCTTTGTGTGCAGACAAAAAATCATTACCTAAAATCAAGTCATGTGCTAGCCCTTTTACAACAAGAACATCTTCCTGAAAGAGACAGTTATTAATTGAAAAATCCAAAGGTAGGTGGTATGCAGCATTCAAAAGCTTGTTTCCAGCAGTTCTAAGTAAAATATCCACAGGCTGCAATTTAGAAATATCAGATACGTGTACAGCATTGACAATACTGACAGCACTGCCAGTATCGAGAAGAACCTTCACAGGGGTATTATTAATGGACCCTGAAACTTGTAAAACATGGCCAAAAGGTAAAGTTGAACTTGACGACTGATCAGGCTTGCTGTCGTGATGAACCTCTGCTACCGTGGCCTGTTTGAGGCACCGCGCTGAGCGTTTTTT
Source organism: Mantis religiosa (assembly GCA_030765055.1). NCBI lineage: Eukaryota > Metazoa > Arthropoda > Insecta > Mantodea > Mantidae > Mantis > Mantis religiosa. The sequence continues at coordinate 53,433,744 of CM060954.1, forward strand.
GAACTATAAGCATCTGAAGATTGCCTGCAAAAACGTGCTATGTGACCAGGTTGGTTACAATTATAGCATACAAAGTTAGCAGTACGTCCACCATTGGAGCAGTTACCAGCTTGGCGGGGAGATGACCTCGTTACTGGATCAGAATTAGCAGGAACCTGCAAAGATTGAAGTTGATTGGCTAAACGGTCCATTTTGGCTGCAAGCTCTGACATCATATCCTGAGAAGGTGCTGGTGATGGCGACGGGAGTGAGAAACACTCTGACGCTGCAACAGAACGGCCAGGTGCAGAAACAACTGGGTATCCAGGTATGGACAGCGGCACATTACTATGCAGTTGATTAGACACCAGGTGTTGTCGGTTCTGGATGTAGAACTCAGCTTTATCAATGCGCTTAATAGCTTGCAAAACCTCCTCTACGGTAAGCAAATTCAAAGGTAAGAGAAACTGGACATACTGTGGTTTCAACCCTTTATACAAATTCTTAATTTGCTCTGGCTGAGACATAAAAGAATTTACTTTATCACACAATACTAGCACATCATAAATGTAGTTAAGCACAGGCTCAGAATCACGCTGAACACGTTGGCGAAGTTGGATCTCATACACATCATCCTGGTGAGCTACCTGAAAAGCTGTAAGAAAAGCATCTTTCAAAATAAACCAGTCGTGAGCGGGACACCTATGGCAAAACGTCTTGTACCATGCTACAGCAGTACCTTTAAGATAGCATGGGAAAAACTGCAACTTTTGAGTACTGTTCCATGCATTAGCACGAGCAACCATTTCAAAATTAGTCATAAAATCGTTAACACATTCATTAGGAGCAGCTGAAAAACAAGATGGTTGTATAAAGGTTTGAGAAACAGGTTTTATTGAAGCCATCGTGTTAGTGATGGTAGATTGTACCGCAACCAGAAGGTCAGTATTCTGTGCAATAATTCCGGGGGGTGACTGATCAGGCACCGAACTACGTTCATCAGGCTCGACATCTGTGCCGACAGAGGATGTATGTACATTGGTGTTATTCTCCACAAAATTTTCCATGGTGAAAGAAAAGATAACGATGTACACATGCAAAATTACTACAAAAATCACTGATAGTGACTACTATTCGTAATAGAACACAAGATTTGAAATTCCTGCAGAAATAGCAACACGGTGAGAACACAATACGTGACTGAATAACACTAGCACTGCACAAAATGCTGCAAAGAAAATCCTGATTATTACAATGCAAATGGAAATGAAAAACCATGCAAAAAGATAGATCATCAACGTAAAATTTCTAACTGAGCATAATCGCAAACAGAACCACAAGGATTAAGCTCAAAAAGCACTGCATTTCCTGCACAAAACAAAAGAACATGTTAATACGTGAACAAATAATGCCGGGGTGACGTCACTACCCAAGTTACTTATCATAAGATGGCTACCGCCGTCCTACGCAGAACTGAAATTGAACGCAATTAATGAAATATATATCAATAAAGTACATTTACACTTAAACTGATGCTAAAATGAACAAACACGGCGCCTCCACCAAATGTAATATCCCTCGCTGCCAGGCACTATACGGGATCTTAATTTTTACTGAATGCTGAAAAATGTATTGCATTCACATCAAAAACTGTTACCATTTTTGAGCTGGCGAACGAGAACACATTACTCGGGGGTTTCACTCAGAGGCTTAATATACAATTCAGAACAATATTAAAGACAATTTCACAATCACTATTTATATTTATTATACCTTAAAATAATCTTTTACAGTGTCCAGCGTCGTCCATCTCCTCGGTTGTCCACACACCACCACGCTTAGTCACACACACACCATAGCTACCACGAGCTATTCCAACAACCGCTCACACACCCCAACATACAACTCTTCATACACAAATAACAAGATGGGCGACGTGCCAATAACTCAATACATCATGTACAAATAATGCAATACCTTATTTACAAATTCCACAAGGGCTGTTCCATTAATTTATTTATTATTGTTATTTACATGAGTGGATTCAAGGGAGCAAACAGTAGTTGGAACAGCCTATTACGTAACAGACGGAAGGAGACTACTCTAATAAACTCAAGATAATCCACATAATTAACCTAACAAAACCCTACAATATTATAAAGTTTCTAGAAGATACATTTCTAGATGACACAATTTGAATACAAATAAATGGTGCTTCTTATAAGGGAGCATAAGTTTAAGGGTTAATTAGTAGGTTTTATTGTATTATGCACAAATATGAAGACTTGCATATCTGGAAAAATAAAGAAAACTGTAAAGAAGCTTTGACTAGGCGTGAAAGGCAATGCAAATACAATTCAATAAAGTAATAACTGTACGAATGACATAATTAGAAGAGAAAATTGAGCAATGAACATGAAGACAGAAGAGAAAAGAAAAAATAGATGTAGAGAGTAAAGTGCTGAGAGCAGTAGCAGGATTTACCATAGTAGATCAACAGACACATCTGAAATCAATTAAACATATACGACTTAAACAAAAACAAAATAAACAAAAATAATAAGTACCAACTTATACTAAAGATGAATATGAAAGGAATACCAAATGTTATATTTAATTATTTAACCAGAGAATACAGCCAAGTAGGAGGACCAAAAAGAAAATAACGTTAGAAGTGTAATATAGCACATTTGACTTCTCATGAGTTAATTAAATATGTATAACATCAGCTAAAATACATCTGAATTGTAAACAACTAGCTCTCATCTGATGCTCCTGTTGTCTATTATTTACACGGCAGAATGTCGTGTTGAAAGTCTTTCACTTGAATTCCTTTACCATTAGGAGTAATTAGATTAAAAAGAAAAACTGTCTGGCCATGACGTGCAGAGTGGTATACAGTGGTAGAAAGAAGCACTTACATAAGATGTTTAGAAACGATTGCTTATGCTGATAGTTCGTTTAGCATTATACTTGCTATTAGATTTAATGTTACCTTCAAGATATTAACACAGTTTCGCACTTCCTTATGTGGAAATGGACCTGGTTCCACTCATACGAGGATCGAGCCTAGAACATCCTAATGTGGTTGGCACTCCATAACACTTACAACAACATTCTTTCAAAAATAAGGTATTTATCTAATACTTCCATAAACGTTGCTGTTTAAATCAGGAGGACCACTACACCAACATTACCGCTTTACGTCACTAATCCTAGAAACACACTAAAACATGAGAAGAAAACAGAAAGGAGGGAAAAGAATTCCCCTACCGACTAGGGAAAGCTATGAAAACGTAAGATCTGAGTACAGTCGATGGTAACTGAACCTACAACTACCCGAATGCGAGTCTCACACGTTACTGTCGTGCTAACTTACCAGTAAAAATATTATACAAGTCAAATGACATAGAACGTCTGTTTATTTCTGTAATAAGTAAAAATTATTTCATTTTGAAGGTCAGTGTTTTCATGCCGCAACTGGGGTCGTAGACTAGGGGAGAGGATATGGTAATTCATGAGCAGGGAAGAAATAGAGTGTGGGAGGGTGAGAGGGAGAGACTAGAGCCCTCACTGCATTAATTAATTTTATTGCATTTGAAGCGCTTTTCATTAGACCTTACTTTACCTGCAGGATTGTGACACATCGCTGAGTTAACAGCTGAACTATAGGGAGGTGTCCACAGATAATCTAACCTGAGGGATTACGAACGACCGACTGACCTACTGATTCATTGACTCCAGATATTTTAAACGCAGTTCTATTTTCGGCTTTATTGCCGGAAAATGAAGTGTGAATTACTATATAATATTGATTTGCTACAGCTATTGGTTTGAAGACCTAGATTGTTCCCCAAAATCGCTTTCCGAAATGCTAATAGGTATGTGCTTTAGAATAAAATGCATTACCATAGCAACACTACATTCATATTAGCAATATATTGTGGCTGCATGGGGGACTTTCTTTAGAATCGTGGCACCTGCTTGTCATTTGTTACTTTGCCTTAGTTGGGAACTATACTTGCTCTGAACTTTATTGAATTTAAAAACAAAAAGCAGTGCTTGGTGGTATTGGATAAATGTTTTTCGTAATAATCTTAGCTCAGTATTACATTAGTAACGCTATAGCCAGCAACATAAGGCGACTTTAACTGCAGATTTTATGACTATTTGACTTAGACAAAATGTTTAGTTTATTATAGACCTTATAAGGTTATGAGATAATAACCATTAAAGCTTTTGGACTAATTTCATCAACTGCTATGCTATCTCGTTTTGCTTTCAATTACTCTGTTAGTTAGAGAAGGTGTTGCCTACCATTTAAAATGTTAATATGAAATTTTACTGCGAATATATGTTTTGGGGGCTCTCTAAATAAAACAGATCTTTCAGAAAAGATTCATGCGAGTGTGAAAAGTATAGTCCCCCCAAAATACCATACGTTTAAAAAATAGAAGATTTTGCTTCAAATATTTTACGAAATGCGACCGAAAGTTTTAAAAAATGTTCTGTATATTTTAATGGAACAGGTGAAGTTGGAGGAAATAACCTTCATATGTTTTAACTTTGTTTTAAAGTCGGTATTTTTATTTATTAAATTATAATACTCTGAATGTGGATCAAAACCGTTGCAATTATTTATTGAGCTTAAATAAATACAGCATCTCTTCATTAAAGCACCTACAGCTTTAGTTTATTGTTATAAACTATATTTAAGCCAACTATAATCACAAAATTTAAATTTAAGTTCCGCATTAAACTACTGTTACTTAATGTTGAACCCAAACTACTACTAGCGATACAAAATTTCTATAAATTTTTGTTGAATCAAAGTTGTTGCGGGACGTCTATATTATATTCTATGTTTACCAGAGCAACCTTCTAAGATTTAAAACCTGTTTCTTTTGTTCCTTTCTGTAATTTCAGAAAGTTAATGAGAAAACCATACTTTAAATATTTCCATTGCATGATACTACGGAATTGTGTTTTAAGTTTTTTTTATTACAATTTTGCATTTGTTTGGAAAATTTAAAAAGTTTTAGCAGCCCTTGGTGAGATTGTTGCTCATTGGAGACTGTGGTAAATGTATTATGTGGATTATTTATTATTATTTAATTATTTGTAAAATACAATGTGAACTGTGAGACATGCAATAAACTATATAAGCAGCATTAATTATTCTTAATTAGAATTTAAGATGCCAACTGACTGAGTTGCTGCGGTTGGGGGATGACGCCTTCCTAATTCACCTTTTTGACTCTCTTATATTTGTCCAGGAGTTCGATGAGTCTGCTGGCACGAGACAGTAACAAAAACAGCAAAATGTAACAATAAAATAATAATAAAATAAGTAGTAATAATAATAGATGCTGAAATAATAAAATTTTCGTTTATTAACGAAGATAATTCTCACATCAGCGGGTCTGTGCACCGACTTTTGTCCCACAGAACTTCTTTTACATGCCAGTAAATCTGCAATTAAAAAGGCGTATACCTCTTTTAAGCACACTTAAAGGCAACGTTTTGGGTCTGGCTTGAATTCACATCCTTGACTATAGATTAGTAGTTAACCGAATGACCCACCCACCCCGAAATTTTGTCACAGCTGTTTCAGCCTAGACATAGTTTACGTAGAACAGCAATAACTAATTATATTATTTACTTCTAATAGTGATTAACTAAAATACCAGGACTCAAAGTACTACAATAATATACGGCGGTGGGTGAGGCTCGTATTCAGGATCTTGCGGTTCGATTCTTGGTTAGCAGGGCGAATACTCAGATGGCGTCTTCTACTACGGATCGTCTCTCTCCCTCTCTCTCTCTCCTTCTCTCTCATTTCCTAGCATTTCCCTCTCTCAAGTCACACATCGACTCCGAGGTTGTGTGTCGGTCGACGGCGGGCAGATGGCATAGGGGCTTCCGATTTGGAACATCTCGGCTTCTACTGAAAGTGATCGTTCAAACCCCAAATATTGAATTGATTATTGCTGCGTGGGACTCTATGAGCCACCCTCCAGTGGTTTATTCGTTTCGTCACCGAGCGTCCCCCGCGCCCCGGCCTAGTGATCAGGCCTCTAACTTTCAGGACTCATTGTCTCTGTCGTCTGCGTTGCCAGGTAACCCTTACGCCTCCTGGGATTCTTTCTCCTCGTCTGTTCCTCCCTTCAAAGTCGTGGTTATAGGTCCCCTTCGTTACTTAATATTTCCTATCCTAAGATATTGAAAGTTGCCATTGGGGAATGTTTTATCTAAATGGATTTCAGCCTCGTGGACAAACACAAAAAATTCCTTATAAAAGGTTATAAATAAATTAAAGTAAAATAAATTCCTTAGGGAACTTAATGTCCTTCTGGCATGTTGGTTGACATGGTAACTCGTTCAGCAAAACAACAACATTGTAGATTCCTTGGTTAAAATCCTGGCTATGGCATCCAATGTCCAGTTAGGTTCTATCCAACCAATTAAAAACTTGGTTATATGGCAACCAAGGTTGAGCAAGTACGCGCACACACACTTCTTGTGGCAAACTGTCCTCCCTGTTTCAGTCCGCTTGAGCAAACAATTTCCTCACTGGACGTTCCCTTTTTAATTTAGTTAAAAAGTTTCTCCACTGACCCCCCACTAAGGAAATAAAAATGTTTAAAACCAGAGATTTTATATTTTCAGCTCCATTACCATGGTAGCAAACCTGAAATAAATTATCGTGAAGGTAGTGGCATAATAATTAGATATGCTGACCACGTAGGCATGGCGCTGTCCACAAAAATTAGATCACCATTCTGGCGCGGAATCTTTGAGGAAACCTTTGCTGACGGAAGTGTATCACACAAAGCCAACAACCCGTGACACAGGGGAGGCAAAGCTATAGAGTCGAGAATCGTTTGCCATGCCACCCCCTTCTCTACCCTCCCATCCTCTTTTCATGCAGTCCCTGGAAATAACTGTCATCTATTTTAGAGATAAAATCGTAATTGAATCTGGGTTGACAGCAGATTTGCACAGGGCGATGCTACTCTTTGTGGTGCGGAGTAGTTTGGTACGGGGTATGAATAAAGGCGGAGGTTTGGGGAGACTCAAGGCGATGTGATGATGCTTGCCCTTGTAGCATATCGCCCCCACGTGTGTTTAATGGTGCGGTAATGTCCCTCACGTATAGTGCGCGAACTCACGAACCACAGAATGGATTCTCACGCCAACAGCGCTCTGCACCTTCTACAAAAACGTTCATCGCCAATTACTACACCGATATGAAACTATTAAGCCACGTTTTAGGAAAACCACAAGCAATTTCTTGCAAAGACAGGATATTATTGCAGAAAATGGGAAATGTTTGACTTTGCGGTATCTTTGATGACGGAAATGAATGTGATTCACATGAAAGTTTCCGGATTTGAATCTTTGGGTTTTTCTTGGCTTTCCCGGGCTTTATAGTTTGGATCAATATTAGGTACGATTAATGGCCAACGTGCCATGGTAGCTCAAAGGCTTAGAGCGGCTGGATGGAGACCACATGGTCCGTGGTTCAAATTCCGGCTATGGCATTGAATTTTTCAGTCTACCCTTTCATAGTGCATCCTGCACACGGCTAGTGTGAAATAATGATGAATGCTGGGGTGGTTTCTCTTCCATTATTATCATTTATTAGGATTACAGGACCAAATGGCGATATTCCTTGATTTAATAATTTTAGAATTATTGATTATACTGACAATATATTTAAAAAAAATGTCCAACTGTTGCCACACAAAAGAAGTAATATAATTAACATTTATTTTCCTTTTTACAGTAAGAGGGTTAATTAGATTAAATTCAAATAAGTATATTGACTAGGCCGGAAGAGATTGTTTTGGTCCACATTTTGTTTTACTAAGATCAAATATGCTAGGTTTTTGACGTGTGTTTTGTAGAGGTTTCTTCTTCTGTCATTGGTCGAGACTGTCCAGTCAGGACAAGCCTCCGGGTGAGCCTCAAGACCCAAGGAGTTAGGAAGTTGTGAGTAGGGTCGGATGTGTTCGAGCTGAATATGTTAAGGAACCCGACAATATTTGGGTTCAAAATTTAGATCTGCACGACTTTCCACTTATCTCCTCGTTTTAGGGAGACTGTAGAGCTAAGGGCTGAAGGCCATTCAGACTGAAATGATAGATTACCTGAGTTAGGTTTAACTATAAAGGTTTTTGTAAAAAAACTTTAAAAAAAGTTGAGGTTAGAGTGTGATAACCCAGGAAGACTTCTTTTCTTTAGCGACATTACGAGTACAGAAGTTAGAAGAACGTGTTGTGAATTCTTGTTATTTGACAGATAAAACTGTTACTGAGAGCAGCACGTAACGAACTTGCTTCTGGGGTAGCGTGAAAATCAGTAAATATCTAAACTGCTTCGTCAGATCGGAATTAAAGTTGTATATCCAGTTATTTTGTACTGATGCTTAATAAATCCAAGTACATTTGCTTCCTCTCTTCTCCTATCTACGAATTCCTGAAGTAAATAGCGCAAGTATCAAGTTTTACCCAAAAATTCTATAATGCGAGTTGTACTGGATATTATCTGGAGTACCCCTGAATACAACAACAATTCTGATGTATTGCATTGGCATGCTTTTTTATGATAACTGTTCTAAAACCTTCTAAAATGTTTATTCTTTTATCCGCCACAATAAGAAAAAGAACACATCATTACGCGATGCTTTTGTTACTGAAAATAGATTCCTTAATGTTAGATATTAATAAAAAAATAAAAAGGGCTAAGAATTCCCAAGGTTCAGTATTAGAACCTTTATTATTTCTCATCTATATAAACATCTCACTTTATATAAAGGGCATTGCAAGTACAGTTCTTTGCGCTGATGGAACTAGTGTCCTGGTGACCAGTACAAATTTAAATGCATGTATAATTAAACTGAATTTTGTTTTGAACTGTATGTCATGTTGGTTTAGAGCGAACAAATTATATGGGAATATAGACAAACGAAAAGTTGTTAAATTTATAACTTGTCATACGTCACATACTCAAATGTAAATTGGAACTAATGATTGTTATTAGAAGAAACTGACGCCATAAAATTTCCGGACCTTCAAGTTGACAGATGTTTAGATTGGAAACCTCACATCAAGTATATCTTACCTAAACTCTGTTATGCTATCCGAGAGCTGGTTAATCTGAGTTATATTGATACATTTAAGTTAGTGTATTACGTGTACACTAGTGTTAAAAACCTAAGATAGAGTTAATCAAGGAATATAGAATATTATTTTGGGGAAACTCCGTAGAATGTAAAAAAAAAAAAAAAAAAAAAAATAGTTCGTATGCAAAAGAAGGTTATAAGAATCATTACTAATACCATAGCAGACGCTCCTGCAATCTATTTTTAGAAGATTCAAGATATTAACCCTTGCTGGCGTGTATATATTCTCGATCCTAAAATTTTTGAATGCAATCGGGTCTCATTTATAACAAATAATGTAATTCATAGAATAAACAGTTGACAAAAATGTAACATCCATTAACTCAGTGCCAAACTTTCTTGCTTCTATAAAGGTGTGAATTATTAAACCATCAAAATATTTGGCGCTCTCTATAATGATCTTAAAGAAATAATTGATAACTTCAGTGCTTTTAAAATGCTGCTAGAGAGTACCTATGCTCAAAATCATTTTATTTTGTGCAAGATCTGAATGACAAATAACCTGGCAGTTCTTACGTAGCTCTCTAAGTTGAATCTAACTGTCCAAATGGCAGATCATTACCAATAAGTCAATTGATGCCTGTTAATGTATATATATATATATATATATTTAACAAATGGCAATAAATGGTATGAAGTGCAAAAAAGTTGAAACGTACTGGCAAAAGCCAAGTGAAAGATGATTAGTAAATGTGATTCTATATCATGTATAAGTATCCCTGCCTTGCTTTTCATATTGCCTGTATATAACGTGCCTCTTATGTTAAATTTCCAAGTATATATGATATTAAACTGTATACCTCGGATATGTTTAATGTTCACTAAGAAGATGAAGGAATAACATCGAAACACGCGACATCCTGTCACGTTACTTGTAAGTCATGTTTAGCTGTCATGATTAGGTCATCGCCTTGCTGATTTAAGCTGACGAAGTTTTGACGTAGTTGCTGCTTCGGCAGAGGTATAATATTTAAACCCCAAGAATTTGACCACGTCTACTATCTTCGACAATGTAATTTCTGACGCCAGGAACCTACGCCAAGGTAAAGCTCATAGCTGTCCATTTCTGAGCACCCTTGTTCGTTTTATGTAGACTATTAACTTTAATTTATTTTTATGTAGAATATATCCCCTAAATGTCAGAACTACATGTCACAACTCCAAGACCAGTAAATCCTTCACTTTAGCCTACACTTTTAGGGAACTTATCCTTCCTGAGCTTCCCCGCCTCCGCCAGTGACGTTCACCGTCTTAAGTGGAACCCAACGTTACTTCAGATACTAGTGCAAAGCGTGAACGTTACATCTGGTGGAGGCGCTGGGTTAAAATATGTACGAGGGCGGTTCATTAAGTACCCATATTTCAAAGCACATGCTGTGTCTAAGGGACTTTTGTGTTATCATTTACTGACATTTATTATACTTGCCAAAACAAATTTGGTTATGATTCATAGATTAGTTTGGAGTTTACAGACATTTCAACAAGTTATTAAGTGATTTCGCTAAAATGGAACAAGTGCACTATCGTTCAGTGATTCGCTGTTCAATTTTAGATAGGTAAACTTATAAGGAGATAAAAGAAAAATTGTATGTTGTATATGGAAAACTTTGGCCTTCTATGACAACAGTTATATATTGGTATGACGAATTTAAAAGTGGTCGAGCATCCGTTCTTGAGAGAAGCGCCCAGGGCGCCCTGCGGATGTGGTTACAGAGGAAGTAATTCAAGAAGTCCAAGCTATGTTTCTTGCTGACCGTCGAACGAAGGTTCCGAAGTGGCAGAAGCCATAAGTGTATAAACGGGAACGGCAATACATATTTTGCACTATAAATTGGAGATGAAAAAACTGTCCGCCCGATGGATGCCGCGTTTGCTCACAGTGGACAATAAATGGATGCAGCTTTCAACTTCGAAGTTGTGTTTGGAGCTGTTTAAGCGAAATTCGAAGGATTTCGATAGTCGAGTTGTCACTGTTGGTGAGAGTTGGTTTCATTATACTCGGGGAGCCAAGCAACAAACAAAACAATGGGTTGCTTTTGGAGAAACTACTCCAAAGAAGGCAAATACGGTTCCATAGGCCGGAAAAGCGATGAGGATGATCATTTTGACTCCTTGGAAAAAGGATAAATGATTACACTACAGTGAGTTACTGGCCCAATTCGACAGTGAGTTAAAGGAGACATGATCCCATATGGCGAAGAAGTTCTGTTTCACCACGGTGATGCCCCAGAACATTCATCCAGAGTTGTCGCCGCCAAACAGCATGAATTGTGTTGAAGCAGATATTTCGTATTGTTGGAAAGAATATTTAAAAGAAATTGAAATTTGTTATGAAATATTGAAAAAACATTAGGTAGGTAATGTGTAACCATGACAACCTGATATGAGAAGTTTATATATGTCTAAAATACTTTTTCTTCTGTTAAAGAACGTCGTAGGAGAAATATTATTTAAATTTGTATCGAAATTTGGAAATGTTTCGGAAGAATTAAATATTCATGTTTGAAAAACAGAAGAATTATTTCTCCAGTCTTCGGCAATAGTACTATTAACTTTCTCAGCCCCGTTACCATAACCTGGGGAAAAGAAATCATCGCTCCAGAATTACTGATGTGCCCCCCCCCCACATCATGAATTTCAGGAGAAATCGTCACTAAAGGTAAGAAATTCATCAGCATCCACCTTCATCCATTAAACCGCTTCAGTGTTGTAATGTTTGCCATATCCCCAATATTCTCCTGCGCCCAGACATGACGAACTGGCTTTCAGGAGCTAAATTCAGTTCAAATGAGGTCATCATGGAGTCAGAGGATGTTTTGCAGAGCTTGACAATTCTTATTTTTTGGAGGAGTTCAAAATGGCATGGACGTTTGGAGAAGTGTATATCCTTAATATGGAGCTGTGTTGAGAAATAAATAATTTGTGTTTGAAAAAACTAGCGTCTTCATTCCTGATGGGATACTTATTGAACCGCCCTCGTATGATTTAATATGCATGAAACAGTAAGTGCTTATTTCTGTCTCTACCGCACAGTGGTAGATAAATTATTGGAAGCTACCTGAAAATTATCACACTCAAAACGATAAAGCTTTTATAAAAACTCCCACGCCTTATGCCTGTGCGCGAATGTAAGTAATCCTAAACAACATAATTGAAAGCATAAATGTCGGTTGAATATAAATTCAGTTTTTAAGCTCAGTATCTTCCAAAAAAACGACAAGAAATCCTTAAGAAAATACCACATTGTATAATCCCTTACCTGGAAAACTTTCCAAAACGTCTTTTGTTATACGTGGCTCTAAAGATTTCGATTAGGATAGCACACACTTAAGATGTTTACATGGTAAATACAAGTATATCTTAAAATTGCTTGGGAAATCTTTTGAAGTCCTGTTTATTTTGAAATAATTTTGTATAACCTGGATGTCATAACAGATACACAAAAACATATCACTTAGAGACAACACATAGAAGATACAAAAGATATAAAAGATTCGTGAAGGTTATTTGTTTCTCCATGTGGGTGCTGCAATGTTGCCCACCACAGCCATTTTCTTTATCCTCTCAACACTCGAAACATAAACAAGGGTTCGAGTTATCTCATCTGAACAAAAATATACACATTTAATCTGTATTAGCCTACTTTAAAAACAGAAATAAGTTGTTCACACATTCACTGAGTTGTAGGGCCTTCACATGTGAGTTCTTTCAAATAATTTTTGTACTATGTACCTAATATTCCATACATACCGTTATTGTTGCTATGCATCGTAAGTTGACATTCCTGCACTAGTGCGGCAAGTATTTCTCCATAGAAACACATATACTCGATGAACGTTCCAGAATCTAACATTTATCTTCAATTATGTTTATTAATATTTCAGCTAATATCTTAACTACTAAAATTCAGATTGATATAAATACACGTAGTGTAAAAAATAATGTTCAACACACATGTGGTAAGCACATAATGGAATCTCGAAAATTGAAAAAAAAAAAAAAAAAAAAAAATTCTCGGAGCAAGCGCCTCGTTTTTTTCAAACCTTTCCTCGTTCCGTATACATTAGTATCACAATATAGTATTATTAACGACTTTGTTGATTGACATGTTCGTATCAACGTCGCCGATACCCCGGAATTTTGACCCACAGGAATTCTTTTACGTGCAAGCATATCTACCGACATGGGACTGTCGCTTTTGGATAAGAGGAGTAAGCTGTTCATTGATAAGGAGATATGGAACTTAATCTAGTACGAGATGTTTAAGTAAAAGAAAAAGCTTCAAGCGTTGTCGTAGATTTATAAGACCTGTTCGGTCTTATACGCATCTGGCTCACCGGTATTTAAATTACGGGGAGCGTGTAGCTGAATGGATAAGCAGAAGGCGGCGGTCCGAAGCGTGCCTTCCCACGTAAAAAAGAAAAAAAAAAAAAAAACAGAAAAAAACAAAAGAAAAAGGAGAAAAATAATAAAAAACAAAATAAATAAAAAATACAAAAAAATTAATAAATAAAATAAAAATATGACAAATACTAACATTATTACAATTAGCCAATAACGACACATGACAAATTGTTAACACATGCATACATAACTTAATAAAGCAAAAAAAAAAAAAAAAAAATAAATAAATAAATAAATAAAAGCCGTCCTCCCTCAACTCCAAATAAAGTCAAGGCTGAAGAGGTTACATCCCTGAAGCAGCTATAGGGCGAAATAAACCAGGGTGAAATAAATCCACGGGTGAAATAAGCCATAAAACCTCCCTGTAGTATTGATAAGGAGCAAATTCTTGTCTTCCTGTTGGAAGAATTCTCTAATAGAACAGACAAAATTCCCTAGCTTGGCTGTGCAATCTAACACCACGACCGTAAGCTGATCTTTGCCTTGGGCCATGATTCCTCGGTCAACTTCTAACCCTATCGTCACTACGTCTTGCTTCCATATTTTAATTGTGTTTTGACAAAGTAGGCTAACAATACATAGCGCAACTGAATACTCAGGGAAACTCGCATACAACTAGCGATAACTGAGCTGAGGAGTATGTGATTCACCAGTGTATCAAATCTGGCAACCTTTATTTAAGTTACCATAGCAACGACCTTTCCTTCTTACCCTTCGCGACCTTTTCTTGATGACCTTCACGTATCTTCTTTTAAAAATCAGACTGTATTAGCATGCATTTTTTAATGATTCTTTATTTAGCTTTGTAAATAACTGCCAACCTTGTACTGTAATTAGTAGCTATACTCAACAATACTTAACCATTATTTAGCGGTAATGATAAACTCGGAAAAAAGAACCCAAATGCCTACAAATGTTAATTTCGGGTCGTTGTGAATTCCTACACATTTTTAGCAGGTAAAAGTTTCGTGAAATAGAAATAGGTATGTTCATTCCTACAAATCCGTTGGTTGGTAAACCTGTTTATCTAGTAACACGCGGTCAGTTGGGGAAGGAACATTCTAGTATTGCGCCAAATCTTTTACCAATTTTATATCATCCATGGTCTCATAAATAATACGTACCATTAATCTTCATACTTTTGCCAGATAAGAAATGTGAAACTCATACGAGACTTCAGTATTATGACAAATTTAGGAGACGTTCCTTCTAACTTTGCCATCGATTCTGAACTTGCTACAAAAAGAGCAATTTAATGAGTATTTCCAGATACCAAAACACCAGGTTGTACCTTTCATTTAGGCCAGGCTTGATACAGGGAAATACAACAGTGAGGGCTTACCAAAGAATAGGTTACAGTAAAGAATGAAACACCAAAGTAGTTGACGTACATGTTGGGTTGTCATTTCTTGATCAAGGTGGCGTAAGTGAATGGTTTGTTGAGGATTTAATGTTTATTAATCCTTAGATCCATGCATTAAACGATTTTTGTGACTACATTGTAAACACATGTCAACGAAGATAATGCATTCCGCCCATCATCATCATCATCATCATCATCATCATCATCATCATCATCATCATCATCATCATCATCATCATCATCATCATCATCATCATCATCATCATCATCATCATCATCATCATCATCATCATCATCATCATCATCATCATCATCATCATCATCATCATCATCATCATCATCATCATCATCATCATCATCATCATCATCATCATCATCATCATCATCATCATCATCATCATCATCATCATCATCATCATCATCATCATCATCATCATCATCAAGCCCGCCTCGGTAGCGTGCTGGTAGCATGTGTGCCTCACGTTCAAGAGGTCCCGAGTTCTAATCTCGGTCAGGGTGAGTTACCTGGATAAGGTTTTTTCCAGGGTTTCCCCTTATCCTGAAAGACGAATGTCGGGTAAATCTAAGCTCTATGATCCCTGGGCTCATTTGAGCATCATTTCACCCATTCCATTCATCGTCCGATATGACTTAACGTTGGAGGACGTAAATTACAAAAAAAAAAAAAAAAAAAAAAAAAAGACAAATCATCATCATCATCCCCATATAGTCAACATGAAAATTTCAATGCTAAGGTTGGGATTTGAACCACGGATCTCTTGGTTTCCGTCCAGTGGCTCTTAAACATTGAGCTCCCATGGCCAATGTGCCATCATGACATTAAATTCTCCATTTGACTCCTATATTTCCCCGGTAGACCACTAGGGGCTCTCTCGCATTCGAGATACACCGTTTGTGGCGACTTACTTAATTTAATTTCTCCTTATTTCTTTACGACTTGACATCTTAATAATTTGGTCGAGTCCCATAAACAAATTTTACCACGCAATACAGATGAGTTGCAGCAATTTAAATTTACGATTATAGGTACAGTATAATTTAACATATTAACTTTAAATAACTAACATAACAATTTATATAACATTCAAATGCCTACAAAGATTAACAATAACATTTCATAAAATTGGTGTTAAAAATTCATGCAAAAAAGACATGCAACAAAAAGCAAAATTAATTAAAAAGGTATTTATTAAAATATTTAAAAAGATATTAAAGCGTATTAAAACGTATGCTAAGGAATGAGAAAGTCACCTGTAACCCACCCCATAAAATTCTTTGTATTTAAATTTTGAGTACCTTTCGGTTAGGTATTCAATTATAACTAATTTCTTTTTTCTTATTATATCATGAAACCTTTTATCCTGTAAGTGTCTTTGAAAATAATGTCTAAGATCAGCAGTATTTTGGCATTCCCATAGTAAGCGCTCTGGGGTACCAATTTCACCGCATGCACAACTGTCAGTTTGAATTTGGCCAAATCTAAATAAGTATTCTGAATAGGGACCATGTCCCGTTACGTAATGTATTAAGCCCTGGGATGGCTGTATATATTTTAGTTGCAATCTTTCACGAATATCTGGAAAGATAGAATAAGTTCTCCTACCAGTTAAACTTACGTCCCAGGTATCCTGCCAAATTGCTAATATTTTATCATTTAGATCTAATTCATCTTCTATATTACAACCTAACATACTGGAAGCTTTGACAAGGTTTTCTCGACGTAGCCAGTAACGTGCAACTCTTTTCCTAATTTCTAATTCTAAAGGTAAAATTCCTAGAATTATTAATGATGCATCTGTAGGAGTAGTGGAAAATGCTCCCGACATCCTTATTGAGACCTTCCGCTGTAAGCTATTTATTTTCCTTTTGGTTGTTTCTAAAAGGGTCCTCCCGCCCCAACAGCTAGCACCATATCCAATTATAGCTGCTAACATGGCATTATTACATATTTTAATTACCCTATATGGGATCCTTCCATTATTTGTCGTTAATCTAATTACCTTATTCATAATTTTGAAAGCTTTCGCGAGTGTTTCATCTACGTGTGTTTTAACAGTCATGTTTTCTTATAGTGGACCCCCAAGAATTTAATACTTTTCTCTCCCATGATAGATTTACCCTTTAATAGTACATATTTAGTGTTTTGTTTTGATATGCTTAATTTACTATTCGTACATTGTATTCATGTTTCATTCATTACATTATTAGTATAGAACTCTAGTTCTCTTCTACTGTGACTTCTACTGGCGATTTACTATTGTAAGTGCTTGAATCCCAGGCTTCATCATTTAACTCCTATTATTTTAGTTAATTGATGAAAATAATCATTTCTTCATACTGACCGTATATGGGCTAAGGTTTTTGATAAAGTCAACATGAAAAATTCAATGCCACGGCCGGGATTTGAAACACGGATCTCCTGGTATATACGACTAGTGTGAAGCAATGATTAATTTTCATCAATTAACTAAAATCATCCCCATATATTCACACTTTTATAAGTTTTGAAGAATATGCAAACAAACACATATGTAGTACTTCGCAGAGCAGCAAATAGTATCTCAATTAGAAAAAAAAAATAAGGCGTTGAAGAAATAGGCATTTCTACAGGAGACTATGCATGAATATACAAGACGGCACTTCACAAGATTCAATACATTAAGAAGGTGATTTTTTCAAGAAGAAAATATCAGTAAGTTTTCATTTATTTATTTTTATTATTTTAACGATGGTCCAAAATAACGTTTTAACCACTCTAACCAATTTCGTGATTGCACTGTCCCAAGACTGTACTAAGTGGAAGGAAGAATATTATCTTGAAATTTTGAAATAAGTTTAATGATGCTAACCACGGTGTTCTGAGAAATAATTTAAATTCTAATTTTGCACGAATTAACATATCACTTTTTTAGGAATTCACATGCCCCAGTTAATTTCGATTAACGTAAAGTAGTTAAAAGAATGCATTTTGGAATACTAGTTTACATAAACGTGAGAATAAAAGGTTATATTTGTGGCTCACAAAAGTTTCCTTTTCTTTCCCTTGTTGTGATGTTTACATTCGCTATCTCTTTTAAATATAACAACATGTGCTATAGATGGAAGAATAAGCAGCACAGGACTTCCTCCACTCTCGTGTAAACTTTTCCAATAAACACTTATTTTTATTACACAAATATAAACATTTGTTAATGAAACTCCACATCAGAAACTGAAATTAATATATTTCTGCCTTTTCTAGATTTAAAAAAATAAGAAATTATAACAAATTTGATTTTGGTATTTATAGGAAATCTACTCATATTGATAATTACATAAAAACAGAAGTTTTAACCCTTTTTACATAAATTTGCTGTTTTTAATAGTTTGATTTATAGATTAATAAATATACCCTTGAATAAAAAGGAATTTAATGAAGAATATAAACATATTATTAATACTGCTTTAATTAATGGTTTTAATAAAGATTTTATACAAAAGAAGATTGAAAAATTTAAATATCAAAAAACTGTTAATGATATTTCTATTCTTAAAAAATAAAAGATGATTGTAATTTTAAAATATTTACTTACCATCCTTGAGTTAATTAACATTTTCAAATTTTTTAAAGAAGTTGGTATAACTTTAGTTCCTCAAAATAAATATAGTACTAAATTTTATTACAATTTTCTAAAAAAAGATAAAATTCCAAATAATAAGAAATCTGGTATTTATCAATATAATTATTTAGATTGTGATCAGGTATATATTGGAAAGACGAAACGTAGTTTGGAAACCAGAAAGAAGGAACATTTTCGTGACATCTAATATAAACAAATTGATAAATTGGCTGTAGCGGATCATTTTTGGTCATTTAACCATGAAATAAATCCCGAAGTTATATTATTAAAACAATTAAATGGTGCCATAGATTTAATAATGTAGGAAAAATATTTATTTTATAAAATAAACATCGCGTAGTGCATTTTGACATACGGGCAATTAATTCTGTTTTGGGGATTGTTTCGTCTTCAGATATTGTAAGGGACTACTGAAATACAGAGGCCTTCAAGCGATTGAAGATTCAAGATCTAGTAACTATGTAGAGGAATGCACTGCGGTTCCCTATTACGCAATGCGTTCGGGTTCTATCCAGTCCCTGGGGGGTGTACGGATTTTAAGTCCCGATCCCTCTCAGCATCTTGAGGAATTCGAGGAGCTCCAGTAGGTAGCGAATCTTGGACAAGAATGCCAAGTATCTGGCTTGCGGTGGCGAGATGGTGACCTCATTTTCTCGCCGTATTTGTTGGGTGGTCATTCACGTCTGCCTTGCGTATGTGGACGTGAACCTGGCAGTCGGGTTGACAGGCCAAGATTCGATTTGGACTGTCGTGGATTATATTTTATTATTAACTATATGGTGCCTTTGAATTTCTGTTGTTTGCCCAAGAGATTAAAAAAGAGAAAATGAAGAAAAAAGAACCAATTACATTTCAGAAAGGTATATATGTTAGAAAATTTATCAATGACAAAAAATATCTCAGAAATATTTCAGGCCGAAAAAAGTACTTGAAATAAATTACCTATTTTTACAGTATCTAAATCTGTCCTGCAATAAGGTTTTGTCAATCTTTTATGTTTTACAGTTATGTGTTTTTCAAATGAAGAGGACAGCTGGGATGTTTTGTATATACACACATTTCATTTCACATGAAAATATATTAATTTTAATAAAAATTATTAGCGCAATTTTTGAGAAAAGCAAATTTCTAAAATATTCAATGTGAAGAGTGGTACGTTCGATTTTAGTAGGGAGACTCTTTATTAGTCTCTTTAGTATTATCTACAGATGAAACACAGTACTCAGAAATGGTACTGCAAATTTTCCCAGTCAGCATGTTTGGGCATATAGAACCTAGATATAATTTTTACATTCTATCACCAAGTGCAGTTGTGCCTTAAAATGTGACCGATATTGCTGAAGATCTGTTAGTTGCATCCAATGTACATACCAACAAAAATACTCGTATATAAACATTCTACAATCCAAACCTGATGTTTTTTAAGAACATTCCACTTGTTCTTCGCTAATAAGCTCACATAGAATATGATTACACTTCAGTATGCTTCAATAATAGGCGGTACTTAGATTGAATGTTTCTTGATCGTTAGATAAATAGAGATGAATGATTACTTGGCCTTCATGGTGACTTAATTTTGAGCCAATCATTGGTATTGCTTAACAATAAAAACCTATAGAATGGAACTGTGGCCAGACATCAATATGAAGCCTACTGAATTTGCTGTAATATCAACTACCAGCGCAAAGAACGTGTTCCATTGAATATTACAAATAAAGGATGTTTCAACAAGAGTGTCCTATCTTAACATATGATAGTTACCGTTGTTAATGAGTTAAAGCAACCACTTTTCTCACGTGTTTACAGGTTTTATGGTCAAATTGGAACGATACAGCATTCAGCAACGAGTAGAAATTGTGAAAATCTATTATTAAAACGGATCATTTATTCGCCAAAACTTCTGTGTATTGCGTGATAGCCCGCTCTTATAAAGGACTCTTTTTGGCTTCAGTTGATGGTATAGATCTCATAAAAATTTGGTTCCAGCGGCATGATGCCACATGTCTGCTCTCCAAGCAATCCGAAAAGTCTAAGGGAAAAAGGAGCCTACAAACATCTCTTGCGAGATGAACTTCGGTGGAGTCATCTGGAGAGGACTCAGACTGGCGACAATCATCTTTTTCGGTCGTAGTTTTCAATCGATTCGAGCCTCACAAACCGAACGTTCGAGAAGGGAAGGAGTCCTCCTCCATAGAGGACATGGAGCAAGAAGATCCTGACCTATTTGCCAGAATGGCAGGGAAGAAAGGCGGGATAAACCTGCTGAAAATGGTAGTCCAATTCAGAAAAAAAGGAACAAACTGATTCGTACACCTTTGGGCAGGTAGTGATGGAGTTTCACAAAGGAAACGGCATTTCATGCCTTTTGGTGTTTTTATTTTATTTTCAAATTAAATTATAGATTTTATTTAAGGGGAAGAGCTTTTAATACCCTTTAGTGTTTTATTTATTTATAATTTTTACTATGCTTTTGTGTTAATTGTGAAAGT
Organism: Mantis religiosa; assembly: GCA_030765055.1. Taxonomy (NCBI): domain Eukaryota; kingdom Metazoa; phylum Arthropoda; class Insecta; order Mantodea; family Mantidae; genus Mantis; species Mantis religiosa. Next base: position 53,454,807 of record CM060954.1, read on the forward strand.
TTATTTTATTTGCAATTACATTTTTGATCTTTTTTAATGATTTATAGTTACATTTATATCTGGCTTTTGCCATGACGAAGTTTTTGAAGGGTGCTGATGACCATATAGTTGTGTGTGTATACATGTATACATACATTATCATTATCATCATCATCACCATTATCATCATCATAATCTCGAAGCAATCGATCTTTTGATGGAGAAATTCAGAGGTTTCATCATCTCCCGCGGTGGTGATGTTAACTAGCCCCCGAGATCACGTGATTTAACGCCGTTGTATTATTTCTTGTGGGGTTATGTCAAATCTTGAATTTATGCCAGCAAGCCAGAAAGAGCAATTGATCTTATGAATGATATTACTCGTGTTATTCGTGAAGTAGTTCCTAATTTACGTTCTTCTGTCATTGAAAATTGCGTCAACCATATACGTGCAAATGTTCAAAAAAATTAACTTCTTACATTTATAAAACGTCTTTTAGTAAAGTTCAAAGATAGGACACACTAGGACTGGATGCAACAGAAAATTGCAAAAGGCATGACAATGGATGACTAATTACTCTAGCCTTTGTTGACGATCTGGTAGAATTCTTGTAGATGTCTCGGTGCTCTGGAGCAATTAGACTTACTTCTGGCCGTAGTCTGGGAGTGAAAGTATTTTATGCTGCAAAGGTTGGAAAATAACAATTCTTCTCCTTTAAATATTGTGAAGTTTATTCCGCAAAACCATTAATAAATTCTGTTACAATTTTAAATGACGTAGATTCTGTCCTTTCACATTATACTTGATGAAATTTAAGTTTCTGGCATACGCCTCTAGTGCAGCCCAAATGCATTCACAACTGAAACGTTTTTCTGCAAGCTTGCAGAGCGGTTTAAAAAACACGTCTTACTCTCAGGACTGTTGTTTGCCAAATGACGTTAATCTGATTATTCTGGATTCTCTGCACGCAATGTTTCTAGAACAACTAAATTACTTTTCTTTTATTGGTCTATTTCAGCACATTACGTAATTACATTATTGTAATTACTAATACAACACTATTCAACTTACGTTGTATTATTCCGTGGCCTATCCAGTTTCACATTTCCTATTTTGCACTTATTTTTCAAATGGACTAATAGTGTAATGAATTATTTCTATTGTCCACATTTGTGGAATTCATATACATTATAGCACCTATTTCTGAAACATTCTGTATATACTCCGATATGCAGTAGTACACAAGAACAAAAATACAACGCTTAGAAACAACAAACACAAACCATAGCAATCACAATAAATACTACTCAGACACAAACAAAAAATATGTTTTAATAGGTATTCAGTCCACTAGTGCCCTAAAATTACCATCAGGAATGACACAGCAATTCAAGATAACTGATACGGAGAAATTGCAGCAAAGCTTTCAATTTTAACAGTTTTTGAGTAAACAACCAAATTGTATCGTTTACAAATAAGAGAAATGTTGAAGTCATGTCAACATGCATTGCAACTGAAACGCTTAAAAATATTTTGTTATAATTTGGATACTACACGATTTAACACAAAGCCGTGATTCAAAACACACCCGGAGTGTAGGGAAGAGATAACAGCTCTAAAAATAAGCCCTGATTACAAAACGGTGGGTCATCTACCGATTTAGCATCTGCTGCCCGTAATCGGATCTGGATTCGTAATATGCTTTGTTCGACATTTTTGTTCTCCTCTGCTAATAATAACGCCATGTTAAAGCTACTGTAAAACAAATGCATAACGAAGAGCGATGCATCACCGTAGATGAGATTCAGCGCTCTTCGTTGATTCCTGTACACTTTCACAGGCAAATGCTGATATACTATCCTACAGGAGGCGTTGTGAAAGAAACATTTACAAACTACTTCTTGATTACTAAGTTTACATTTAATGTATGAAACAGTTGAACGAAGGCAATACCTGCCAGAAATGGAAGAGGTTTTTATTAGTAATACAGCGTGGTGATATGAGTAGTAACTTATAGCTTAAGTTAAAATCAATGCTTATTATACCATGTCATTATTTTAGTGAAAGAATATTTATTGTGCAGATTTTTCCTTATATCCATAAGTTAAAGAAAGGTTAGATCGCGTAACGCCAACACAGAGCAAGTAAGGTAACGTGTGAGGCTTGGATATAGGAAGATACGTTTTGATTCCTGCAGGATATTTTCGTGGTTTCTGAATGGTGATATGCATATATTGGCATGATTCCCTTTCTATCGCAAATTTGCTGTTTCCTGTCTAATTCCTTTCCCTATTATTTCCTTTCATCTTTTCATCTCTCATGCTTCGCGGCAATTTGAACCAATTGACAAGGGTTGGATGACTCAAACAGGTCACTGAGAATTTCAGCAAACTAGAAGTAGATAAAATGTTTGGAAAATGCTGATATATTAATTCCAATAACTTTTTTGATTTTTAAACCTTTTTATTTAGTAACGAGTAGTCACCCCGACTCACAGTCACCGCTCTTTCGGGCCAATTGAAACGATGCGCGGTCTAGCCTAAGTTTAGAGCAAGGGTATTCTCTCTGGATCTGCCTGAGTGTATTAGGAGTAAGGATGACACTGATGACACTGGAGTCCAAGTTAAAGACTTGTTTAATCACTACTTCTTTTTATGATCACATAAATCGCGAAGTTGCCGACAAAGAGACGCCAATCTCTATTACTGTCCGGAGTTATCGTATGCCAAAAGTGATAACACGTGATTCTGATTTACGCAGGAACATATACATTCCTTCTCGGATCACGTCTGTCCTCCTGGACCGGCCGTCCAGATGTGTGTGATTCATTTCAAGAAAATTTTGCTATTCACACCAGAATTCCCTTACTCAGTCGACCTTTTGTTACATGTGAACCTTTGTATTCTTTTGTTTCGGTCAGTAGCTACTAAGGAAGGGTCTAAGAAAGGCACTTCTATTTAAGTGTTTGCCAGATGGACCACCTGCGATGATAGCTTTCTCTCCAGTGAACTGCTAACCCAACAAATATCCTGTTTTACCTTTAAAGAACATTTCCAATGTTCATATCTAATTTACTGAATCTCTAATTTCGATGTCAACCTGTTTATCTACTAACTTGCAGTCAGCGACTATTCCCAGTCAGTCAATTGTCAACAATTTGCTGGGACAAACAAGCCTACATCATCATGGAGGTTTATAGTATTTGTTATTTTATTTTATTATTTTGACGATGAACCAAGATACATGTTGAACCACGCGAACCAATACCATGGTTGCACAGTTCCAGATATGTACAAAATATGATGGAAACTATTATCTTGTAATTTTGAAATTATTATGCTAACCTTGACTTTGTAGGAATTCACTTAACTTCAAATTTTGTTGGACTTCACATGTCTGAATTCTACTAGCCTCGATTTTATAGTAATTCACTTTCCCCGGGCTCAGTCAGTAGTTGCCCAAATTCGTGAGACCACAGGTTCAGTTCCCACAGTCAACCTTTCTGATCTTCGGTGTTTCGGAGTTCATCCCAAGTCACTACGCAAATTCCGGGAAGCATAGTTACCTCACATCCCCCTCTCACTTTCTTTCATTTTATTCACTACACCTGGTCTTTCCAGGTAGCAAGAGTTAGCGACGTCGCCGGTGAAGATGCGATGCGATGTTTGCGCTCTGACGGGAGGTGCAGTAGTCGGGCGGCCGCTCTTCGACGGGGACTGTTTGATCAGTCGGACCTATGAGCCTGACTAATGGTGGGCTCACTATTACGATTGAATCACCTGTTAGGAACACACCACGGCTGTAATGCCACCTGTGATAGGCTCTGGCCACTTGTACGGTACTTATTGTCCTCCACAGGAGAGAAAGTCGCCAAGGCCTGAGACGCAGGGGGTTGGCGAAGGTTCCCACACTCTCTCTGGACAGGTTTATGACACCCCATGTCAGTACAGTTACAGACCATTCAAAAACATTCTGACAGCTTCTACTTTTGTCAATAAATCTTTTTGGTTTTAGTGTACAGTGTGAATAGGGCGCACGTTTTTTCAACGGTCTGCTCCTTGTGTAGCAGGCGTTCTCTGCCACACACATTCGCTGTCCTTGTCCCACTGTGTAAGGCACCTGGGTTCTCCGCCGTGATAGATAGATGGGGTTTGTTATGGAGAGATGTGCCTTTTAGGAAGAGTAAAGATGTAAGATCTGAAGACGTCACATAACACGTCTGGTTCCGAGCCTGACACCTTGGATCTGATCGCCTTTCTCAAGAAACTTTTTAAATTCACTATAGGCAACTGTTTACTTAAGTGGTAAAATCCTACTCGCTTCCTGATAATTAATCATGAACATAAGTTACAAGAAACTGAAAATTTTTCTAGTTAGACTTTATTTCAGCTAAGAATTGGTAAGGAGTTTTTACAAGAAGGGTGAATAGAGAAATAGATTTTATTGTGAATCAAACACGTTTTTTTTTCAAGTGTTGAGTAATATTCGTTTTTATTTTCTCTACCACGTAGCTAATAGTGGAAGTACTGCATCATTATGTATTCTGGGGCGCTATAGCTACCCTTTCTATGGTAAGCTACTACTGAAAACCGATAGCATTTTTTAAAAAATGTAGACTGTTAAATATGCCTAGGTTATATCTTTGTACATAATAGTTATATCAAATAAAGACAATTTTTATTAAGAAATGACTACCTTTTTCTATAATAACCTTTTATCTATCTCTTATGGTTTACCTGTTGTGTAATAGTGAAACATCCTATACAATAAGGAGGACCTGATAGACTTTTCCCATAAAATGCACGATATGCATTATATCTGTATTTTGAATATGCTATTTTGAGAAAATAAGAAAAAAAAAAAAAACATCACCATCAAAAGGGTGGCTTTAGAATTGGCGATGTCCTTGAAAGCCGTATCATCGAATATTTGTTTCTTTAAGTTCTTCTGTTTTCACACACTCATAAAAAACACACGTACCCACACACATCAATGGGAGGTTTCTAAGCTTATGTTTATTATTATTATTATTATTATTATTATTATTATTATTATTATTATTATTATTATTATTATTATTATTATTATTATTATTATTATTATTATTATTATTATTATTATTATTATTATTATTATTATTATTATTATTATTATTATTATTATTATTATTATTATTATTATTATTATTATTATTATTATTATTATTATTATTATTATTATTATTATTATTATTATTATTATTATTATTATTATTATTATTATTATTATTATTATTATTATTATTATTATTATTATTATTATTATTATTATTATTATTATTATTATTATTATTATTATTATTATTATTATTATTATTATTATTATTATTATTATTATTATTATTATTATTATTATTATTATTATTATTATTATTATTATTATTATTATTATTATTATTATTATTATTATTATTATTATTATTATTATTATTATTATTATTATTATTATTATTATTATTATTATTATTATTATTATTATTATTATTATTATTATTATTATTATTATTATTATTATTATTATTATTATTATTATTATTATTATTATTATTATTATTATTATTATTATTATTATTATTATTATTATTATTATTATTATTATTATTATTATTATTATTATTATTATTATTATTATTATTATTATTATTATTATTATTTACTCAGTAGTTGTCAAACGACACAATGCCCATCAGGGTAGCGTAGATGATAGTGTATCTGCCACATGTTCAAAAGTTCCCGAGTTCGAATCTCGGTCAGGTTTAGTTATCTGGATAAGGTCTTTTCGGGATTTCCCTTATTCTGAAAGATGAATGTCAGGTAATTCAAGCTCTATGAAACCAGGAGTAATTTGAGCATCATTTCACCCATTTATTTATCATCTGATATGGCCTAACGTTGGAAGATGTAAAGAAAATAAATTGCATTGTGGTGAAATCTCTTTATTAGATGTTTGCGTGGAGTAAAATTCGTACAACTTCATCTACTAGCTACAAGAAGTGGCAGGCGGAACGGACCTAGGAAGCCCGTACAGCAGAGTGGACCAAGTTGCTGATTCCTGAGATCGCACCCTGACTCTATCGAAAGCATGGATATTATGTCACCATTCCCTGACTATTTATGACCGATTCAAATCCTACTTGAACCGCATGGGGCTCATTGACACGGACCTCGTACTATGCACAAACGTACACCCCCGAGCATACCATTTTACATTGCCTTCAATGGCCTGACATCCGTCATCGTTGTCACGCCCAACTTGGTCCGGTTGTTACTTTGAACAATATTCGTCCAGTTATGCTGTAGTTCAGGGAGAACTGGTATGTTATTTCTGCAATGATTACTTCAATCTTCAAGGCGAAGGAGGAGGACGAACGCGGAGAGTAAACCGGTCGCTGATTGTACAGCCAACATCTACCCCACAGTATCGCCTTCCCCTTCTGAGGGGCTAAAGTGCTATATACCTTCAATGGGTACATTAGTATGTCCATCATTTATCGCCTTTTTTCTTGAAGTGATATCTATTGGTGGTTCCGGGAAGAAGTCTCTTGTGACTCGCAGTTGTTTTTAGTTGGTAAGAATCCAACTCGCCCCCCCCCCCCCAAAAAAAAGACTAGCTACCTGAGAGGAAAAGTAACAAACTAATTCGATTATTTTGAAATATGAACAATATGATGTGTTCATTCATATGACTTAATCTACACTTGTACAAACTGTTCTTACAAAACCCTGCTTCATATTAATGGAGATAAGCTTTTGCAAGCATTATTGTATTCCTAAGCTTTTTGAGGTGCAAGGGGGGGAGGGTATGAGAGTATATACGCTTTATGCAATATTCAAATGATTAAAAAACGAGTCACTATGTGATTCTATATAAATTCCGTTCTCTTTTCATGGCTAAGAAATAAAAATAATTGTATAAGAATATCCCATTTGAAATAAATACAGATCATGGAAAATTCAGGCAAATAATAATCATCCAAAATGTTAAATCGCACAAAAAGTGCACACGACATAAATAGCTTATGACAACGAGATATGCCTTTTTGTGTTGTAAACTTTGGTCTATCTCTTACGGTATAAGTGTTATGCAAAAGCTTTGGAGAATGAAAATTATTTTTGCAGACATTCCTATAAAATTCAATATACATTTCATTTGCTGTGTAGATTTCTTATACATAAAACATTTCAATAAAATTCGTTAGAGATTTGTTTAGAAAAATGAAGTGTTCAAAATATGTTCCATTTAATCAGTAGTCTTTGGTGGAATTTTCTTGAACATTGTCGAGTCATATCCTTGAAAGATGCTGATTTTAAATGCCAGGTGTGGTATTTATTCCATTTGTTGTGTTTAAGTCAGCCGTTTCCAAACACTCAGACATGGACTTTGTCCAAATTGTCCTTTATGTATTCAAAGGACCTCAAACTGTTTCAAATTTTTGGATTTAATGCAATATTTTCTGTAGGTACTATAAGTTTATACTGGAGAAAATAAAATTGTTTAGTACAATATTAATATTAGACTTTCTACTTAACTCTGTATTTGTTTATTATACACTGCGTTCAGTGTAATACTTTTAACATATTTTGTATATATTTCAGAGATTAGATTTGTTTGGCTGTAGATATTGAGATGAGGAGACCAGTAACAATAGTAACTCTTGGTGGTCATGCTTTATTCCCACCTGTTAAATGCAAATTCTATTTGTATCTCTTGACAATGCAATCAGCTTAATGATGCATTGCAAGTCCAGATGTGTGCGGATTTCGTTACCATGGTAAACACTATCTGATGAAATCACAACACCATGGAGCTTAGATTCGACTGTGGACGTTTGCCGACCGACCGACCGAGCGTAGCTATACGATTTGAAATTCGTCGACTAACTGCCTTGGGTTCTAACCAAATTTAGCGTTTGTATTTTATTCGCAGGAACTGCTGCAAAGCGTTATATTTCTACGAATTTCTGTTTTATGGTTTCACAAAATAATTGCCAGATAACTAATAAGTATAATGCGCCACTCCGTATTTAAAACCCCACTTTCGTCACACTAATAAATGAACTGAAACTCGTCCATCAACTGTCACGGTTTGTATATCGTTGATTTTCATCTAACCTTATTAATAAAATCACAAAGCTGATTAAAACAATCTGCGGTGTGTATCCATTTCTGTACAAACTATTTGTTAAAAAGCTTATTTCACGTTAATCGAGATTTTATTACTTATTTCCTTACAGCATGCTTTGGTAGTGTAGGTGGTAAGGTGTCTGCCTTACGTTCAAGAGGTCCCAAGTTCGAATCTCGATCAGGGTGAGTTATATGGATAACTTATTTCCGAGGTTTACCCTTACCCTGAAATATATGTTTCTGGTAACTCTAAGCTCTATGAACCCTGAGCTCATTTGAGCAACATTTTACCCAGTTTATTCATCATATTCATATGACCTAGCGTTGTGGGACGTAAATAAAAAAAAATGTCCTTATAAGCACAGTGAACAAAAGAAAGTGCTAGGTCTTTGCTAACTGTAGATCATATTCAATGTAAAGTAAGTCTAAAGGTTTGGCCTCTTAATAACTTTTATTTTAAGAATGGGATCCTATAATTCTGTTAGTTGTTTTGGAGTTTATTACAGACTAGTTGAGCTTTAAAATTTTGTGCAATACTCTCCAAAACCGAGCCCAATGGCTCAGACAGTTTCGGCTGTGGCCCGCGTTCGGAATGCCTGGGTTCTATTCCGTTGCCGAAACACCTGACCCATGCACATTTGGGGGGGGGGGGGGGGTTTCCCAGGTCGCCAGACCAATGCTGGCCAAGTTAATTACATTATCCGAATTTCCTGTCCCTCAATTTCATCTGCATTATCATTTCACCTCATCTCTCATTTAGTAGTTCCTTTCAGGATGGAAGTGTCGATGGGTGACTCGGCGCTGCATGGCGGGATGAAGTGCTCTGAGTGAACCACTTCCTCCTCCGGTAGATCGGTTGCAGGTCCCCGAACCGGCTGCTGGAAACAGTTCCAAACTACAGAAGGGAGGAATGTTCTTTTTCCTGGTCTACCGGACGTGGTTTCCATCTGAGTAATATGTAGGGGCCCTGCCCTCTGCTCTGCCATGTATCCTTGGGGCAGCCGCTCTCTGTCTCTTTTCGCCTTATCCTTCCTCCCTCGAACGCCACACTTGGCGTATAGGTACAATAGATGTCAGGTCAATAGGTTCGCAGTGTCTAATTCCCTTCGTAGTAATCTTAATCCTAATGGTCTCCAAAACTAAGGCTCTCATGTCCAAGCTAACATGTAATGACTTACCATTAACCTTGTAAGAAAATTATGGTATTTAGGTAAAGTATAGTTATGTGTTTTGGTTTACTACCTTTATAGGTCCTTGGTAAAGAAATGATGATGTTGCGTAATGATTAGACTTGAAAATTTCGAAGATGTAATGAATTTAGAAAGTATTAAATTTCATTTTCCGAGTCGGCACATGATAAAACCCATCCCAAGGTCGTGGTACAGGATTCATGTAATATTCGAATATTTTTTACCAAATTAATGATTATGAACCTTCTTGTTTATAATAATTTACTTAACGATCATTAAATACAAAATAAAACAACATAAAACAACATTTCCGCGACTACTCATTATCTTTACTCAACGCGTTCCTTCCAAGTTGAATTTCTGCTCCCATAGCAACTGTTCAATTTCGTTATACACACGTCACTCCTAGCAACCTATATACATTTCTTGTTTATCTCTTTTTAGAGTTTCACTTCCACATACTTAACGTAAACATTATAACGTTTTTAAATATTATTATTTCCTTTTTTAAACTCTAAATAACATTACCAAATAAATAAACAATATTTATTTTCGGGGTAAAACAAAAACAACTGCTTTAACCTATCGCTAATCGTGTGAAAAATATTGTTCAAGGTTTATCTTGCATCAAAGTTTATGTTGACTCAATACCGCCCTCAGTAAAAAATAACAGAAGGTAAAGTAATATAAACCGGAGTTCACAGTAATTCAAATGTATGCTTTGTTTTAGAGCCTTCTAGCTATACGAGTACATGCGATGGCTACGAACTTCCATTTGTTTTGCATGGCCAGACACGAAAAACAATGATGGTTTCTTATATCAAAATTGTGTAAGTTTTTGACAATTTGAACCAATAAATGTAAATATATAGTACTATTCATCTCACAAAAGTATAATTTTAAGCTTTTACAAGATCTGCGCTTTGTGCAATAAGATCTTGTTTATCTCTTAGGTTTACTATGGAAGTTTTTCAGAATGATGAGGAGTTCTGAGAACATCTGCAGAAAATTCATGGTATGAATTTTATTTGGCATTAAAATATATTTTATATGACATTTTAATCATCATTAGAGCCATTTTTGAAATATGAGATTGTTGGAAAGCTTTTGTATGTAATAGTTAATTTACGATGCGTGGATTTTCTTGAAAATCTTTGTTTCCATTCCTTGAGGATGTACCAGAAGTTATGGTATGAGGGGAAGATGGTGGGAATAGTGTTCTCGAAGTTCTGCATCGCGGTGTGGCAACATATGTAACAAGATTCCGTTTGTGATAATGGTGGGTTTCTTTGCACAGACGTGTGCAAATTATTAGATTCAATGATGAAATGTTTAACATGTACCATTTATTTTCTATTTATTTAACAGAAATAATATTACAAAATATATTTTTTTTTCAACTCTTAGTATTTTGTAATTTTTTTTTTTTTTTTTGAATTTACGTCCGTCGCAACGTTAAGTTATATCGGACGGTGAATGAATTGGGTGAAATTATGCTCAAATGAGTCCAGAGTCCATGGAGCTTAGAGTTACCCGACATTCGTCTTGAAGGATAAGGGAAAACCCCGGAAAAAACCGTATCTAGGTAACTCACCCTGACCGAGATTCGAACTCGGGACCGGTTTCGATGCGTTTTGGCATGCTTTCCACAAGGGTGGAGTACTTTTCCTTTATTTCTTCAATTCTGTGCCAAATGCTTATCAGGCCCTCAATAAGCTGAACTTTTGTTACTATTTTCAATTTTTTCAGTCTCTGTTTAACAATGCCCCACAGATTCTCTATCGGATTTAAATCAGGGCAACTCCCCGGCCATGGTAGTACTTTTACATTGTTTTCTTTGAGGAACTGGGTTACAGATTTTGCTCTATGGCAGGGAGCACTGTCATGCATGAACACAAAATCACCATTTGGGCACCATTCTTTACTTTGCGGAAATAGTCTTGTTTCTAATACGCTTTTATACTGTTTCTGCTCCATAGATCCCACAACTATGTATAATCTTCCAGGCCCATGGACAGACATACAGCTCCAGACCATTTTTGATGTTGGGTGCTTTATTCTTTGATCGACACACTGAGGGGAAAATGCTCCTTTATCTGTCCTTCTCACATATTGGCTGCACTCTTCACATACTTCAAACATGGATTCATCTGAGAAAATTACCTGAAACAACAAAAACCTTTATTAATATTAAACAGTTTTAAAAATGCTCAAAGATTGTATAACAAAACTAGCAATGAGAGTAACAAAGTTTAAGCTGCTTATTTCATTTCCATAAAATTTACATGTACATATTTTAATTTTATGCTATATACAATTTTCATACTATTTAACTTTCTCCAAAATTCCACTGGATATTTCTGCATTTCTTTGGCCCATTCTAAACGGTTTTTTTTTTGCTATTGCAGGTGTCAGTTTAGCCTTTTTATGAGGCCTGCATACTGGTAAACCTGCTTCACATAATCTTCTGCGAACTACTGAGGCTGTACCGTACTGCTTTAGTTGATTACTGAGGTCAATGCTGGTTGCTCTTCTATTTTGTTTTGCCACCTGCACAAGTTTTCTTTGCATCCTTGATGATAGCTTTCTTTTCCTCCCGCATTTTCCATCCATTTGTTAGGTCAGCGTCTCACCGAATGTTAAAGCTTGATTAATGCGACTAACAGATTTTTGTGAAATACACAATTTCTTAGTTATTTCACGTTGTGAATAAAGAGTTTCCTTCAAAAGACTCTCAGTTACAGCTACTTTCCTTGGGGATAAGTCAGCAGTTTTACTCATAACCTCACTTTTGAATCAATGTGAATGCTAAGGATAAGATACACGATGCTACCTGGCTTGAGATCAATTAATAATAAATACTGAGGATATATTAGCCATAAAACACAATAAAGGTAAATATTAACAATCTTCAGTTACTACATTCACCAAATGAAAGCAATATTACCAAATAGTTGGATACAGACATGAAGAAAATGGCTGCTCTTAATTCAGAGCTACCACCATATTACTATAAGTAAAAGAAAACTCCCCCAGCTATTATTAATAGAGAAATTTCATTGAATATGCTTCATATTATAGCAAGGAAAAGAATTACGACAAATTGAAATAGGCTGTGGCGGTAAATAACTATTATTTTGAATGTTAAACTGAAGCAAAGTAAAAAAAAGAAAACCATGAATGAGTCTAATAATTTGCACACGTATGTATATTAATAAATAAAACAGGCTGACCCCGTAGCCCAGTCGGCAGATTCGTGCGAGGAGTACCGGGTTCGATTCCTGGCTGGGGGTGGGGCTTTTCTCCAACCAAGGTGATTGCCCATCTTCCCCAGAGTCTGCAAGTGTGAATGAGAGTGTAAACGTATGCGTGATCTAATGATTAAAAAAGAAACGTTCCCGAAACCATTGTAGTCAAAGGCGGGGTATAAATATAACAATAATAAAAAATATTCCGATAAACAAAGTGATTCCTTTGCAAACACAACACATGTTGAAGTGAATATTTTCTATGAATACGTTGTAGAAACAATTACGAGGGGGGGACCCAAAAGTAACCGGATTCCGAGGGCGCTGCCACTCGTAGACGTAGTGCACGGTTCTCACGCTAGATGATCTTAGTAGAGACCTTCATGAAACAGCTGTGCAGACGGCGTCAGTGTAGAGCTGAACGTGCAAGCGTGGTGTTGTGTTTCTCTGACTGTTGGCGGGTTACCTCTGCGAAGTCGCTATGGCAACTTTAAAAGAACAAAGAGTGTATTTGAAATTTTGTTTCCTACTTAAAAAACTGCAACGGAGACACATCAAATGCCTCAGGAAGCTTTCCAGGAGGACGCTATGAGCCGCACACAGGTTTTCGAGTGGTTTGGACGCTTTAAACGTGGTGAGATGTGTGTTGAAGACCAAGCTCGTTCTGGACGCCCTTCAACATCGCGAAATGAGGAGAACATTGAAAGGATCCGCCAAAAGATCAACGAGGATCGTCGCCAAACGATCGACCAAATTTCAGCAGCGACAGGAATCAGTTGGAGCTCGTGCCAGCGGATTTTGAGGGAAGATTTGCACAGGTGACGTGTTTCTGCTAAATTTGTTCCGCGCCTTCTCTTTCAGGAGCACAAAACCATCCGCATGAATGTGTGTCAGGACTTGAAAACAGAGATTGCACGTGATCCAAACTTCTTGAACAAAGTCATTACAGGGGATGAGAGTTGTTGTTACGGATATGACCCAGAAACCAAGCGAGGGTCAAGCCAGTGGAGGACTCCCAACTCTCCCAGACCAAAAAAAGCAAGACAAGTGAGGTAAAATGTGAAGACGATGATCATTGTCTTTTTTGATGTTCGTGGAATCGTGCATGGGAATTCGTACCCCCTGGCCAGACTGTTAACCAGCACTTTTACTTGGATGTTTTAAGGCGTCTGCGAGAGGATATGAGGAGGAAACGCCCAGAACTTTGACGATCAGGTGACTGGTTTCTGCATCACGACAACGCTCCAGCACACACGACCTTACGAGTGACCCAGTATTTGGGATCTCAGAGGTTGTCTGTCGTTCATCACGCTCCGTATTCGCCGTACCTAGCCCCGTGCGACTTTTTCCTATTTCCACGAATGAAAAAAACGCTAAAAGGGGAGCGTTATGACGATGTGGAGGCGGTAAAAACAGCTTCGCAAAGGGCACTGGACAATATCCAAACATGCTTCCAACAGTGGGAAAAGAGACTTGACAAGTGCATCGCATGTAAAGGAGAGTATTTTGAAGGGGACTGAAATAATTTTGTAAAAACGTTCATCAATAAAGTTTTTATGGGTCCCCCCTCGTATTTATTTTCTCAAATGTAAGTTTAAATTTTAATTATAAATATCATATACTTGCCCTTTTTATAACGTTTAACTAAGACACAGAAAATCTGTGTATTGGACCAGTGGTTTACGATTATATTTTCATTCGATATGACGAAGCCTTTATTTTTAACTCAAGCCAGCAGGTATCATGCACGTTATATTATAGCGCCTGGGGAACTATAACATTTATCAGAAGACTAATATAGAATCCTCTTGCCATACTCTCCATCCATTAAATTCCAAGTCGATCACATCTTCTTCCTGGTGGATTTTACTCCATCCCGTTTCAGTAATCTTATCTCAGTCATTCTGTGGACATATCCATACCATTCTAGCTGTTTATATCTTACAAAATCTAAAATTGAATTTGAACTTACAGGGTTTGTCTTATCACTTTGTTGGGTTCTTTTTTCAAATTTATGGTAGCTAGTGGATCTCCTGAAACAGCCCCTTTCGGTAGGTTATAATTCAAATTTCAAATTCCCATTGAATGTCCAAGTTTGTGTTCCATGAGTTAACGTGCTACTAATTATTAATTTATATATCTGTAATTTTATTTCTAAAGTTATGTTCTTATCCCATAAAGCCCAGTTCAGCATGGATATTGTTCTTTCTTTCTGAACTCTACTCGTAATGTCCTCTTCTTGACTACCGCTTGAACATATGACTCCTAAATACATACTCTCTTCTTTTCTTATAATGCATTTTATACCCTCTTCATGCCAAGTAATTTTTTTCTTTAAATTAATTTTTAAGCCTCATCTGTCATATTCACCAATAAGTTTTCTACTCATATATTCTAAATTTTCAAAATCTTGGACTATAACTAGTTGGTCAACTGCGAAACTTTAGGTATAAATTGTAGAATTATCCATGGGAATATTACACTTAGATTTCCAGTTTTGTAAAGCTTGTTTTAAAAATGTGTTTCTGCCCGATCATGACAAACTTTAGTATTTATACGACTGGTAGCAGTACTTTAATGTACCTCATTAAAGTGGATCTGTTCATTAAAGTATTGAACATTTGCATTCGACCAATAAGAAGTGGCCACGCAATATTGCGAAAGCGCAAGTTTCAATTATTTCCGTTTCAATTAACAACGATACTAGCGCCAGTTTAGAAAAAGGACAAAAAGTGTCTGACACCAGTACAGTGACCTTGAGCTTACAGCCTCAGAAAGGCAGTCAGAGTTACAAATAACTTGTTGCTAAAAAAGTAAATGAATATGTACAGAAATCCTATTGACAAATCATGGACTGGAGAATATTGTCGCGGGGAAAAGCACCGAAGCTTCGGTGCCGAGAGATAAGCGCGGTTTGTGTACACAAAAGAGCCTGCAGATAAAGATAACAGTCGGATAGTGTATCACTGAGACAATACTTACCGACACAGAGAAGTGAGGTGATAGATAATCCTTGTTTCACATAAGCTTGCCCCGTATCTCTGAACGGTCACGTGACCTATCACCTCTCATTGGTTGCTGTTGTGGTGCAGACTGTTGTGCGGTAAAGAATAGTTCGTTATTTAACATGGTGATATATCTTTATATGTTGGAAGAGAATTGTCAAATTTATATTTTCATAACTGTTTGAATTAAATATATTACGCAACAGAGTTGATTTATCTGAAATGCATGTTAATTCTTAAACGAAGTAAAGAGGAGGTTCCTTTGCTCTCAAGCACATGGCACAATAGCACGTGATTTAGCGGTAGTGATGACATATTTGTTTATATGACTTTTATCAGTGACCTTGTTTTGAACTGGATTAGTCAAATATCACCATTCGAAGGTGTGTTGTGCCGAGTGCGAGAGCTAAATTATTTTATTGATCGTTTGTTGCGCGTGTACTTATTATATGTATAATGGCATAGTCTACCGCCAGTTTTTCGCTGAAGCATCGCAAGGGAAAACCTTTACAACGCGGCGAAAAAAGAACTGTGTTGCATGTGTTTAATGCACTCACAGAGAAGAATCCGTCTTTGTCAGTGAGAGAAGTCGAACAGCTGTGCTCTGAAAATACAGGTGTGTTAGATGCGTAGGAACATCGCGGCATGAAATTCAGACAACAGGCAAACTTACCACTCCAAGGGCGATATTGCTGTGTGGCGAAGACGTTATTTAAGGACAATCAGACTGTACCGAGATACAAGTAGCAAAATATACTACCTTGACGAGATTTGGGTGAATGAAGCACGCACGACAAGTATGGCGTGACATACATATATGTGTGCTGCTTTAAAAAATCCCAGTGGAAAAGGCCGAAAGCCTTTCATTATGAACTTGTTTCAGTTTCATTGCTCATTCAGTCAGTTTCAACTTGCTCAGTTTCATTATAAACTTCATTACTTCATATCCTTATTTGTATGATTTTATCTACCTTCCTGGCAATTATTATGACGTTTACTGCAGGTTTAAATGTGACGGGAAGGCACCACCTATGGGCTATGGAGCGAAAGCATTAGTCAATTATGGTGAGGGGGAAGGTAGTTGCATGCGGAGTGATACATGTCAGCGGGGCAAGGTTATTAGTAACAGACAGTAGTGATATCTTGATTGTTGTGTAAAACATTCGAATTCTCGTTTATTCCGGAAATATCTAGAAATATCAATGAGATATTTAAGGAGGCGACGACTCGCTAAGAGTGAGTCTTAAACAGAGGGAAGTAACAGCTGTAAAGTGTTGTTGTAACGAGAGCTGATGTAATCAGCCCTCACTGTTTGTCATAGTCATCGACCTTGGTAGACTGATTGGGTACGAAACGCAGTGCTGCTGTAATCTATAAGTGTATTTCTACGGATATAAACGATATTTGGAAGATCTGCAACTCGGACTTTTAATTCTACGAACTCATAGAGTCACAATATCAAAAGGTGTAAATTAGTTCTCAGAAAATATATTCCTAGTGCGTTTCGAAGAATTGTCTCAAATATATGAAATCATCGAACTCGTGGACTCACTATTCTATTTTGAAATCAACACTCAACAATAGGCACAAAAATGACTTATCTAAATGCTCAAAAGTAAAATGCTTTTTAAAACGCAGATCAGAAGGATATAAAGGGAAAAAGCCAAAACGTTTACTTCTGATGAGTTGAAAACATTTATAAATGAATAACCGATGTTAAATACTTCATGATAAAAGTAAGTTTCTTTTTTTAATGTTACCAAAGTTATGTTTTAATGTCTTAGGTTAAACTGTGTTACACGTTAACAGCTGTTTATAGGGAAGTATTCAATATTTCTTCGCCTGCGTACTACGCACTACGTAGACAAAGCAATCACGATTGTAACTATCACTCAAAGCAGAAATAAGTACTTTGAAATGAAACCTTTAATTTAGAGAAATAATTGAGCATAAACAGTTGTTTGAAAATTAAATATAATGTTGTCATAATTATAATAATACTAGCGTTTTAATTACTACTATTATAGCCTCGTTGCATAATATACTATAAAAGGTTTGTGATAAACTACAACTCTGACTTGAGCCTTTTGTGTCTATGATATTTTTCTGATACATTTTTCCCAATTCTAATTCTAGATGACGTATTTACATACAGCTCTTATATGACATTAAAGCTGTTTTATCTTTGTACTTATGGCAGAGTTAAATTTTATATACAATGGGTTTAATTTACATTTACATACTTCATATGAATTTTCTTCCCTAGTTGTTCTAAAACATCTCCTGATTTATTTTACTTAATCTTATTTTACTGATTTTCACATATTGATCACCTAACCTTACTGATTACATTAATCTGTTTAAATGGAGCGCAAACTAACCGTTTGTGATACCGCTCAATACAAAATTGACCAAACTGGTTGCAAATACTTCTCTTTGTGTTGTTCGATGACGTGGTCTCTATCATTTTATCTATTTCACTCATGTTAGCTTCACCAAAACGTTTGGACAAAGCGGCCATTGTCAGTTGATTGTCTATGCGGAAAACAAATGATAGCAAAGTGAGCTATACAGCACCGTAATGAATTTGCAATTTGAAATGTTGGCAAACAAAGAAACAAATGCTAGTGAGGTGATATAAACAAACATATGCTAGGGAAATGATAAAGACTCTGGCAGAAGCTGCCATGATTTGTTTAAACACCATGTTTCTCAACATTTTATTAGTCAAAGTTAGTGCAACGTGAACAAATGAAATAACACATATAAAATACAAACATATTCTGCTATTGCTCACAGAAACATATTGTAACTGGCAAACATTTGCTTATTGGTGTCGCTAGAATAGAATACATAACACATTCGCATGCATAGTTGTGGAATAAGTTTCATAGAATATACGACTGGTGTAATAAGGTTACTGTAATGGAAACCGAGGCAAACTAATATGTAAACAAGAACTAATTTCAACTAATGGATCCGTTGGTTTTAAACTTCATATCGAGTGAATGTCATAGATACTCTGAGTTTTGTTGTTGCTTGAAGAGAATTTTAAATAAATAGTTTCCTATTTCCACCAATTGTTCAAAAATATCACATATAGTTTAACTGTGATAATTTTGAATGTCTGTTTCAAATTCTTCAATAATTTTAGTAATTATAATGCAATAGTTACAAAAAGGTTTAACATTTTCTGCGTCTTACATTAGCAATATTGAGCCTATGCACATGAGTCAGTAAGTACTGTGTAGAGGCAAAGCAACGCTGCAACGAAGTCTTAATCAGACATTTTAAATGTACTGCACATACTATTTTTCATTGAAACTCGCGGAAAATAAGCACAAGCGTGGTTGCCATGAAACTGGCACATCTTTATCAATCCATTATTTTGTATATGAGACGCTCAGTGTTCCCAAATATTTACAACCCCATCGTCTTGTGCCCACATTACCTCCCGTAGGGGGAGGGATGCGTTCCTTTCAGCTGCCAAAGTGCGGGCGCTGCGGACCCCTAGCACTCGTGGTACCTCTGACGTTACTAGAGGAACCCCGGGCCGAACATTCGAGCCCCTCCCTGATAGGGAGTTGTTCGGATTGGGTTGGACTCGAGGGGGCAGTGTTCCCGATACCCGTGGGAGATTGGGTACGTTTCCGGATGGTGTTAAGGGAAGCCATTATTATTCCTGCGTACTAGCCAGCATAGATAGTAGAAGATGTGCTAGATCGCCAGGAGGCCCCAACGAGGTCATATTGGTAGCCTTCCCTTTATGGTGTTGGCGCGCGTAAGTGGCGTATCCACTTCCATCCCGTCTTGAGTCCACAGGACCAAATGGGGGGGGGGGGGGGATTGTTAGTCTCTAGGTCTTGCCCCAGGAAAGAACCTTGGAGGCGCCGAGTGCCCTTTTGGGACAGCTCGGTAACTCCCTGGTAGAAGGAGGTAAAACCTCTCTCCTAAATGTATGTATGTATGTATGTATGTATGTATGTATGTATGTATGTATGTATGTATGTATGTATGTATGTATGTATGTATGTATGTATGTATGTATGTATGTATGTATGTATGTATGTATGTATGTATGTATGTATGTACCAACACTCCCCATTAGCAACTAAGGCCCCATTAGATGACCGGACCCATTTCTCAGGTGGAGGCAGCCAGAGGGCTGTGTTCATTACCTCCAGACGATGTTTTTACTGTGGACCGTTTTTGCACAGTTTTTACCGTGGACTCCGAACCACGTTGGGTATAGAGGACACTTCACATGTGCTAGACAGAGGTGAAGGCGCGGATAGGGCCCACTTAAAATCTCCAACCCCAGTGCCGGGAATCAAACTCGGAACCTCAGGACGAGAGTCGCGAAAGAAACCACTGCGCTACTCCGGCACCCTAAATGTTGGATAGTTGAATTCTATTTGGTAAAGACGTGTCTCACTCTCTCCTTGATATTGAACAGCTTAATTCTGTTTGTTTGGTAAGAGATATGGCTGACATTGTCCTTCCACATTAGTTTATGGGTAATGTACTGCACAATTAACGTAAACATTGACACTCATGGTTCTCAAGGTTGAGTCCTCTATAGCTCCTAAATCCCACCTCACCGGTCTCGGAATTACTCTCGAAAAATGCTGTGTTTTCCTCTCATACAGCACACTGATGTTTTCGGCGTTGTCTTGAGACACCCGGTATATATAAAATTTAACAGGAAATTCCACAAAGGAGTGCTTAAAAATGCACTTATATGAAAATTTTTTCTATTTCTTCTACCTTTAGTTTGGAAAATTTTGATGAGAAAGAGTGTTTGCTGATGAATTTTCGTGTCCGCTGATGGTCTGTATTCCTGAAAATGTATGTGTTCTATTCTTAGTATGCATACAATGTTCTGATTCTCACTAGAGGCTTCATTTCTGAAGAAATACGAGGGCTATCCAGAAAGTAGATTACGTTTTCGTCTGTTTCCGCTAGGGGCGGGGCTAGCGCGGCCATCTTGGGGTCAGAGCGTTGCGCAGCTCAGTCGGCATCTAGCCGTGCTAGTGAGAGGTTCGTGCTGTGCTCCGTTCAGATACTGTGACGGTTTGAAATGTCTGTGTTAATTGAAAATCCCGCGAGCTGCGAGGTGCGTGCAGTAATAAGGTTTCTGACTGCAAAAAACTGTAAACCGATAGAAATCTATCGGCAGCTTTGTGAAGTGTATGGGGACAACATTATCACTGAAGGTGGAGTGCGTCAGTGGGTCATCAGATTTAAAAATGGCCGAACCAATGTTCACGACGAAGATCGAAGTGGGAGACCCAGCATAGTGACTGCCGAACTTGTCGAAAAAGTCGATGCTAAAGTCCGTGAAAATCGAAGGTTCACAATAACGGAACTTTCTTTGAATTTTCCACAAATTTCGCGAAGTTTGTTGCACGAAATCATCAGCGAAAAGCTTGGTTACCACAATTTTTGTGCAAGATGGATTCCAAAAATCTTGACAGAGGACCACAAAAATCAGCGAATGGCTGCAGCGTTGAACTTTTTGGACGTTTACCATAAGGATGGTGACTCTTTACTCGATCGCATCGTTACTGGTGACGAAACATGGGTGAAACACGTGAACTGTGAAACGAAATTGTAATCAATGCAGTGGGGGCACACAAGTTCTCCCCCAAAACCCAAGAAATGCATGCAAACAATGTCGGCAAGGAAGATGATGGCGACTGTTTTTTGGGACAGAAAAGGTGTGATTTTGGTGGACTTCCTGGAAAGAGGCACTACAATAAACTCTCAAAGGTATTGCCAAACTCTCCAAAAACTCAGAAGAGCCATTCAAAACAAGCGCAGAGGAATGTTGAGCTCTAAGATCTTGTTGATTCACGACAACGCCCGGCCCCACACGGCAAATGTCACTCGTGAAGTTCTTGAATCTTTTAAGTGGGAGTTGCTTCCTCATCCGCCGTACAGTCCCGACCTGGCACCGAGCGACTTCCACCTATTCCCAGCAATGAAGAAGTGGCAGCGTTTTGATGACGACGCACAGCTGCAAGAAGAGGTAACGAAGTGGTTGAAGGCGCAGGCGGCCGAATTTTTCGACGAAGGAATTTCCAAGCTCGTACATCGCTACGATAAATGCCTTAATTTGAATGGTGACTATGTCGAAAAGTAGTATTTGAGTGTGGCTTTCATCTGTATATAATAAAATTTGTTTCCTATACTTTGTTTACTTTTTATTCCAAAACGTAATCTACTTTCTGGATAACCCTCGTACAAAGTAAACAATCCCATATGTCATATTCTATATACTTTTCGGCCCCTAACTAAGAGTTAGTTGATCTTTTCAGTGCTATTTCTCTACGGTACTCAGAAGATGGATGTACCGCATGTTCTTTACAGGGACCATCCATCTCTGGAGGTCCCCTATCAGAGCTACATTTTTGTTCGGTTTAACAGTTGCAATTTTCAATTTCCAAGTTCCTCGATGTGGAAAAACGGTGACCACATTCGGTGCGAAAGGGACGGCGTGAGAGGGTGACCTACCCCTCTCTTTGTCAAGTGGCGGTGATGGTTTGCATTTAAAAATGGTTTGGTCTAAAGTCTCCCAGAGCGAGAGAGGACTGCACGCTGGGAGAAAGAGGATGGATTTGTGATATGTTTTGGGAAAAGAGTGAGCCCCCGACGAGTTGCGGTAGGAATTTTAATCAACAGCCGCGGAAATGGGAAGGGGGTTGTAACTCAAGAGACGATGTGGCTTGACTTATGTACAACAAATACACAACACCTCACCCTCAGGTCCTGACAGCTCTCCAGCGCTTGGTGCTGATTGCCTGTAGGCTTGCTCAACTGTTGAGATTTAATTGATAGCAACCAATAATGTTACGCCAAAATACTGCGACAGTATATGGAACTCACCATTTGTTACGAAACCTGAAGACTCGGTAATTAAACCTCAAGGCTGAAGCTCAACTAAGTTGAGCTAAGTTGGTATCACAGGGAGCAGGCTACATTTTCATTCGAGTGAGACGTATCGTTTCCTCACATCAGGGACTTCAGTTTGATTGAACGACAGAAATCTGATGTATTACTCCATATGAGTTTCCCTCCCCCTATACTATCCACTTCAAACTTTCATTTCATACCAACTTTCACTGTAAAACATTTCGTTACAGTTGCAAGAAGAAGGTTATCAGCAAAGCGATTTTCAGAATTTTGAAACGACATTAAAATACCATGTTACTTTTACATCTACAACAAAATAAACCAATAGTAAACCAATTCTACTTCTTTATAATAGATTCAAACATTTGCAGATTTGGTTTCATTGCACATTTTGATAAAGGCGCAGGCGAAATGGAAAATAATTATTCAATTTTGTATAAAAACAAAAGTGACTTTTGCTGGATTAGAAATTCCCATTCTTTCCACGACATCGGGAGAAACAACTGACCAGCGACAATGCTTTAAAATTGACAAAATGTTGATGATTTGAAGCAATAGCAAAGGATACGACTGAAATGTGTGATTCATCAAAAAGATTAACCATTGTGTATTTGAAAGTTAATCATACCTCTTAATGTTCACAAGTTACACAAAACTGCCTCCAAGTTAAGGGTACTTCACCGCTATTTCCAAAGTATTTAAAAAGGTACTTATTTTATTTCTGACGTGAATACCTAAAATATATTTCTTTAGCTATTTCGACACCTACATTTTTCAGAAAATAAAATATTTTCAAAATGTTTTATATAAGAAAAAATTTGGAGTTGGGGATGGAGATGATGGGGTGGATGCTGTTTAAGCTGTTAGGCTGTTCACTGAAAGGAAAACTCACACAGATGGAGAATCTAAAGAAAAAAAAAAAAAAAAGGTTTTAAATTTTATGCAGGAGCTTCAAAGTATATTATTGGTGCAAAATCTAATATCAAACTTTTTAATGAGTGCAATACTTTATCTACCTACTATGTACCTGGGAGAGAAAGTAAACGGTATATATACACATACTAAACAGTACAAAAATGTATTCAATATATAGAGCATAGATTTCTGTTCCCGGTACTGTATGTGGCTGTCTATCCCATCCATGGATGATGATGATCATGATGATGATGATGATGATGATGATGATGATGATGATTGTGCTTTAGGGCGCTCAACAGCGTGGTCATCAGCGCCCTGAGAGTGCTCTATCGTGGTAAAACTGGTTAAAACGAAAGCTAAAAGACACTCATATATAAAACACAGCCTTCTACGTGAAGGGCTAAAATGATGTAAAAACTAATGGCAATAAAAACCATGCACAAGGTGGCTAAAATGTCCAAACAACACACTAAACTTAAAATGGACAGTAAATAAAACAGCTAAATAAAATGCATAAAAACTTATGGATCATTAAATTCTAAAATGAACATTTAAAAACAGTTTAAAAACCTTGGTCACTGCCGTCTCGTCATCCGCAAGTATCTCCACCAAGCTGGCCGGCAGCTGAAGAGAACTGCGGAGAAGTGCCAAACTAAAACATTCTAAAAGGACGTGTGGGACTGCCAGGTCGACACCGCACTGCGGGCACACCGGAGCAGGGTCCCCGTTTAATTTAAAACTATGTGTAAAATGGCAGTGACCAATACGTAAATGAGCTAAAATAACTTCTTCCCGACGGGATCACCGACAGGAGGTCACACACTTAACTGGAAGCTCCTTCACTGTTCTGAGCTTGTTGCCTCGCAGAGCAAACCACTCGTCGTGTCAGAACGAAAGGGCCGCCCTGCGCACAAGCCTGAAGTCCTCCGCAGTTACCAAAGGTAGGACAACATTGGGTGCCATGGTGGCTACTTTAGCTGAAGAATCAGCCATGTGATTCCCTCGCAAGCCCACGTGTCCAGGAATCCAGGCACATACTACGCTAGCGCCAGAGGCGTGTAAAACGTGGAGGGCGTCATGGATACGCTGTACAATAGGATGTTGATTGTACAGCTCACGAAGGCTCTGAAGTGCGCTGAGGGAATCGCTAAGTATAAGGCAATTACCCAAATACTTGCGGCGAACATGTTCAATGGCTCGATATATGCACATCCAACCCCGCTAGAGCTTTTATATGCCCATCCATGGAGCTACAGATATAGGACCTCCACTGATTCAGCATTGTGAGGACGGTAAGCTTCATGAGTCATGAGCTGCCCAGGTAGGAGATATGTGATTATGGACATATTATGTTTCTTTATCGGCTGGATGAACACCCAACACTGAGTTGCATAAGAGCGCGAGTTCCTAAATCGTGTTCCCAATAACTTCGTGGGCTGCTACATCATCTAGCGTGATTTGTTGGACTAGAAGCACATCAGTTAAACGCTCGGCGGTTATTCAGTGAGTGTACAGAAGTACACAAGCTCTTCTCGATAGAGATCGCCTTTCAACTGGGCCAGAAATATTACCTGAAATACATCACCATATATTTAGCCTCCACGGAGTCAGAGTATGCGGCCACGAATCACTGAGATTGCAACTTACCTTGCGCCGGTTTATTCTACCACTAATTGATGAAGATATAGTCATCTATTTGTAAGAGAATTCAACGTATGAAATTCCACCTGTTCGAGATAGTGTATAATTTATAGGAAAATATAATTCCAGTTTGAGTTTCATATTCTGTTATCTCTGGAACCAATTGCAATTCTGCGGGTGCTGCTTCTTGCATAGTATCTTCGATGAATTCAAGTGGTACCAAGTATTATCTCAACTGTGCCTTCTTCACGCTTGCCCTCTCGCAAAATAAAGTCATAGCATTTTCCTCACCTCTATGCATGGACCAGTCGTAGAGTTCTGTGCTTCCCCAGTCTCACAAACGATGGCGCGTAAATTGTTGGAGACACATTGTTCATTCAGCAGATATGTTTCTATTTATATTATTTGACACACTAAAAGGAGATGCCACTAAGCTCGCACAAGTATCTCAGCCTGTAACAGACCATCCTCCACAGATGCTAGAGGATATTCCTCTGCATACTAGGAAAAACCTATGGTTCCAACTTCATGGCCATAGTGCACGAATTACTACAGCTGGCCTTCACGGATTGTTTACAAATCTATGGATTTGATGAAGAGGGCCTTTAACTTAGCCGCCCCGTTCATCAGATTTGATTCCGGTAGACTATTTTTCTATGGAGAAAACTGAAAGACACCGTCAACAAGGACATACCAAATACACCAGATGATATGAAATGATGTCTTACTGCTGCCTGCTCTAAAATTTCCGCTGAAATGCTAGAACTTGTTCAGCAATCTTACCACAGGTTACTGGAAGCTCGTATTTAAACTGCAGGTGGTCATTTTGATCTCAAGGTTTAATGGTCAAATTTCTCTTCACTTGTCAGGATCCACGAAGGCGGTACACTTTCTTTTGTTTTTCTTTAGTTTGCGCTACCACACGTAGTACAATCGACAGTGAGTAAAAGTTTCAAAATAAGATATCTTGTAAACTACTTGCATTAGAATCCTGCGGAAAACACAATTAACATTCTAATTTACCAACTTTTGATTTTTTATGTAATTAGGTATCGTTCCATTTAAAAAGGATGTATGTTCACTCTAAAAGTGGACCTTCTACATGTTATTAAGATTTATTTATAGGATAAAACTCCAAGCCCCTAACTAAAATACAGTGCTGTGAAAACTGCACATCAATAGCACTTTCCATTTCGGAAATATTGGCGGTGCAAGTTTTAGGTGATTTATCCTGTATATCAGTTTATTCTGTCTACTGCAATATGCTAAACACGAACTGATATGATGCGCATAAAGGTGCTCAAAGACATACGTTCAAAATAAGTTCCCTGTCAGTGAATCAACCCGCATTTGACAATGGCAAAATTGTGGGTGAATGTGAACCTGCAGGTCGTTTTGCGGCCTCTGCATCTAAAGCGTAGAGGCACGTGAGATGATTCAGGTAAAGGATTGAACGTCGTCGTTCTTGTTCGGCAAGAAAACGTGTGTCCACACTTCCGAGTTTGATGCAGCTTTAACTGCAGCAGCAGAAAGGAAGTCTTTTCCAAACTGATGAAGGGCATTCGCAATTCCCTGAATCAGCTCACGACGAGTGGTTGTTTGGAATAACAGCTAAAAAGCACCTGAACAATCATAAATTGTTTCGCCGTATATTCCTGTGCTGGAATAACATGATATTATGAATAATTACATTTGATTCCAGACTTAAGAGAAAAGTGATTCTAAGGCCAATATGGTCCCGGTACGATGGAACGTACGACTGAACATTTTTTGGGCTGAGGTAAAAGACATCTACTCTTGATTCTCTCTGCAATTGCATGAAGGGCTAATGAACACAAATTTAAGAAGCCTGGTGCTTCTTGCAGCTTCTTGTCCACGTTACTGCAGAAGTTAAATTTCATCTATGCCCTGAAGATTAAGGACAGCTATACGGTCTGTACATTGGTGCAGGCAATGTTAATTTTGTTTACTCTTATGTGTTTTAGCTTCAGAAGAAAGCGTTTATTTTCATGTATTTCTTTAGTCACTTAAAACTAGTGAACACTGATGTGCCAAAATCTTTAAGTGCTTATGTTCTCTTAATGTAATGCTATGTTCCATATCTTCTGTTATAAATTTAAGAAAGAAAGACAAGTAGTGTACTATTCGAACCGAGAATCATAAGTACGGAAGCAGTGCCTTCTTAAACCTCGGCCACCGTAACGTTTCACAGTGCTTTGTTTTGAATAGTTTATAAGATGACTATTGCATTCAAAGGGCCAGACAATTCCAAGTTTCTTCCTGTATATTGGAATCTCAGCTGTTACGAAGCTACCTGAAGCTCTCAAATAGACATATGAAATCTGGGGATGATTGCTTTCTAGACGTACATGCTTTGAGATACAGAGCTTGTCTTTGAAAGTGCTGGAAACATCATTTACATTGCGGAAAAACCAACTGACTTGTGGATCACGTTGTGAATAGCAAGCATTAATGCAAGTGCTAGTATTTGAAGAAGACATTTTTCCAAAGTGAACTCCAAGACAGTACAAGGCACAGAGGACTTGCTCCTTCTCCCCTCACTCTTAAAATTGCACCTAGATATGCCTTTGAACACTAACGTACTAAGAAAGATCTAAATTTTGAATGAAACAGGCAATTAATGCACTTAGTTTTGTGGTTGTGGGCATTTAATTATGTACGATATTTTCAAGGTCCAAAAATATACAGTAAACTCCTTTGATTTCTTCTAACAGTACATTGATCCAGCAAACTATATGATGCAGTGCGATCCATATAAACCTGAACAATTTTAAACCAATAATATGACACATGGGAGAATATAATACACAACAGAGAGATTACATTACGCTATTTACAAGTCAGAGCAAATGTTGGAAGTGTCCTCCACCAGCATCTATACATGTTTGTACTTGTCTTGCCATATTCTCTGAAGTTTTCTTCTTCTTCTTCTTCTTCTTCACTTCATGGCATAGGCAATCAAGTGCCTGTTCCGCCTTCGAAGTCCTCCAGCCATCGTTTCCTGGGTCTACCCACCGATCTCCTACCTTTAGGATGATACTGTAATATTTGTTTTGTAAGTCTATTATCTGGCATTCTTTCAACATGTTCCTTCCATTTTTGTTTGAGATCTTTTCACCTATCATTCATACTAAAAATGTCCAGTTCTTCTCTTATATTTTCATTTCTTCCATTAAATCCATCTGGCTGATTTCTTCGAAGGTTTTGGGTGAGTAAATTTCCCCATTACGGGTTACCAGCCCATAGATGGGTAAGTCATGTGAAGGGTTTGCCTTCTAACGGCTCATGACTTACGGTAATTCTTAATCAAGGTTGTCTTCCTTTAGCCCATGGTAACCCAATACCTAACTACAGGGCAGTAGCACCGAAGATGTCTTCTCCGCCTCTTCAGTCATTGAGATTCTAGATCTTCTTCTGCGTTAGAGCCATTTGACATCTTCTAAGAGGTTTGCGGCCGCCCAATCTGGGTACAGTCGTCAGATCCCTCGTTGCGGACTATGCTTGGTTCTCCTCCCCTCTCACCAACCAGCAAGCTAGTAAAGCTAGACTTTCCCAGTATAGTCGTCTGGTTCATTGGATACTAAGCCCTCCCCCACCGCGACAAGGTGATAGCCCCCCAGGGGGAGGTCTCTGAAGTTTTACGGAGGATATCCTCGCCAATGTTACTTATTTCGTTTCGAATGGATTTCTTGAGAACATAAATTGTCTGTGGCCTATACTTGTACACTTTATTTTTACATACCCCCACAAGAAAAAACCCGGTGAGGTTAGGTTCAGGGGATCTGGGGGCCACAGACCTTTTGAGATTTTTCGATTATCAAAGATACTGGTTACACGTTCCATGGTGTCATTACATGTATGACACATTGCTCCATCTTGCTGGAAATAACCTTCTCTCAATTCGATATCATCTCCCTAAAACTTCAGAGAATATGGTGAGACGACTACAAACATGTATAGATGCTGGTGGAGGACACTTCCAACTTCAAAGACAGAATTTACTTGAGGTCCGATTATGTGTAGAGTAATACTTTGTTTTTGTAGTTATATTACTTTAATTTTAGGAGAAGGCCTTCCATTTTTACGTCAGACTGGCAGGTTGGGACAATAGATTCTACAATGTAGCCACCTCCTTTTGCTGAAGAGTAGATCACTCTGAGAAGTTATACAGTAAGGGATACCCATCCCGAGTGCTCTTCTAGGGTCTCTCTGCCTACGGTACCATCAAATTCTTAATTACAATCCTGAAGGTAACAGTGTCTCTTTCACCAGAATAGTCTCAACAGAATCGCTGCTAAGCCCATAGAGGTTAATTTTATTGTCCTTATTATCGGTAATTGCTGTAATACATGAGATCTATTATTGGTAAGCCAGCCGCCGGGTCCAGCAGTAGGGCATGGCTTCCTTACAGGCCATCGACATTTCCATTGAGCTCTTTCATGCTGGAGCACATAGGTACAGTATAAAACACACTTTCATCTTCTGAAATTCTTTTATAATTTTTTTTATTTCTTTTCTCCAGCGTTTAATTTACATTCTAATTCCATGTTATCCATCTCTGATTTTAACTTCGGCAGCTATTTTCTTCAAAATTCTCCATTTTTCTTCCATCTGCTCTGTCATTCTTCACTCTCCTCCTCCAGTAGACAAATGGCGCTATACTCACGCTTGGGTACCATTGTAATCAAAGTGAATTTCCAGTTCGGAGAAAGAAACTGACAAACTTTTCAGTATTATATGTCAAATTAACGTGACTGTGGGTTCGTAGAATTAAAGGTCCAAATTACCGAAATTATAATGTTCTTTATTTCCGTAGGAACACACTGTTCAACTCTCACGTAACAACTTTGCATCACATATTACAATCTACAACACCCAAGGTAGTTGACAATAACAAACATTAGCTTTCGTTACAAAACATCACAGCTGACTCTCGCTTTACACACAACTCTTGTTACACAACAACTGTCCGGCTGGCGTGTCACAATCGCTTATATATCTCATTCACAACTCATATTTCCTTTTATATCATCAAATGGAAATACAAAATCAAGATTAAAATTATAAAATCCATACTGAAAAACACCATATATTCCCAAATCCTGAAAATACTATCATGTGCTTGCTATTGAATAATAATTCGGTCCCCATACACCTAACCCCAGGTTTTTTGTGTATTGGAGGCCCTTTACTCCTTTTTACACATTTTGCCATTTCACCTATGCTAATCTACATTTTTCTCTTAATTGTTCTTAGCCATATCTCTTTAACTTTC
Source organism: Mantis religiosa (assembly GCA_030765055.1). Lineage (NCBI taxonomy): Eukaryota > Metazoa > Arthropoda > Insecta > Mantodea > Mantidae > Mantis > Mantis religiosa. The sequence goes on from CM060954.1 coordinate 53,485,162, forward strand.
CCTAAATAATTCCCTATATTTGTCCTGTTCTTTTCCCATTTTACTGACAAATTTTTCTAATTACTACTTCGTCCTCCCCCCAAAATTGTCCCATTTACGTAGCCAGGCCTGCTCTGTCCATATCTTTGTTTGACTACAATATAATATACAATGGAAGTCTGCATTCTCTTCTCCACACAATGGGCATTTATCTAGCTCCCTATCTTGACCTATACCTTATATATCCTTCCCTCCCCCAGGTTAGGTCGGTAAGATAACTCTAGGGTGGTGTTCCTTCTACCACCAATTTCTGTCCAGTTTATTTCATTTATTTCACCTCATATATTTCAAAACTAAGGTTCTGCACTTTTTTGAGGTAGGTCGGTGAAATTCGTTTAATAGATATATTTCTCCCTGACGCTCCTGGACTTAGACTGCTGGGACCCTCTCATGACTGGTGATACTTTGAATTGTTAGGTACTCAATCACTGATAAATCACATCGTCATCAGGGTCTGTCACCTCTTGATCGGCCCTGCATCCCTTTCTCCTCTAGGCCACGTTGGAAGCACAAATGACCTAGTAGGGCGGTACTGGAGGCCCCATGGACTCACTACTCCTTATTCCTAACTCAGCTATTTTGCTATGATGTGCCTCTTGGAAGAAGGGCAAGCGGTATTTTGTAAATGTCTGTCAAAATAGCTCATGACTCGTGTCAGAACAGATTAGTTATACTGTCCCTTCTATGCTATGCGTAAATCACGATACAAATATCTGTAGTGTATGCTACAAAAATGGGATTTATTCAATCTTACAGATATATTTCTTCCTAATTACTTCAGTAACCGATTGTCATTCGACATCCGTCACGTTTCGACATTCAATACCAGAGATAGAAAGTCAATGGGTACAATGCAGCTGTGCATGTAGGCATATGTAATAAATTGATAAATTTATGTTTTCAACGCCGATATTCTCCATGGAAGATCGATCCCTTTTACGGCGGCTGATAAGAGGCTTTTGCCATGTTCCCCTAACATCAATCTACGCGTGTTTCAGTATATGTGGCGTGTAAACGTTTGTTTAATATTTACTGGAAACAGAGATTACAACGCGTGAGCGCTAATGGGATGAGGTAAAACAACAAAAATCCGGGCGTGACTAGGCGCATCACCACAAAACGCTATCGCCTCTCGTTATTGGCCGTGAGTGATTTCGGGAACCCGCAGTCTCTGCCAATAGATGGGATCGTGACTAGATAACGGTGCGGGAGGCAGCACCGATGATAATAACAATGACAGAGACAGAGAGAGGGAGAGAGAGAGAGAGAAAAAAGAGGAAACACAACAAACAAGTGCGCTACCCTGCAGTATAGCGATTGCAATAATATGGTCACTATCTACGGACAAATACGAGGCAGCCCTGTGTGGCCATTAGTAGACCATTAGCTTTGTGATATCCTAAACCTGTTCTCCGCTCCCCAATCTCTGTTCATGTCACCAATAGCCTTGCTAGCTCGGATATTTACACTACAACGCAGATAAACCGATCCACACAGTGATTTCTGTATGCGCTTCTCCCTCATTTTTGTCACTGCAATGTTTAGTTACGTCTGCGTACCTAGAAACAACTGAACGCCCACTTTCCAACTAAATACTTCAATTTGCCAACAGATACACGTTTACTCTCTCTACTATGCGCCTCTATTACATAAATAAATTCTATATTGAATTTTCACTAAAATACAAGTTTAAAGCCCCCTGGATCATATATGTATGACACAAGATAATAAGATCTTGCTGGTAGAATAACATTACGAGGGCTGTTCAATAAAGAATGATCATAATTCTTTTACGTCATCATTTTTCGCACAATCTTACTATATTCTGTTAGCTTAATGTGAAACAAACATGCCGTAGTAGATTGAGTCAACATGAAAAATTGAATGCCACGACCGGGATCTGAACATTAGTAAGTCACCACAAATGGGGTATCTCAGATGCGAGAGCCCCTAGTGGCCTACCGGGGAAATATACAAGTCAAATGGAGAATTTAATGTCATGACGGCACGTTGGCCATGGTAGCTCAATGGCTTAGAGTGACTGGACGGAAACCAGGAAATCCGTGGTAAAAATCCCGGTCGTGGCATTGAATTTTTTATGTTGACTATATCTATCAAAAACCCTAGCCTATATATGGCTAGTATAAAGAAATGATTAATCTCCATCAATTAACTAAAATAATATGAGCTAAATGATGAAGCCTGGCACTCAAGTACTTACAATAGTAAGTCACCAAAAATGGTGTATCTCGGATGCGAGAGCCCCTAGTGGTCTACCGGGGTAATATATCAGTCAAATGGAGAATTTAATGTCAGGACGGCACGTTGGCCATGGTAACTCAATGTGTTAGAGTGACTGGACGCAATCCAGGAGATCCGTGGTAAAAATCCCGGTCGTGGCATTGAATTTTTCATGTTGACTCTATCTATCAAAAACCTTAGCCTATATATGGCTAGTATGAATAAATGATTAATTTCCATCAATTAACTAAAATACCGTAGTAGTTTCATTGTTAGTACTCCTGGTACCCTCCTGTGAGAACCAGGCAAGTTCAGACATGTTCAGTATCGCCTACCACTGCAATGAAAGTAACACGGGAGGAACAATATGCGGCTTTGAAATTCTGCTTTCGTCTCAACAAATCTTCAGTTGAGGCCTATACAATGTTACAGGAGGCCTATGGAGGGTCTGTTCTTCCTTACAGCACAGTTCGAAAGTGGTTTAAAATGCTTAAAGAAGGGAAATATCAATTTCAAAGGAAAGTGGACCCGGTGCTCCAGTTAGTGCTCTTAAGGAAGGAAGCATCAGCACTGCTGAGAGAGGATCGACTAATTACCTTAAGATCACTTTCTGAAGTACTGACATTTCATTGGGTGGCACCTACACGTTGGTGACAGAAACATTACACATGAGACGTGTTTATGCGCGATGGGTTCCAAGACTGTTGATTCTCGAACTAAAGGACATTCGCCTGCAGGTTTGCATGCTGTTAAAGTTCATGTTAGAGGAAAATCCAGAGATTATTTCAAACGTAATCACTGCTGATGAAATTTGGCTACATCATTTTCATCCTGAGAGCAAACAGCAAAGCTCAATGTGGAAATCTCCTTCATCACCAACCCACAAGTGGTTGCTTCTGCTGGGAAAGTTATGGTCATCTCATTCTTTGATATTCGTGGAATGGTTTATCAGCGTGTTGTACCTGCACACACAACAGTAACTGGACAATACCACAGGGATTTCCTGAAGACATTGCAAGTCCATATCAGGCGCAAAAGACCACATTTCCGTGATGCAGGCTGGATGCTGCACCACGATAATGCGCGGCCGCATACTGCCAATGTTGTTGCTGAATATCTTGCGAAAATCAACGTGAAGTGCATCCCTCACGCTCCCTATAATCCGGATTTAGCCCCATGTGACTTTTTTTTATTCGCTAACTTGAAGAAACGCCTTCGTGGAAGACATTATACATCATCAGAAACAGTGGTGAAGTCTGCGGAGGCGATTTTCAAGGATCTCTCAATAAATGGTTTCCAGCATCTCTTTGAAGACTCACAGAAACGCTGGGACAAGTGCATCGCATTAAGGGGAGACTATTTTGAGAAGGACCATCAAAATTATGAAGATGAGTAAAGGTACGTTGTCAAAAAAGTGGTGATCATTCTTTATTGAACATCCCTCCTAAAAAGAGTGGGGATAACGAGGTGGCAACGGTAGAGGCTCTAACGCAACCGATTCGCTACATGCGAGAACTCTTCCCAATTGAAACACATAATGGGCTAAGTGTATGGGGCGCGTAGGGCTTGTGAGAGGTTTGTTGGAGACTCCATGCATCTCTAGAAATCTGGTAGCCCTTGGGTCTCTCCCTGATCTCTCCCTTCCAGAAATTCTCGTTTCGAATCACAACAGGCAATGTTGACCTATCTGCGGAGTTTTAAACTATGTGAATCATGTAAATTAATTGTTCTTTCACACTTGCCGTGTGTAGGCTAAGGTATGGAAAGATAGAGTCAGACTGAAAAATTCAATGCCATAGCTGGAATTTGAATCACGAATCTTTTGGTTGCCGTCCAGCCGCTCTAACCAATTGAGCTACTATGGTCAACATGCCGACATGACATTAAATTCTCCAACTGACTCGTGTTTCTCCCGGTAAACCACTAGGAGTTCTCAGAAACACCTGAGACAACTACCTTAATGGCGACGTACTATGCTGTAAGTACTTTAAGGCCCGGGCTTTTTAGTTAACCACTATTAGGTCAATTAATTTACAAAGTAACCTAAGGCTTCAATAAGAGGAATAAATATTTATTTATCGCGTACTTTAGAAATTATACAAAAGCATCATCTCAACTTGGCACCTCACCTCATCCAGTTCGGAATTCTTCCAGAACTCTGGAAGGTAGCACTAAAATGGGAAACTGTCGGATATTGGGTTAAGGAGACAAGGTAGCATGCGAGTTGTTAACGTGTGCTGTATAATCTTCATGTCTTGCGATGGTTTGTAACGGACCGCTTCTAAAGAACGGGCGGCCACAGCGCTACCCCAACGCACCACCACAATCCGTGACACTCGACTATCGGCGAGATTTCCGGTCCTGTAAATACCGGACTGAAATGAAATGGAGGAAGGAGAAGTCACGCAAAAGAAATTAAGCAGCCCAGCATTTGTCTAGTGACCGATTACGTTACCGATCGAGATGGCTAAGGCGGATTCGTCTGAGACCCGGGTTTGATTCCCGTGGCAGACCTACCTGACCCATGCGTTTTTCGGGGGTTTCCCGGGTCGCTAAGCAAATGCTGGGTAAGTTAATTACATCCCCCGAATTTCCTGTCCCTCAATTTCATCTCCATTGTCATGTCATATCATCTCATCTGGTGGTTTCTTTCAGGGTAGAAGTGTCGGCGGGTTTCTCGGCGGTGCATGGCAGGATGATATGCTCTGAGGAAAACTACCTCCTGCTCTGGTGGGTCTGTTACCGGTCTCCGCTCCGGCCCGGAGGGGGTAGAGGGTTGCCTAACATGTCCCGGGTACTAGCCTGCAGAGCTAGTAGCTGGTGTGCTAGGCCCCACCAAAGTTATTTGGTAGCCGGTCCATTTTGGATTTGGCGCGTAAGTGGCGTATCCACTTCCATCCTGTCTGCAGTGCGCAGCGGGGAGGGGGCAGTTTATAAAATAGGTACTGCCCTACGGAAAAAGACTCGTGAGGCCCAGGTTCTGGTCCTACAGGTGCAGGACTAATGGGAGTAGAACCTCGGATTTAATTTGTCCTCTGCTGGAATCATTTGGGGACCGCCAGCCAGGGACCTCTGGGGCTCGGATCACCTGCCTGGGATCATTGGGGCTGGGCTGCTTGGCTCGTTTTTGTTGTAATTTACGTCCTCCAACTTCAAACCATATCGAACGATGAATGGAATGAGTGAAATGATGCTCAAACGAGCCTGGGGTCCATGGCGCTTAGAGTTACCCGACATTCGTCTTTTAGGATAACGGAAAACCCCGGAAAAGACCTTATCCAGGTAACTCACCCTAACCGAGATTCGAACTCGGGACCTCTTGAACGAGAGACAGACACGCTACCATCTACGCCACCAAGGCGGGCGCTGGGCACGTTGCCGTCTCGCTATAGGGGAGCGAGTTCGTTGTCCTGGCCTGTCGGTAGAAGTCTCTATCCAAGTAAACTGTAGGGACCCTGCCCTCTGTACTGTCGTGGCTCCTTGGGTCGGCCGCCCTCTGTCTCCTTCGCCTCATCCTTCCTCCCGGGGGTGCCCCACTTGGAGGCATAGGAACAATGGGTCCAGCATGGGCCTACTTACCGAATACCCTCCGTAATGAAATCCCAATGTGTTGGCCACCCCGGATCAAACCCGGGACGTCTAAAATGCGAATCCCGAGCTTTACTACCAGAAGTAGGGATATGTTAGTCGCCTTTAACCTTTACCACTCTGCCACTTCACATGGCTATTCCAATTGTTACAGCAACATGCCTACAGCTGAAAACCAAACGCATAGTGTCAGTTGTCTCCGCATTACGCTACTACATATGACATGCATGTACCACATTAATTAATGTTATGCGGGGACATTAGGGAAAACATTAGCGACTGTTAAACAGAGTCACAAACTTGCATGCGATACGGGTAGGAAACAAATTAGTATACGATGCACAAAAATATCGGAAACTTGAATAAACTTTAAACGCGGGAATCTCCCGGTAATGCCATATAAATCACTGGCCTAAATACCTGGTTGTAGTTTGTACTATATGTCATACGCAATATTACTTTATTGTATTGATTCATTTTTCTAATAGAAAGACACCACATTATGCATTTTTAAAAATACTCAGAACAAATAACCAACTTTTAAAATAAATATACTTTTCAAAAGTTAATAATTTATTTCTACACATATATGCATGAATTAAAATCTCATTTTATTGTTAGTGCTTCGCAGCAAACAACTTTTTAAGCAAGTTAGCAAGAAAGGTGCATCATGTGAAGTTCAAGGGCCTCCTATTTTTTCCCCTTAAAAAAGTAAATTATGTGAAAACTTGGAATTTGGCGCAATTCCTCAAACCTTCTTCTCCGATCCCCTGCAGTAGTAACTTCCTAAGTCAACAGCTGGCAGCACTGCATCCTCTTGCAAAATGCCTGACATCGACATTCGTATTAGACAGCGTTCTGTGATTGAATTTTTGACTGCGGAAGGTGAAACGTCAATACGTATTCACGAAAGGCTAAAAAAATGTGTATGGTGATGCAACGGTGGATGTCAGCACTGTTAGACGATGGGTTCGTCGCTGTAACGAAGCTGAAAGGCAAACACTATTGGCGGATGAAAAGCGAAGTGGCAGGCCGGGGACTGCAGTGACTCTATGCAACATTCTGCGAGTCGGAAACATCATTCGTGGTGATCGCCGGGTGAATTGTGTCGCATTACCTCCCTCAGTAAAGACAGTATGACGACGACTATTCAACAACTGGGTTACTCAAATGTTTGTTCACGTTGCGTACCGAGAATGTTAACCGCCGAAAACAAAGAAACGTGGAAAACAATAGCCTCCGAACACTTGCAGCGCTTCAGTTTGGAGGTGGAGGAGTTTCTCGAAAAAATTGTTACTGGAGAGGAAACTTGGGTTCATTTTTATTGAACTTGAATCAAAGAGGCGTCAATAGAATAGTCTCACACAACGTCACCGAAGAAAAAAAATATTAAAAACTCATATGACGACAGTGTTTTGGGATGCAGAGGGTGTGCTTATAATTGATTTTTGTGAGCAGGGATGCACAATAAATTCTGTCCAATACGTCAGAACTCTCAAAAAGCTGAAAGAACGTCTTCGCCGAGTTTGCCCAACAAAAACTATGGCGGATATTCTTCTTCTGCATGACACTGCAAGACCACACACCAGTCGTTACACCACTGCAGAATTTGAGAAATTGGGATGGCAAGTCTTACCTCACCCCCCATACAGCCTAGGCCTGGCACCATCAGACTTTCATCTGTTCGGGCCACTAAAGGAAGCTCATCGTGGGATTCATTTTGAAGATGAGGAGGCTGTGAAAACGTCCGTGCGTCAATGGCTTAGGAAGCAAGACCGTGTGTTTTATCACACTGGAATACATGTCCTAGTTAAAAGGTGGGCCAAAACTGTGGAAAAGGACGGAGATTATATTGAATAGTGACAAATTAATCGTCAATATTTTAATTGTCAAGCTATGTAAATTGGATTCAATTTTCTCAGCAATTAAAAGAGAAAAAAATAGGAGGCATTACATTTTGATCCACCCTCGTATTTTTTAAGGATGGAAAATTCCTGAAAGCATTTGTTAGGAAACCTTTTAAGTTGGGTATGCTATAATACTGTGACTTTGTGGGTTCTTAGAATTACAATCCAAGTTGCAGAAGTTGAAAATGTTGTTTATTTCCGTAGAAATACACTCCGTTCCATCCTTATAGCAGCAGAATTACGTCACATACACAATTACAATCATCCAATGTCGTTGACCATAACAAAGAGCTTACTCAACTTCCACTATTTACAACACTCTTGTTACAACTCCTGTTTACAACTGTCCGGTAACTAACCATGACTTCTTTTTATACACAATCGTTCATGAATTCCAGACTGTTATAGAATGTTCTCTAACATATCTCCAGATAAAACACGAATATTCTAGACGTGTGTGATCTGTGTTGGCTATCTGTAACTGTTGTCTGCCTATCAGTTCCTTTGTGTAAACAAGCCGCGCTATCACTCCGCGCGAACCATATTAGCGCGTACGCCGCCAGTCGTAATAATGGATTCGCGACAGTACTTAACTATATTGTATTAGTGCTATCGCCTCATTCATTTATTACAAAGAGTCAAGTAAAAAGGGATGCACCTGCTTCAATTTTTGAATTAACATTTTTTAATGTTTAACAGTTTGTGTTATATTTCACAGGTTTATTGCATACGAAGTGCCATCAAGCGCTCCAGCACAGAGTTCATCCTTAGACAATAGACATTTTACCTAACTACAGCATATATTAAACGTGAATTTTATGAGAAAAGAAATAGTAATTGTATTTAAGACCTGAAGCTTTCGTGGCGACGATTATGCTCAAGTTGTTCTTGGGAAACAAGCCAAGTGAAAAGACGATTAGAAATCAACGTTTCGTGAGTGTGCATCTCTCCCATCATCAGGATATTCATTAAATATTATAACCACAAATGAATCACTGGATATAACACAAATATATACAAAGACAAAGCACTATCAAAATTCGCATTACTGAGGGAAAGCCCACCGCTACCAGAATAAACGAACATGAACGGAGCATTCGTTTAATGCAACCTGAGAAGTCTGGGCTGGCAGAGAATTGTTTTGATAACGACCATAGAGCCAACCTTCGGGAGACGACCATCTTGGCAAAATGTAGCAGTTACTGGGAGCGGAGAATTAAGGAGGCTTTGGTCATTTCCTCCGAGAGCAGCACACTTAATCCTGATGCTGGATTTCAGTTCAGCTCCTCTTGGAAACCGGCCTTAAACTGGAATTCCGTCGGCTTTAGAAACACAGATCAATCAATTGATCTTGATAATCAATTTAAGTAATTAAATTTCTTTGACCCAGTTAATTTTCTATGCTCACACCATCTCTTGACCTGACATTTAAATTACTGAAAACAGTCTTTTGTTCAGTAATGCAAATTTTGATAGTGTTTTGCCTTTGTTTATATTTTTGTTATATCCAGTGATTCATTTGTGGTTATAACTTTAATAAATATCCTAATGATGGGAGAGATGTACGCTCCCGAAAGTCAATTTCTAATCGTCTTTTCAGCTGGCTTGCTTCCCGAGAACAACGTAAGCAGAGTAATTGTATTTATTAGGTTGCAATAGTTATATAACTCGTAGTGCACTTATTTATACAAAAGTGTTTTAGCAGATAATCCAGGAAAACATTCAGGTTATGCACATCGTGACAAGAACACTCGTTACTGCTGATAAAAACTTTGCCTCTTAAGCATTTGGCGCAAAGTAAATGTTATGCTTGAATCACTGTTGCATATACTGATAAAAACACAACTGATCCATTGAAAAAATCACTATTAAACTGCTGAGAGTAATAAATCAGTACTGAACTGAGTTTTTTGCTGTTCACTGTATTCTCAATCTCAACTGACCACTGAAGGATTAACTTTGTAAATGTCCAACTGGTGATTTAGCAACCCCTTAATTAGGCCTCATATACAAACTAGAACTTTCTGAAGGGACGAACTTCTCGAACTGTCGAAAGGAATTTTCTAGTATAGGAAATGGTATGCAATGATTATTTTTCTGCTCACATTTCTTATCGGCTGCCAGGTTTACAGTAGTTGAGGAGGCGAGTACTGGAGTATTCTGCTATAAACTTCCTTTCCCTATTTTTCTGTCATTTCTGTTCCCTTTCATGTATTACATTGGCTTAGGGACTGTACAGTATCGGATAAATAGCGCAGCTGCTTGCTCGTTGGAGCATTCTTCTTGTTCCTACCAAATATCAGTCTTGTATGACCCAAATTCCTTCTGGTTCCGGAAGCGGGAAACCTTGTTTGAGCAGAGCCTGGTGTGACCGGATCATCAAATTTAGAATCATTAGAGAAGCTCCGTGTATCCCTATCGGCCTACAAGACACCTATAGCCTGCTATAGTTCTATCACCTCATACCTACTTCCTGGAGATGATAAACACAGAGATCCATCTTGGGTCAAGATGTAATCGTTATAATCAAGGCATACATGGAGTAAGCTAGCTCGGGTGTCCAACAATTGCTTCAGTGGCTAACTAAGGAATCTAGATTCTTTACCATCTCACAGGTTTGAACATATTAAGGAACATCTGAAATGTTTTATATATAACTATACAGATTGAATGACGCTACTCGTAACTGTGATTTTGGCAAATACATAATTACAATTTTGATACAGTAATATTCAAATGAAATCACACCTGAAACTTCATTTGGTCTGTCTCCTTCAATCAACCACAACTAGAAAACCATCAGCGTACGTCTTATAGGAGATGGGAATGGGAGTCAGCAGATAGGGTGTTTGAAAATAAGCAACTTTTGAAGGAAATATCTTGTATAAAATCATATCTACATGCAGAGAAGCATACGACAGCAAATTTGAATCTCCGTTATACAGATGTCATTCCCATTATATTTAAAAATGTTGCATAAAATGTAAATGGATGTGGCCTAAGGAAATTCAGATGACCTTGCAAAATGCGATACAAAAAAGGTTTATTGTCCTTTCATTTAGAATAATTAAAAAATGTATAAAAGCGAGCTGTATTTCAAGAAATAAGAGCTTCCAAACATTAAGGCAGTACCCTAATGGAAGCCTAAAATCCAAAAGATTCCTTTAGAGTGACCTCGACCAGATGCAATATAACGGTCACATGGAATATTTATGTAAATATATGCACTTTTTAAATATATATTATGTTTTTCTTCTAGACTTAATTGTGTTAGCTAGAGTATTCCATGTAACAGGCAATTTTTTAAAATACACATTGGAGATGTTTTTTGAGCTTATGTCCTCCAGATTAGGTCATATCAGACGGAATTAAAATGGGTAAAATACTGTTCAAATGATCCCAAGGTGAATAGAGCGTGGAGTAAAAAAAAAAAAAAAAACTTATGCAGAAAACTCACGTTGACCGAGCTTCGAACTTGGGGCCCGCCTCGGTAGCGTAGATGGTAGCATGTGTGCCTCACATGTTCAAGAAGTCCCGAGTTTGAATCTTGGTCAGGATGAGTTATCTGGATAAGGTTTTTTCCGGGGTATTCCCTTATCCTAAAAGACGAATGTCGGGTAGCTCTAAGCTCCATGGACCCCAGGCTCATTCGAGCATCATTTCATCCATTCTATTCACCGTCCAATATGGCAACGTTGGAGGACGTAAATTAGGGGCAAAAAAGGAGTCTGGACCTCTTGAACCGAAGCAGTCGTCCTAGCACCTAACCAATAGAGGAGAGCGTTATATTCAATTGAGGCTATGTTAGAAAAGAAGGATAATTCTTGGAATTTTGTCATTTCTTCATTGTATCTGTTTCGGGCTATAAAATAATTGATAAATGGTGATATAACTATAAAATTTCCAAAATGTCTCTATGATTCTTTTAAATAATCGTTCATGCACTACTGCGGATAATTGGACCTAGAGAACTTGATGGATTTAAAAGTACTTACAAGGACACTTCGAAAATATAATTATAAATTGAAATGTAAATTACCTTATTGTGTTTAGAAGACTCTCAAAAGCGGCAAGCGTCATATATATTGGCGATGCCGCAGTTAACAACACTTTAATGGTCTGACCGGTTTTGAACTCGTGACCTGTGACCATGAAATTAATTTAGCTGGCCCAGATCGATAATGTTCTATATAAAGAATACTCAGAGGGCGGGAGATTTTCTTTAAAATATTTGTGTTGTATTCTTGGATGATGTTGGACTTAAATAACAAGTTTGGTATTTAACTGATTAGCTATTTGTTTTTTGAATTATGCTGTTTAACAAAAACACAGACATTTTGCTAAAAATGATTTTTTTAGGTTCGGGGTTGCTAAAATATACTTGTCTTCGTAGACAAATCTTGAATCTGGGTGAAGTGCAATACTTTCCGTATTTAATATACTGTGACTTTGTGGGTTCGTAGAATTAAACAGCCGAGTTGCAGAAATTAAAAATCTCCTTTATTTCCGTAGATACACTGTTCAATTCTCACTTAACAACATTACATCACATAATCACACAATCTTCCAAGGTCGATGACAATAACAAACCGTGACAGCTGATTGCATTAGCTCTCGTTACAACAACAATCTGGTTTACAACATCTCTATCAGTCCAGAAATTTCCAATCATTCTATCACATTCTAGAAACGTAACTTAATCTATGCCGGCGAGACCTTTACCTCAGTTATCACTGCCCGCCGGCGCTTGTTTACAACATCCGCGCTATCATTAACTGCTTAACAAGGCTCATTATTATCATGAAACTTTATCCGTTATTTGTGCCGAAACTTTTATGCCTTTTGCCGTGACAATACTGTCACCCAATTATCGGAAAGCACAACCAACTGACAGCTGAGTAGGGGACCGGAGGCATGGAGGTTACGCCTACCCATTTGTCTCGTGTCACTAACTGAAAGAATGATTAGGGAAGTGTCACTGGTCGCTGGTCGCCTCTTTCCCCTCCACCCTGCCGTCTGGAACATTCCAGATTATTTTCTGAACCACGAAACTTCCAGATACAGCGATATCCCTATATAAGGCCTGCAGTGGGCGAGTCAGTCCAGTTCTTGGTGAACAGCCGTGAGGAGCACCGAGTGAGTGAACAGACTGGAAGACTGTGTACGTGTATCAGAGGAGTTGAACGTAATTGTGAGTGTAGAGTGGACCTGTGACAGACGAAATGACGCATTGTAATTGTGTGCGCTACGTAATTCTTTGTAGTCGACAAGTGTTCCAACTGTAATTCGGTGGAAATAAAGAACATTTAAGGTTTGTGCAATTGGACTTTTAATTTCATGAACCCACAAAGTCACAATACTAATAAAGTAGAAAAAGGAATTTTAGTTTCTTTAGCGCGTCCTAGTAGGCAGAGAAAGCAGTACATTCAACACAAACACTTGATTTTAAGATGTTAACAAAAGTATCATGCTTGAAGGACCACAGATTAAATAAAAGGAATTTTTAGGAACAGATTGTGGTGTACATCTGAAGAACATTACTTTAAAGCGATAGGTTGGATAAATACAAAACTGATATTTAAGTTCAGTAACCTGGAAAGATATGACACGAAGATTTTCAGCAATTCGTCCACAACAAAATAACTTTTAAAATTTAAATATTCTTTATTTTATCATTATTTTCAGCAAGGATTTTGAATAAAATATCATGCATTTAAAATATTTAGGAAGGCGGGTTGAAAGGGTCCGAGCCATTAGAAGTCATCACTGCAGATATGATCTTAGTAGGCACAGTGTTATCTTACATGAAACCCAAGAGGAAGGTATTGTCGCCGATCGCATTGTTGCGATAAGCGCGACCGAAGTGCACAAAGAGACAGATAGGGCACCGCGGAGATAAAAAGATTGCCGAAACAGATAAAGATAAGGAAACTGGAAGGTTCGTTTTTCTAATGCCGTCCTGATTGATAAAGAACGTTCCACAAATATCTGGAATTATGAATGGTCGTATAAAAGGAAGCCGCGGTTAGCTGAGTAGTGAGTCGTAATCCGAACTGATAACACGTGCCTGCAGCTGTGTTTTGAAAGTGAACTCGTATGTACGTGTGCAAAAGTGACGAGAGATTGTGTTGGTTTATGTTACGTCATCTTGCTGCGGAAATAAAGAACATTTGGAATTTCTGCAAACTGGACTTTGAATTCTATGAACCCACAAAGTCACAGTATGAAGGCAAGACCTGAAGGCTGTCCCGAGGCGTTCCAGTAAGTTCGGGATATCTAAACATTCCATTCATCCTCACTCTGGGAAGAGCAGTGACATGTCTTCGTGGATGAACACTTCTCCAGGAAAGTACAACAGCCAGCCAACCAAGAGCCAGGGATAATTAAGTACTTTGCGCGGCACCAATTCCAACGTCCTCCATACAAATCACCATCGTTTGGTGAATCCTCCTTTTCCATTATTTAGATGTTACCGTTTCGAATATATAACCACTATTTCCTGTGGTGATTAGATTGTGCCATTTTAAATGCAGAATTTATCACCTTTTTTGGTAATTTACGTCCTCCAACGTCCACTCATATCGAACGATGAACGGAATGGGTGAAATGATGCTCAAATGAGCCGGGATACATAGAGCTTTGGGTTACCCGACATTGATCTTTAGGAATAAGAGAAACCTCCGAAAAGAAAACCTATCCAGGTAACTCACCCTGACCGAGATTCGAACTCGAGACCCCTTGAACGAGAGGTAGGCATGCTACCATTCACGCTACCAAGGGGGGGGGGCGGAATTTAGCATGGTGCTGATTATTTTAACAATTTAGTTTCCTGTATTTCTCTTGCCGCCATGATTGTTCTCGAAAGGTCCAGCTCTCCGGCCCACGCGCCCGCCTCCCGCTTGTCACAGCCGCACAACAATGCTATCGGTGACAATATCATCCACTTCCTTCATCTTCACACCAGTCATTGGGCTGATTGCCTATCCTGGTTCTCTATCGGATCCGAAGCTTGGTTTCTAAGACCCGACCTTAAAAGGGATAGAGCCACAAGAATCCCCTAATACCACCATAGTGGTACAATTACGAAAGTTAAAGAAGAAGATCAGATTATGTACTGAAATTAATGTTCCACCATTTTTCTTTCCATTCCAATTCATCCACTATGCCAATCTTATTCATTCTCCAATTGCGGGCGATTAACATTAATTTCCGCTTGGAATAAAAATGAAAACGGAAGTACACAGAAAATTCTTCATAAAAAACTAAAGCCTTCGACTTTACCTGAGAAATAGGACTTTTGTGAAAGATTTTCAGAATATTGACCCGATTCACCCGTGCTTATCTTATATCATACAGTTCCTGCACTGTTTTAGCAGATTTATTAAACAAAAAATTTCTTATAAGCTCGGCATCTTGCAGTAAAAGGCTAATGCAGTTTTCAAAACTTAAATTCTTGAAGTTGTAAGACATTACATCTATTTGTGCATGAAAAAATTTCTACAGAAGTTTGTCTACATTAAAATAGATGATACTGTGTAAAGACAGTCATATTAAAGTTATACATAATTTTATTAGGTTTCAATTATTTCGTGTGTGTTTATTAAGGTCCATCATGCATACTTTTGGCAAACTCTGAATGAGTATAAAATTTTCAAGAGAAATTAAATTCATCCCCAACTTAGGTGCTGCATTGTCATATATCTCTATAACATCTGTATAATGTCAAGCTGGGTTACTTCATACAGAGCTTTTGGAGCTGAAATTTGAACTAGCATCAATACTGTTGTAATGAAAGTAAATTTATTGCCCGTATGTGCAAACATTTAGAGCATTACAGCAATTTCAAGCTCACAAAGTGTATGGAAAAGTTGCGCTGCAAGAGCTAACGAGTTTGTGTGTTAACTTGACCGAATGGGCACAGTTCATTATTCTTTGGAGCTTTTTCAATGACAGTATCACGCATTCATGAACACGGACTGTACTCGCGTTTTATAATCCGTTACATCGCTAGTCCATTATCTTGTCGCTGCTAATATAATTTTTAATGGCGGCTGAATTATACGCAGTGTCCGAGAGCGCTACGTGCATTGATCCTACATAAATTCGTTCACAAATAAAAAAGGGAAGATGGTCGTAATTAAAATGCAGCCGTGTTTGCAACAGCTGCAGGCTAGATATTAAATGAGGCACACCTTCCGCACGATGAGATAATGTTTTATACTCTGATGAACTGCAAACGCATTTTCTACCGAGTTTTTCGCAAAAATTGAAAAGAACGTTATATCCATTGTGCCATGGGTATGCATTAGTTAGGCATCTGTGCAATAGTTACACAATAGTTATTTTACATGCAGAATAATCTAATACGATATAACGTGTAGACTTCCAGTATTTTCTGGTGGTTTGCATACTAGCTTCCAAATCCAGAGGTTGCAGGTTTGATTCTCGACTGGAGGACTGACATTTTTCTTTACCGAGAATTATTTCAAACTTCCTAGAATTGCATTATAATACCATTTTATGAATATAAGACCTCCATACATAAATTAGAGGGTACATGTGCGTGTGAATTAAGGGCACAGGGAGGTTCATGGGCTTCAAAAAATCGAATTTTTGTTTTATTTTTAATGTTAAAAATTATATAATTCTTCAGCCTTTAAATGATATATATAACAAGTCATCAGCTGGTATTAAAGCCCTTTAATCCATCAATTTAAAGATGGCGGCACCATGACACGCCTACTTTCTGATCTTCTACATACACATTTCACTCAGCATACTTCCAGAGCTTGACATTTCTGAACTAATCTACTTAGAAACATAAACAGTTTCTTCCAGAAGAGGTTCTTTTGGCAATTAAACCAGTATTTAGGGAACTTTCTCAATATGAATTACTCAGAAAGTGCTTGCATTGTCGAACCCAAAACCCAAATGAAAGTTTTCATCATCTAATATGGGAAAGAATTCTAAAAACTGTGCATGTTGGGCCAAAAATTTTAAAACTTGGTGTGTATGACAGGTTTATTTGTTATAATGATGGGTGCAGTGGTAGGCATAAAGTAATGAACAAAATGGGTATAAGGGTTGGTGAACATATGAGGGCAGCATGTGTAAAAAAATGTGTGTGTCGAGGCAAAAAGAACAGTTCAGTTGCTTGAAAGTAGAGCTAGAAGTAAGACAAGGAAAAGAAAAGATGAGGAAATCCTAACTGAGCAGGAATATGGAGCAGGCATGATCTGAGAGTATGTATAATTTAAAAAGAGTGGTACTTAATCTTTGATCGTGATTTTCCAAAACCTTGATTTTTCATACTTTAGGTGCATGTTTCTCAAAAAATATAAAAGATATGGACACAAAATTTTTAGTGCTTATTTTTCAATGATCCCTAAACACATTAATATAACTTTTATATTCATATAATTTATAAGTTGGAGGGTAAATAAATTTCAGTCCTTAAAATTATTATCTTTTTTTTGTTAACACAACTAAATAATTTTTTATGTGCATAGTATAAACTATGTATGTTTTTTATTTATTTTGGATTATAAAACTGTGCTTTATGTTATTTAAGAAACAGAACAGTTCCTATAACTGTAAATTCCTACAAGGAACCTAGTCCTGAAGTATAAGGTGTAATACTTTTTCCAGGATATACAGAGTGCCTTATGTCCTTTTTGCAAGGAGCTTTATGAACTTAATGTAAATATTTTCAAGTCGTTAAATGTACACATCCTTACACTATAATCCTACCAAATTTCAATTTCTAGCAGTGTTTAGTTTTTTATACATTTATATTTCAATATTACTAAAAACTAGCCCTGTCTGGATAAAAATAACCTCCCAGTGCCCTTAAAACTTTTTAAAGAAGAGCCAAAGGTAAAAACCTCAAGTCACACAAACAGTAAATATAACTGTAGATAAGCAATTATTCCAACGGAAATGTCACAAATATGACCCTTTGCATCCACAAGGGAAAAGTACGAGTACTGATTAACAAAGACTGAGACTGATTTCTTTTCGCAGATGTTTCATACTACAATTCAATGTTTACATGATCTTTTTCAAAGTAGTCCCTCCTACTTCGATGCACTTTTTCTAGCGTCTCTACCCGTCCTTGAACACGTTGCAGACCATTCTTTGTCAGGTCCTTGAGAATCGCCTCACTTTTCCTGAGCACTGCTTCAAGGTTCTCAAATCGAATACCCCTAAGCTTTGTCTTTAGTGATGGGAATAAAAAAAGCCATAGCGTGCAAGATCGGAGCTATATGGTGGATGTGGTACACAGGTAATGTTTAAACGAGCCAAAAACTGCATGACTTCATTTGCGACGTGAGGCCGTGCATTGTCATGATGAAGTCGCCACCCAGTCCGAGAAACGCTGGTTATTTCTTTGCAATGTACTTCCTCAATGTAGCCAATACTGACCTGTAGTGTGCTGCTGTAACAGTGGTGTGAGGGGGAATTTCATGCTGATAAATCATTCCATTACAGTCAAAATGTGATTACCATCACTTTCCCTGCAGATGCAACAACTTTTGCCTTTTTTGGTGTTGGAGAACCTGGCGATTTCCACACTGTCCTGACTTGTTTTTCTTCAGGATCATAATGATGCAGCCATGACTCTTCACCGGTGACAATCGAAACTTGTCAATGTAACTTAACTTTCCTTTTTTTTCTTTCATTTTGACTCAAAATAATCGAGACCCATAAGGGCCTAAAGGGCCTAAAGCACATCGTCGATTTTGAGGTATTAACATGTCTGCCTGCTCCTGACATTTGTCAACCTTGTAGTCAACTAACTGTAGCAGTGCTTTAGGCCTTCTTTGATTTAATGAAACATTCATAAGAAGCTTTCTCACCAGTTTTGTCCTCATATCCAGTTACATAATGGTTCAAAGCGTAAATTATAATTTTGTTTGCTCTGAGCTCTTCAATTTGTATCTGGTGTTGCCAACATTATTCACTCTGTACACCACCTTCGTAAGAAGTACTTCGTAATAGAAATTTAGATTTTAACATCCATTTTTCTCAAAATTCTGTGTTTTGGGCCCTTATGGTTCCAAGCGCCTCAAATATAATGTTAAACGAAAGAGAATCTGTAGAAGTGCTAGCACATAGGGTGGGGGGGTGGGGGTGGAACACTGAGTTAGAGACTCCTATACCATATATATTATTTATTTGATTATTAAAACGCTATACACTAGAAAACATGTAAAGTTATAAACTGATTCTGAACCACTGAGTTACCATAGCGACATGCCGGTATTAACTATGTAGATTTTCCTTAAAATGGAGCAGCAATCAATTCCATCGCAACACTGTCAGGTTTCAAACGACGACTGATAACACGATAAGAGTCATACCGGAGAAGGTAAATGTGTTCTTGTACCATGATATGCCCCCTAGGGGAGGGGATCCGTCCCCTTCAGCTGCCGTGGTGCGGGCGCTGTGGATCCCTAGCACTCGTGGTACCTTGACGTTACCAGAGTAACCTCGGGCCGAACTGCCGAGGCCCTCCCGTCGGGGAGTTGTTCGGATTGGGTTGGACTCGAGGGGGCAGTGGTTCCCGATACCCGTGGGAGATCGGGTACGTCTCCGGACTGGATTGGAGGAAGACATTAATATTCCTGCATACTAGCCTGCAGAGCTAGTAGAAGGTGTGCTAGATCACCAGGCGGCCCCAACGAGGTCATATCGGTAGCCTTCCCATTTTGGAGTTGGCGCGCGTAAGTGGCGTATCCACTTCCATCCCGTCATGAGTCCACAGAACCAGATGGGGGGGGGGCTTGTTACTATCTAGGTCTTGCCCTATGGGAAGTCCCACGGAGGCGCCGGGCGCCCTTTCGGAACAGCTCGATAACTCCCTGGTCGAAGGAGGCTCGAGTCCTTGGTCCTACGGGTCCAGGACTAATGGGAGTAGATCCTTTGTCATAAATTGCATTGAACTGAATTGTACCATGACATTACTTAATTACACTTCACAAGCTACCACTTGTGAACTTCGGAGACTGAAGGTTACCATAGAATATCTGCCATAAAATCTGGATTTGGCAGCTGTTTCCAATGACGAGGAGAGGTTTATTACATGGACTGGAAGTTTTTGAGGAGATTTAAGGATACCTATGACTTAAAATTTGAAATCCTGGATTATATCTCAGATGTAACTTGATGCAAATATGATGCAGCCCAAAGTTTGTCAATTTCAGTTTCATCGTTTGCAAAATATAGTCAAATTTATTTTATTTGTTTACGTTACCTAAAATGTCCCCTGCGACAAAATAACGTAAATTTTGGTCTAATATTTTAACAGATCTCAATACAGCAATTGTTTGAATTTACCCTAGGTTTCTCTGTGTCTCAATAACTTAATTCTCCAGAAATATTTAAAGCTATGAATATGTCTTTTTTTCCAAAATTTGAAAACGTGTTATGAAGTAAAGAAAGTGTACTTAAATTCATTTCACAATAAAACCCAAGGAAAATTCTATTCACTGTGTCTCTATGAACCTGTGTAGCAAGATTCATTAGTCTAACACTAAAACTACGACGCAAGGAGCATCTTAAATGATGAGAAATGCTGAAATATTCAATAGCGAGAAAACAAGGATAAAGAATTAGAATTCATATCTAACACCAACATTCACGTAACTTTCAAACTTGATTAGATCAAGTTAGACTTACTCTATATTATAGACTAAAAAGAGGAAAAGTGATTTTTTGAAAATGTTCATGAAATTTCAGTCATCCATATCCTTAATGATGTGCCGTGAGTAATAGAAGTTTCATCGTAATCCATTGTAATTTTATTTATATGGACCCACATTTAGCATTATAAACAAATGAAAATCATTGACAGATAGAGTCAACATGAAAAATTCAATACCATGGCCGGGATTTGAGCCACAGATCTCCTGGTTTCCGTCCAGTTGCTCTAACCCATTGTGCTACCATGGCCAACATGCAGTCCTGACATTAAATTCTCCATTTCTTTTGTAATTTATGTCCTCCAGCGTTAAGTCATATCGGACGATGAATGGAATGGGTGAAATGATGCTCAAATGAGACCAGGGTCCATAGAGATTAGAGTTACCCGACATTCGTCTTTCAGGATAAGGGAAAACCCCGGAAAAAGCCTTATCCAGTAACTCGCCCTGTTCGAGATTCGAACTCCAGACCTCTTGAACGTGAGGCAGACACGCTACCACCAGGCTACCTAGGCGGGCTTAAAATTCTCCATTTGACTCATATATTTCCCCCGTAGACCACTAGGGGCTCTCTCATCCGAAATACACCATTTGTGGCGACTTACTATCGTAAGTACTTGAGTCCCAGGCTTCATTATTTAACTCACATAATTTTAGTTAATTGATGGAAATTAATCAAAATTTGTAAGTCGCCACAAACGGTGTATCTCAGATGCGAGAGCCGGGAAAATATATGAGTCAAATGGAGAGTTTAATGTCAGGACGGCACGTTGGTCATGGTAGCTCAATGGATTAGAGCGATTGGCCGCAAACCAGGAGATCCGTGGTTCAAATTCCGGCCATGGCATTGAATTTTTCGTGTTGACTCTATCTATCAAAGACTTTACCCTATATATGGCTAGTATGAAGAAATGATTTACTTCCATCAATTAACTAAAATGAAAACCAATTGTTGGAAATTAATCGTTCCTTCACACCAACCATGTATAGGCTAAGATTTTGGATAGATAGATTCAAACTAAAAAATTCAATGCCATGGCCGGTGGTTTAGTGGCTCAAATACTGACCATGGCATTGAATTTTTCAGTTTGACTCAATCTATCCAAAAGGAGAACCAAGTTTATAGATAGAAAGTTTAGATCATTAATTAAAATACCTGTTCTTTCGATTACAGATAATGATATTTGCCTTTTTGCGATACATTCAAACTGCCTTCTCGGTTTGGGTGAATCGCTTGGTTGGTGGCTGCTTAATAATCCCAAGATAGCTGGTTCAATCCCAACCCAGACTAAGGATTTTTAAGACCACTTAGCGACGCCGAATGTCAGTAGGTTTGCTGATACATAACCTCTTTCAAAACGAATTTTTGGTCCTTTGGTGACACGATGGCAATTGATGACGTCATTAATAAACGTCTCTCCGAATGTTTTATGCAAATTGGCTTGAAATTCCTCAACCCGTTTATGAAAACGTATATCCTTATAACCTTGAATGTGTATGTAATTAGATCTCTTTATAGGAACGACAAGGGCTTTCAACGCATTAAATCTCTTCACGTAATGAGTAAAACATGAACAACGTCATATCCATATTTATATATGATGGCTATCTCTCAAAAGTTACAGTTAAAATTGAACTTTTAACATTAGTAAAGTGAAAGAACTCATCTAAGTAACAATGCAAGTTGTATATTGCAACAATAGAATTGAGTTGACCGTATGTTTTATAGTGTGTATAAATATATGTCTGTTGCAAATGTTTATTACAGAGTAAATAGATATAAAAATAAATACAAAGGTGTAAAATACAAATACAAAATTTAAACAGTACACACATGAGCACATATATGACTTTACAAAGTATATAAGAAACTCAAATTATTTACAATGTAGATGTGTATAATTATCAGTGTTCATTACTATTGAATACTATTTTTTTCTCTCCCATACACATAATTGACGTACTTTTGAAATTTTGGGCTTCGACATCCCTTTATCCAGCTGTGAAAGAAAGAACATATGTAATCAATAATGCTACTTAGTAAATACTATACAAACATTACCAGAAATATACTTCCTAAAATTGTATGTAACTACATATAAATAAAGCAAAGCAAAGGAATTTATTTAACAGCTAATTTTAGCTAATTGCTGTGATGACTAATGCAATGAAGTTATACATAAATATAATGATAGCACTACTGTTAAATTACGTAAAAAATAAAGCTAACTACAGTGAAGCAATAAATATTACACAAATAAAACTAATAAAAGATTATACAACTTTTTAAAAATAAAAATAAATAATAATAAATTAAACTTTGTTACTTATAGAAAGTCTACTCATATCGATAATTAGATAAAAATAAAAGTTTTAACTCTTTTTTTCATAAATTTTCTGTTTTTAATAGTTTGATTTATAGAATAATAAATATACTCCTTAATAAAGATGAATTTAATAAAGAATATAAACATATTACTAATAGTGCTTTGTTTAATGGTTTTAATAAATACTTCATACAAATTGATTGGAAAAATTAAATATGAAGAAACTGTTCATGATAATAAGCATTTTCAAAAATATTTTAAAGAGTTTGGTGTAACTTTAGTGTATCAAAATAAATATAGTATTAAAAACTTACTACATTTCTCTAAAAAAGATAAAGTTCCTAATGATAAAACATCTGCTATTTATTAATTTAATTGTTTATATTGTGATCAGATTTATATTGGAAAGATGAAACGTAATTTTGAAAGCAGAACGAAAAAACATTTTTGTAGCATTAAGTATAGACAAACTAATCAATCGGCCATAGCAGATCATTTTTGGTCATTTAACCATGAAATAAATCCTGAAGTTAAATTATTAAAACAATTTAATGATCCGAAAGATTTAATGGTTTGGTAAAAAGTATTTATTTAAATAAATAAATATAGCATCATGAAATTTGAAATACCAGCAGTTGATTCTATTCTCAAGTTTGTTTCCTTTTCAGATTTTGGTAATACTGGAAAAAACATAGTTACCTCTGATAGTATCGTTGACGAGGAAGTTGTTTGATGACTGAAGATGTAGACCAATGTTTATGAATTCGTTCTCATCAATTAATAAGGAAACTTTACATCATTTTTTAAGATAGGTGAAGTTTTTGTTGCAAATAGTTGTATTTCTCTAATACTACTATTATATATTATAAAATGTGGTTTCTTAATATATCGATATTAGGCAATATTTACTAATGTAAAATATTATATTATGCAACAAGACTACAAGGGTAGTAATTAAACGCCAGTATTATTTTTAGCCGAGAAAGTGAAGCGAATCGAGCTTAATAATAATGATACAAGCGTTTTAATTATCATTATAGTCAAGTTTCATAGGACTGTTTATGCTCGATCATGGAGCTAAATTAAAGGTTTCATTTCAAAGTATTCATTTCTGACTTGAGTGTAACGTTACAATCGTGAGACGTAGTGCGCAGAAATATTGATTACTTCCCTATAAACAGCTGTTAACGTGTGACACAGTTTAACCTAAGAGTAAGTACAGAAAAAATGGAACAAATTGAATAAATACATGTTGAGTGTTGATTTCAAAATAGATTAGTGAGTTCACAAGGTCGATGATTTCATATTGAGAGAATTCTTTGAAATACACTAAGAATACATTTTCTTTTGATATTCTCCAGTCCATGAATTGTGTATAGAATTTCTCGTACATCTTTCTTTACTTTTGTGGCTACAAGTTATTGGTAGAATTGAGTACTTTTGCCGTAATTTCTGGGGGTGTAAGTTCAATGTCACTGTGACTAGTGTCCGACATTTCGATTTTTTTCAAAACTGGTACTAATACCGTTGTCGATCGAAACGATAATAATCGATACGTGCGCTTTCACAATGTTACGTGGCCACTTCTGATTGGTCGAATACTGATGCTCAATACCATAATGAACAGGTGTACTTTAATGAGCTCTTAAGTACCGCTACCAGTCGTATAAAAACTAAAGTTTGGCATGGTCGAGCATCATCGTATATAATTGTTCTATCTTCATACTAAGAATACTAGACTGATCTGTCACTGATGGAGATCACTTCGCATTTGCTTTCTATTTATTAAATCTTTTGCGTCCCGAGCATATTTCAACAAAGTTGTTGTTTTCAAATGCTAGGCTCTGGCAATGAAGCCATTAGCTCTCTTGCTGTCCAATATAATAATAATAATGATGATGATAATAATAATAATAATAATAATAATAATAATAATAATAATAATAATAATAATAATAATAATAATAATAATAATAATAATAATAATAATAATAATAATAATAATAATAATAATAATAATAATAATAATAATAATAATAATAATAATAATAATAATAATAATAATAATAATAATAATAATAATAATAATAATAATAATAATAATAATAATAATAATAATAATAATAATAATAATAATAATAATAATAATAATAATAATAATAATAATAATAATAATAATAATAATAATAATAATAATAATAATAATAATAATAATAATAATAATAATAATAATAATAATAATAATAATAATAATAATAATAATAATAATAATAATAATAATAATAATAATAATAATAATAATAATAATAATAATAATAATAATAATAATAATAATAATAATAATAATAATAATAATAATAATAATAATAATAATAATAATAATAATAATAATAATAATAATAATAATAATAATAATAATAATAATAATAATAATAATAATAATAATAATAATAATAATAATAATAATAATAATAATAATAATAATAATAATAATAATAATAATAATAATAATAATAATAATAATAATAATAACAATAATAATAACAACAATAACAATAATAACAATAACAATAATAACAATAACAATAATAACAATAACAATAATAACAATAACAATAATAACAATAACAATAATAATAACAATAATAATAATAACAATAACAATAATAACAATAACAATAACAATAATAACAATAACAATAATAATAATAACAATAATAATAATAATAATAATAATAATAATAATAATAATAATAATAATAATAATAATAATAATAATAATAATAATAATAATAATAATAATAATAATAATAATAATAATAATAATAATAATAATAATAATAATAATAATAATAATAATAATAATAATAATAATAATAATAATAATAATAATAATAATAATAATAATAATAATAATAATAATAATAATAATAATAATAATAATAATAATAATAATAATAATAATAATAATAATAATAATAATAATAATAATAATAATAATAATAATAATAATAATAATAATAATAATAATAATAATAATAATAATAATAATAATAATAATAATAATAATAATAATAATAATAATAATAATAATAATAATAATAATAATAATAATAATAATAATAATAATAATAATAATAATAATAATAATAATAATAATAATAATAATAATAATAATAATAATAATAATAATAATAATAATAATAATAATAATAATAATAATAATAATAATAATAATAATAATAATAATAATAATAATAATAATAATAATAATAATAATAATAATAATAATAATAATAATAATAATAATAATAATAATAATAATAATAATAATAATAATAATAATAATAATAATAATAATAATAATAATAATAATAATAATAATAATAATAATAATAATAATAATAATAATAATAATAATAATAATAATAATAATAATAATAATAATAATAATAATAATAATAATAATAATAATAATAATAATAATAATAATAATAATAATAATAATAATAATAATAATAATAATAATAATAATAATAATAATAATAAATGTCAAGGAACTTACATTATACAACATAAAGGACGGTCAAAAAGCTTAAGAACACAATAATTCCTAAATGACATAAAACAGCCCAAAAGCAAAACACCAATTCCAAGAAGGACACGTTTATCTCTGTTTACGCCCATGTCCTTAATATCGACCTTCTCGGACCACAGTTACCACATCTTAAGTCAAAATTTACCTATTACCCAGATTTCTTTCTATCTAGCAGCGCTAAATATTCATTCAAGTTTCTATAGAGGGTGTTGTTATAGCTATGAAATTATGACAAGATACTCAGCACCTCTATCTATACCAATGTTGGTGCCTAAGCGCCTGACAGGGCACCCCACGGAGATATGATTGCAGATGATAGGATCCAAAACAGGTACATCTCCCTCCATCAAGAGCTGCATGGAAACGACAATCATGTTAACTTTCGTACATGGACATTAAGACATGACACTCCAAATTCATCATGCATTTTGTTTAGTGATGAAGCAACATTAACTAACCATGAGCAGATAAACTACGGAATTATGCACTATTGGTCTGTTGACAAATCCCGTTTTCTTCGTCAGGTGGATTGTAAACGTGTGGTGTGGTATTCTAAACCATCAGTTCAAAGGTCTGTTTTCATAGAAGGAATACTAAACTCACACAAGTATCTCAGCCTCCTACTAGACCATCTTCCACAGATGCTGCAAAAGAGTGAGAGGAATGATGGCGACCCAGCCCATAGTGCACGAATTAATACAGCTTGTCTTCATGGGTTGTTTCCAAATCAATGGATTGGATGAAAGGGACCTGTACCTTTGCCTGTCCATTCACCGGATTTGACTCGGTTAGACTTTTTCTATGGGGAGAACTGAAAAACGCTGTTAACAAGGACATACCAACTACACCAGATGATATGAAACGTGTTACTGCTGTCTGCTCTGAAATTTCCTCCGAAATGCTAGAACGTGTGCAGCAGTTTCACCACAGGGGAGTGAAAGCTGAAGCTGTAGGTGGTCATTTAAACACAAGCTTTGAAGATCAAATTTCTCTTTACTTGTCAGGATCCACAGAGGCAGTGTGTACTCCCTTTCGTTTGTCTTTAGTTTGTGCTACCACAGTTAGTACAAGTGTTGGTGTGTAAAAATTCCAAAATAAGATATCTCGTGAACTACTTACACTGAATTCTGCGAAACACCATTAAAATTCTGATTTAAGGTACTTTTGATTTTTGATGCAATTAAGTATTCAATTTAGAAAGGTAGGTTTACTCCAAAAATACACCTTTTAAGTGTTATTAAAATCTATTTATAGGCTAAACCTACGAGCCACTACCTACGAGCCACTACCTACAAGCTACTACCTACGAGCCACTACCTACGAAACAATGATGTGAACAGCGCATATCAATAACACTTTCCATTTTGGAAATATTAGCGGTGCAAATTGTAGGTGATTCACCCTATATAAATACTGTAGAACTCGTTGAAATACAAAATTTGTGTGAAATACTTTTGATGTGGTTTTGATCATTTCAGTGTGTTTGAATTTTCCAATACTTGATTCTATGTCCGGACATTTAAAGAGAATTGTGTCAAAGTTATCACATAACAACCAAATGTTCAAAGATTTGACTGTCACTTAAAGCCTGCGTAATTCCCTACTCCGACAGCACTTACAGTAAAATTAACAACAATAAACACAACATAATTTCTACATATTTATCTTGATTATAATGAAGTGGTTAGGGGTATAAGGGCTTGTAAGAATTGTTTGTATAAAAGCAGAAAAGCTCATCTGTAGGAATACACGACTTTAATATGTCGCTACGTTAGGATGACAGTAAGAAGAGGAGGAAAAACAACTCTTGATGCTTCAATTAAAATTAATGGTATTTAAATCACACTGACCTCTGCTAAAGTCGTCTCCTCTTCGGCGGCGCCAATGTCCTCAGTTACTACTATGTAGCAGAGAGCACCAGTCTTTGGAACGGGTTGATCCTGAAGAAGAGCATTAGCCTCCGGAGACGTCGGATTCATCAATGGATGTCTCTCAGCGTAGCGCTTGGAAGCTCTTGGCAACGATATCAGGTTATCATATGTGGGATACATTTGAAATATTCCTGCAAGTCGGAGGTCCGATGCGTACCTGATAAATAGCCCATAGTATATTATTATCGTTTATGGAGAAGCAATGGAGGAAAAACAGTAAAGGATTGTGTGGAGACGTGGATACGTAGCTATTCTCAGGTATCTTATTTTATGATTAAAGCATTACGATAATCTTGGTAAAATTAGCATTATAAATTCGT
Organism: Mantis religiosa; assembly: GCA_030765055.1. Classification (NCBI taxonomy): domain Eukaryota; kingdom Metazoa; phylum Arthropoda; class Insecta; order Mantodea; family Mantidae; genus Mantis; species Mantis religiosa. The sequence continues at coordinate 53,513,817 of CM060954.1, forward strand.
TCTCAAAAACAATCCGAAAACTTCAAAATGTTTAGCGAGTTTCACTCTATATCATACATTTTCTAGTGGCTTGTTTTATTACTAACTCGCCAATGCAAAGCTATGCTATTGTAGTTCTATTATATAATTCAAATAATTGTCATCACAACTTATATATTTATTTTAAAGTGTCGTTCACTGCATAAAAACGTGTAGATGTTTCTGGTTTCCTTTTTTACTGTCTATATCATATTGGCAGATTCTCCTTAATATCTGTATCATTTGCAACTGTATTTATTATCAGCCATGGGTGAGTGAAACCACAGGGGTGAAGCCAAAATAGGATAAATGGCAACAAGAGATTTTTAGTTCGCCACCCGAAAATAGAGGCGCTGGCTTACTGGATCACGAAGGCGATTGGCTGATTCAAGTTATGCTACAACTTTTAAATTTGTAGTGGTTTGATATTCTGTGGCTTGGCCATCTTGAAAATTTCAGAGTGGAAGAAGAATTGTTGTATGTTCCTGTGGAAGAAAGAGCATTTGATACATCATCGCGTGATCTTGGCTACTTACTCCAGGTACAGAGAAATGAAAGTAATCAGATTTAAAATTGTCATTATTATTGAAGGTCTACTGTGAATAGCTGTTGTACTTTAAGATGCTATAACACGTTATTCAGTGGATTGCTGTGAAAACCATTCACGGAAAAATAAAAGCTTATTGGCATCACATTACTTTGACTTTATTTTCAGATACAAAAATCAAGAAGTGAATGTTCCAATATTGCAGCTGAACTTCATTGAACTTCGTTGGAGATTTCAATCACTTGCTAACTTAACCTACAAGTTAACATACGCCAGTGAGAATCTGATGTTACTTTTACAAAACTTCTACAATCAGTTATATGAATTTCTGGATAATTTTGGCCATAGTAGTTCTCTGGAGGAACGTTTTATCTCAAATTTCAAAGTGCCAGATAGCATAAGGCTATGTGCAAAGCATGGGATGCACATGTATATAATTAAGAAATGTGTCCAATTTCTAATTTATAAATACACTAAACATAAGAAAAATAGCATTTTTGAATAAAGGACGGTTACCACAGGTCATGAAAAATAGAAGAAAATATTCAGGTCTGTATACTTTCAGCCCTTTTTTGTATTTATTCTTTTCGACCAATTCAGTGGTAGTTGTTTTTAAATAAGTTCTAGATTTTTAAATTCATAATGATTTTAAATTTATTTAGGCAGTTACAGAAGCAGTAAATTGCCTAAATAAAGTTATTTATTCAAATGCTGCAATTAACACTCAGTTTTTAATGTACCTGTATAATGTTTACAGTTTCTGGATGACTAGTAACTAATATCATTAAACTAATCTTTTGCCTAATAGCAGCCATTCTTCTCAAAATGCTTAATGATATGGTATAGTGCAATACTGTGATTACATTGATTTAATTGTTCTTGTACTTTAATTTGCGTATTTCATTACGTATTTGACGTTCTTTCTAAAAGAATAAAGATAATGCCTGAGGCAACTGACCTCATTAATAATGAAACATGTATTATGCTTAATACGTAGCTAAATTGCTATAATGTTATGCTAAACTTTCTTTGTAATACAATGAATTACTCGTGTTATTCATCACTTTAAACATTTCAGCAATCCTTACAGTATTATTATAGAAAATTACGCCAAAGCTTATTCTTAAATATTCAAGTTTGTCATTTCTGTTATTTATATCACTTTGTGCAACAGCTGCAGTTTTGTGTCTTTGTTAGTATCTTTGTTTTAAATGAAAAACGTTACTGGTGTTATTCATATCATGTAAATGATTTACAAATGTATATAATATTACACAGAATGTTTTGCTAAAGTTTCTTTGTAATTTAATGAATTAGCCATGTTGCACCACTTTTAAGTGTTTTGAGCTATAGCTACAGTGTTGTAACTAGTTTTGTGCTATAGATTCTTTGTAATTGATTTAGATGAACTACTCATGTTATTTAAGTAAATGTCAAATTAATTTACGCTAATGAGCCAGAATAATAAAAGGAAGCAGTAACTGTCAAAATAATGTTATTATTAAAATTTGCTGTCAAAGACTACATCCTATTGTTAATTCCTTGAAAGTTCATACAAAAATTTGAAGTAATTAAAGGAGAAAATAATGTACAGGTGCACCTAAGAAATGCACTACAAGACTCAGCTGATTATATGTTCTAACGCTGTATTGCTACATATTATATAAGATAATTACGTGAGCTTTTTGGAATATGCGACAACTTTGAAACTGCAATCACAACTCTTAAAGCTCACATAATAATCTTTGTGCGTCATATGTAGCAATGCGGTATTGGAACATATCACCAGCTAACAGCTAGTAGGTATGAAAAATACAGCTATAGCATTCCGACAACGTAAAAGTTTGGGCGCGCGATTTTTCATAATTTAGTTTGCCACCCGAAAATAGGGGCGTTGCGATCATCTTGTGCTGCCAACGATTAACATGGGAGGTTCACTTCTAATAAGTATATGTTCTGTGAGTGAAACTCTTATTGCTTTGATTACAAGTGCAACACTCGCGTATTAGTTAGCCTATGAATCAAGTTCAGGCCTAGATTTGCTGCGAAGTGTAAGGAGTACCGAAGCACTTCACTGATTTGACTAGGACATACAATTCAGTAACCCTTGGTGAATTGGTATTGTATTTGTTTGATGTCAATTATCTGTTAGCAAAGCATAACCTATGAACGCCTGTAACGCAAGAGCGAAAGAAAAAGGGGGTGGAGACAATTCCAAGATAATTCCCCATCTTCCACAGAGTCTGGAAGTATGAATGAGTGTGTGAATGTGTGTGTGATGTAATGATTAAAAAAAACAAAAGATAAGTTAACACCTTCGGTATGTTCCAAAGGAGAATGGCCGCCGATATGACCATAGCAGTTAAAGGCGGGGTATAAATGGAACAAGCAAAAAGAAGAAAAAAAAAAAAAAAGATAGTATGTATGACTCGACAGAGCGTTGAGGCATATTGACCTTCAGGTGACCAGCGCTGTGATCGATCCTTATCGGGTCTTATTTGATCGATTGGAGGAGTGAAATATCAGTAAGTTGACGTTCAAAAGTTACGAAACACAAATAGAGCGATGGGAAGCTGCGTGTGTCCATATAATACGATTTCTCGCGCCTGTTGATGTATGACACATTGCTGTCCAGAAGACATGATGCTATCTGAACAGAGTATATATACACTGGACTCACCCTTTATATGCGATAAGCTAAGTAAACATCTCTGTGTTGCAAATTTTTTCCGATGCGCCTTCTCGATTTGCTATGTCTGACCATGACAGATTGAATTTCTTTACCAAAGTATGAAACACTGCGCACTGCACTACCTCTCAAAAGTTTTTGAACAGTATTTCTGCAATTAGCATCTGTATAACGCCAATAAAAGCTAATGTCATATTATATAAGGTAGAAATCCATGAATACATAATTGAAATTTATTATGTTATCTTTTGTTTGTAAATTAAGTGAATCTTGAAAATGTATCATATGTTGACTCTTATAGGAACGCTTACCCTAAAGTTGTTTTGGATGTGATTTCCTAGATACCGTTCACATACGATCTGTAAATAAGTATTGACTATAAACAGCACCATCGTGCTTCATATGCAGATGAATGGTACACATTGTTATTGTGCAGTTGAAAAGTATGAAATGGATAAAAGAAGGAAGTTTTCGGTAGAAAAACGTGCTGCAATAGTCAGCTTACAGGCAGGCCGCACCATACCTCAAATTGGAACACAAGAACGACTTCCTTTGGGAAGTGTCCATTACGCTGTAAAGAGGCATGTGGCTACAAATACCAATTAAGGATCGTTATTGAAAGGGAAGGCCGAGAGTGACCTCAAAAAGTGAGGATAAACATTCAAGTTAACATCATGACCGCACGTTGGCCATGGTAGCTCAATGGGTAAGAGTGACTGGACGGAAACCAGGAGATCCGTGGATGAAATCCCGGATATTGCATTGAATTTTTCAGTTTGACTCTAACGAAGAGTGAATTCAGTTCTTCACAATGAACCTGTTATTCCTTTCAACCAATTAGGAAAAAAGACTGCATGTGCTCTTAAAGTTAGTGACGTGATTGTTTCTAGGATTTGTAAAGAGAAGCAGCTACAGTAGGGCCCATCACGAATCGTAAGTCATGAGAAACAAAGACCAGGAGCACCTCCATAATTTTCAATTACGAGGGTGGGTCAAAAGGTAATGGCCCCCATTTGCCCCCTTAAATAAGTGAGTTATGTGAAAACTTTGACTTTGGCGCAATTCCTCAAACCTTCTCCAATCCCCTGCAGAATTGACTTCCTAAGTCAACAGGTGGCAGCACTGCATCCTCTTGCAAAATGGCTGACATCGACTTTCGTATTAGACAGCGTTCTGTGATTGAATCTTTGACTGCTGAAGGTGAAACGCCAATTCGCATTCACGAAAGGCTAAAAAAATGTGTATGGTGATTCAACGGTGTTTGTTAGCACTATTAGACGATGGGTTCGTCGCTGTAACGAAGCTGAAGGGCAAACACCATTGGCAGATGAAAAGCGAAGCGGTGGGCCGGTGACTGCAGTGACTCCATGCAACATTCAGCGACTCGATGACATCATTCGTGGTGATCGCCGGGTAACAACAGGTGAATTGTGTCACATTATCTCCTTCAGTAAAGGCAGTGTTATGACGATTATTCAACAACTGGGTTACTAAAAAGTTTGTTCACTTTGGGTACCAATAATGTTAACCGCCCAAAACAAAGAAACAAGGAAAACAATAGCCTCCAATCACTTGGGGCGCTTCAATTTGGAGGGAGAGGAGTTTATGGAAAAAAAATTGTTACTGGAGACGAAACGTGGGTTCAATTTTTTGAACCTGAATTAAAGAGGCACTCAATGGAATGGTATCACACAACGTCACCGAAGAAAAAACAATCAAAACTCAGTGGTCGGCGGGGAAAATTATGGCGACAGTGTTTTGTGATACAGAGGGTGTGCTTATGATTGATTTGTTGGAGCAGGGATGCACAATAAATTCTGTCCAATACGTCAGAAATCTCAAAAAGCTGAAAGCACGTCTTCGCCGAATTCGCCCAACAAAATCTATGGCGGATATTCTTCTTTGCATGACAATGCAAGACCACACACCATCCGTTACACCACTGCGGAAACTGAGAAATTGGGATGACAAGTCTTACCTCACCCCCCATACAGCCCTGACCTGGCACCATCAGACTTCCATCTGTTCGGGCCACTAAAGGAACCTCATCGTGGTATTCATTTTGAAGATGAGGAGGCTGTGAAACCGTCCGTGCGTCAATGGCTTAGGAAGCAAGACCCTGCGTTTAATAACACTGGAATACAGGCCCTAGTTAAAAGGTGGACCAAAACTGAATAGTGACAAATTACTCGTCAATGTTGTAGTTTTCAAGCCATGTGAATTGGATTCAATTTCTTGGCAATTAAAAGAGAAAAAAAATAGGAGGCACTACTTTTTGACCCACCCTCGTAGATGCCATAGGAAGGCACATCCATTAATATTTCAACCAAAATGAGCATCCTATTACACATAGGCTACTATCTTCTCTTAACGAAGCAGTGCTATTTGAAGGAAGCCTTAGCTCTTTGAACAAAGTACTCCATGATCAGGATTTTAAATTAAAAGGTACATAAATAACAGAAAATTTATCTTCGAAAGATTAGATACTGATAAATTATTTTTTAAAAAAAAAACTTACTGTGAGGACACCACAACTCAGTGAATGCGTTTTCAGAACAATTTTTTTTTCTTAAAGTTGCCTAATACGGATTAATTGTGCAGGCTTTTGCTGAAGTGAACCCTTGTTTATATGTTTCGAGTACTGAGAGGATAAAGAAGGAGGGTATGTGCCACTTGCTATCATGTTCTTGGCCAAATTGCATCTGCCCACTTGGAGAAACAGATGACCTTCACGTATCTTGTTTAAAAGGTTAGACTTTATCCCCACATGTGCCTAGCAGCCAGTGGGAATCGAAACCTCGAGCTTCCGAATACCAGTCCCACTCTTTGTCATTCTTTGCCAGTTTGCTGTGTTCGCTTACACTAACACATTAAGGTATGAGGAACTTACGAATACAAGGCGATGATGTAGTCATTGCGTATTCCTTTCATATACGCACAGGAATCCGGTCCGATTCTACACAGATGCTGCATCCAAGAAGCTACTTTACCCCTGTTGATTGGACAGGTGAAAAGTGCAGCCACAGGCCTCAGTAGATAAAGAAGGTACCGGAACATGTTGTCCAACAGTATATTTCCGTCCGAGGTCAATTGAGGACAGTCCATTAATTCATGTATCCTGTAACAAGCATTAGCAAGCTCTTATGAGAAAGCACCACTGTAATTTAGCAAACATCACCTAAAAAGTCACATTTCTCTTCCATGACTTTGAAAATAATGAACAGCAAATTCACAATGTTTTATTCCGCTTTATATAATAAATACCTATATTTATATAATGTAGGCTTAGAATTCACAGCAAAATGCATTTTTTGTAATTTGAGACTTTTGAATTTTTTTCCACTTCATTAAATTATTGAAAATGTTTCGAACACTGCTGTTTATATACACATAAGTAATTAAATCTATGTATATTTGATGGATAGAGTCAACATGAAAAATTCAATGCCATGGCCGGGATTTGAACCACGGATCTCCTGGTTTCCATTCAGTCGCTCTTAAACTTTGAGCTACCATAGCCAACGTGCAGTCCTGACATTAAATTCACAAACGGTGTATCTCGGAAGCGAGAGCCCCTTGTGATCTACCGGAGAAGTATATGAGTCGAATGGAGAATTTAATGTCAGGACGGCACGTTGGCGATGGTAGCTCAAAGGTTAAGAGCGACTGGACGGAAACTAGGAGATCCGTGGTTCAAATCCCGGCCATGGCATTGAATTTTTCATGTTGACTCTATCCATCAAAAATCTTAGCCTATGTATGGCTAGTGTGGAGAAATCATTAATTTCCATCAATTAACTAAAATAATAAGAGTTAAATGCTGAAGCCTGGGACTTAAGTACTTACAATAGTAAGTCGCCACAAACGGTGTATCTCGGATGCGAGAGCCCCAAGTGGTATACCAGGGAAATATATGAGTCAAATGGAGAATTTAATGTCAGGATGGCATGTTGGCCATGGTAGCTCAATGGTTAAGAGCTACTGAACGGAAACCAAGAGATCCGTGGTTCAAATCCCGGCCATGGTATTGAATTTTTCATGTTGACTCTGTGCATAAAAATCCTAGCCTATGTACAGCTAGTGTGGGGAAATGATTAATTTCCATCAATTAACTAAAACAATGTATATTCATTTTCTTTCTACACATTTTTTAGTTAAACCATAAAACCAGAAATTCTCCAATAACAGAATTCTAAAATTATTTTCCTTTGAAATAAGTCTAGAAATCTCAATTGTATCAACAATTTGTTCTTTATAGTGTGACTTGGTGGGTTCGTAGAAGTAAAAGCCTTGTTTGAAGAAATGTGAAATACTCTTTATTTCAGTAATTTGTACACCCCTTACAGGCTCTAAAAAGTAACGTGTCATACACAGACGTAGTCTGTCATTGCTTCACCACACGTATACAAACGAAAGAATCCCCTTGCGGTACACTTCAAATAGCTGCACACACACCATTAGCAGCCCAACTCGCAACAGACTCCGCCTTTTTTTCGAGTGGAGCAAAAATGCATGTTACGCACTAAACCTGGAATTGGAGTGTGGGACTCCTCTGGTGGATTGAACCACCAGCCCTACCCACTAAGAAACCTCCACTGGTGAGTATTCTGGAGTGATGCTGTGGCAGTACCGCTGTTAGCACCTGTGGATTCGAGGAAGGGGTATATTGGCTAGGCATAAGCCTGGGCCAAGGTGAGGAAGGCGGCAGGACGTAAGCATGACCGAGGCCCTGCTTACGCCCTTGCGTATTAGGAGTGGATGTATAACCACAATCTGGGTAATATGTTAGGGAGTGATGAGTGGTCGTGCTTGGAAGTGAATGTAAGCCCAGAGGTTCCACCCCATTAGTCCTGAACCCGTAGGAATAGGACCCGGGTCTCTTGCTACCAGGGAGTTATCCGCGCTGTCCCAAAGGGCGCTCGGCATCCTCCGTGGGTCTTTCCATAGGGCAAGACCTGGATACCTAACAAGGCCCCCCCATCTGGTCCTATGGACTCAAGACGGGATGAAAGTGGATACGCCACTTACGCGCGCCAACACCAGAGTTGAAGACTACCGAAAACCTCGGTGGGGCCGACTGGTGATCTAGCACACCTTCTCCTAGCTTTGCAGGCTAGTACCCGGGAGGATTAATGACTTCCCTCAACCCCGTCCGGAGACGTACTCGATTCCCAAGGGTATCGGGAACACACTGCCCCCTCGAGTTCATCCCAATCCGAACAACTCCCGAAGGAGGGGCTCAGATGTTCGGCCCGAGGTTTCTCTAGTAACGTCAGAGGTACCACGAGTGCTAAGGGTCCGCAGCGCCCGAACTTTGGCAGCTGAAGGGGACGGATCCCCTCCCCTACGGGAGCTTGGAAGTGAATGTGGAATTACGGACGAGTGAAGGGTTTCTGCGCCGGCTGGTGTCCACCTCTGTTGTTGGGTCCGTCGAACATCGTCTGGAGGACCGCCACTTCCTCCTTGATGAGTCTCCGGAGCCCAAAGCGGTGTGTGTCGCGGTGTTTGCCCGAGAAGTCATGCTTCTCCTGTATATCCTCTTGTAGTTTTGCAAGCTCAGCCCTAAGATGCTTGAGTGCTGGAGCTTGCTGCGCAGATGAAGCCATGAGCTCTCTTAGCTGTTCCTCCAAGGTGGTCAGTTTGGCCGTTATGACCAGGAACTCCTAATGGAGATCCTGAAAGGCCTCCGCTAGACCCCTGAGCTGCTCCTGGTTGATAGTGTAAGGTGCTGCTGGCTGATGAGGTTGCTGATGTGGCGGCTGTTGTGAACTCAGCTGTCGCTGAGGAGATGACAGTGCTGGAGGGCAGGTGATGCCTTCCTACAGAGATGCATGGGGGCAGAGCACGTCCCCTGTGTAGTGATGTGCCCTTCACAAGAGGCACAATAGCGGCGACGGCGGCGGAGGTCATGCTGTGTGCAGACCGAGGTGAGGCAGGAGGCACCACAGTAGTGGCACCTCGGCTCGGCTGCACAGGACTCTGCTGTATGCCCGTAGGCGTAGCAATGGTGGCATGGAGCTAGTCGGGCTGTCGGCTGGCCTCGTTCCTCAGCACTTGCCCTCATAAGGGCAGGCCGGTAACCAGGGCAGCTTCCAAATCAGCGGTGCTGTCTAGCTCCACTCTGACCAGCGGTGCCGGGCTCCGGGCTGATGTGATGCGATGTGAATTTGTTGCTGAGGGCTACTGATGCTGCGCTGTAGCAACCATGAAGCGTGCTTGTAGGTCCCGGGGCACTTTCTTCACCACTATGCTGGTACGATGTGTGGGTGGTGACGTCTAAGTGCCGATGTGAGCTGTCCTGCTCTTGGCTGAGAGACAAGGCCAGTTGCTGGCTGTGGTGCGCTCGCTGCTGTGTTTGGATGGGGGTTGCGTGGCGGCGGCTGGCTGGCGGCCTGTGTTGACTGGTTTGCTTCCGGCTGGGAAGCAGAGCCAGGTTCCGTCAGAGAATGTTGTGAGCTAGGCTCCTCTCCGGTGATTCCCTGCTTAACGGCGGAAGTCTCCTTGACTCGACCCATTGTGTCACGGCGATGTTGATTGCTAGGAGTCTCGAAGAGTTGGCTGGGCGCCTGGCGCAAGTTCAGTGAGGAAGAAGAAGAGGGTCTCAGTGAAGAGCTACTTGCCCAGAACTTCCCGGTCAGCTTTCACTCAGCCGCCGGTAGTGGAGGAGAGGCGGGAGACGGTGCCCGAGAGCTGGCAGGCGATGGCAGTGGCGAAGCTTTCTGCGCTTTCTGGCTGGTCTTCTTGCCTTTTTCTTTAAAAAAAAAAATAAAATATATATCTATGTATATAGATATATATGTTTATTTTCCTTATTTAACCGTTTTTTTATTGTTTCCGTTTATTTACCTATTTGTTTTCTGTAGTTTCACACAATTACACTATACACATAAACACCCACGACCTGGGCGGGACTCGAACCCGCGACCCTCTACGCGGTGGAACGCCAGAGACATACGTTCTAACGACCAAGGCTACGAGGGCCGGCTCCTTTAGCTGCGGTTTTCTTTCCCATTCTGCCACGGCGCTTTTATATCTCTAGTCTCTGTTTCTAGAAATTATTGGAACGCTCGTAACAATCGAGACGGCATCAGAAAAGAAGAAACTTCCAGACATCTATCTGTCTCTTTCCTTCTCCCCTTCGGCAAGCGTTCAGCGCTCGCGTAGCTCTCTCTGTCTGTTTCTTTAGGTCGTGCCCGGCAGCAGTACAATAATGCCTTGGCAACAATAGATATAAATAACTTATAATTTTAACTGCTATTTTTAAAATTGCTTTGTGTGGAGCATAGAGCATAAGGTAATAACATCCAGGTTTAAAATGTAGTAGCTCCGAAACTAAAAGAAATATGACATAGAAATTTAAAACCTTCAATTGTTTATATAAAACAACTTCGAGTACCAATGTTCCTGTAATATATCAGAATCCAAAACAAAAATTTGATGTTGCACTCACACAATTTCTGTAATCTTATACAAAAGTATACTTAATATTTTAAAGCTGATTCCTATGTGATACCCTTTAGGAAACTACAAGTAATGGAAAATTCAGAATAATTAAAATGAGTATATCCAAAATGATTCATTCCACAAAAATGAAATTAATATTAATTCTGTCATTCTGTCATTCATTAATTCTGTCAATACTTTCTGTGTAGTAAGATTTTGTATACCTTTCATGGCTGGTAAAAGTCATCCAGAATGAAACAGACTTAAAGGACATTCCCAGGAAATTCAAGATATACATTTAATTTCTATCAAAATAGCTTAAGTATATAGTATTTTAATCAGTATTCTTAGAAAATTTTTAAAATATTTGGAGAAAATGTCCATGTAATGAATAAACTGAAAATGGGGATTTGGAAACCTTTGTACCGCATTCTTCGTGCTGAATTTAAATACCAAATTTGATATTTAATCAACTTTTGGTTGTTTAGTTATGTTCGAAACTACGTGAACACCACATAGATTGATATTACAACAAAGTATAATAATGTGTTACAAAATTCACTAATCGTTTCAAGAAATTAAAAATTTCTCATTGTGAACTGAGTACTATGGCGAATTTATAATTTCTTGAAAAACAAGTGAAGTTTGTAAGAAATTAATATGTTTATTGTAATATTCGTAGTTATTAGCTTCAGTTTTTACGTATTGCTACACATTGTCGTTTTTATAAATACTATTTTATGCATTCATGGGACCACAAAACACACACTTCCAGTTAAATCTCAGTTTTTATTTTTCTTTATTTTGAAAGTTTGCCTTTCAAGCTATTATCTTTCAAATTTTTGAGCATTTTTTTAGAAATGATTTAGTTTTGCTTTTATTTTAAGTATAAATTACTGAGCAATGAACATAAAATCAACTTGGGAATGGATATTTGGGAAAAATAAGTTTCAAGAGTTAGCTTGGAATGCAAGGGATAGCGATGTGCATTCCATAACCTCTCCTATCCAAATCCCAACCTGAACCTGCCCGTGGTGCAACCTGCTTTTACCAATGAGGCTCTGGGGACCGAGCGTTAACGGTATAACTACATCAGAAATAAAGGAAATGCTATTTCATCTCTTACGCTGGCCTGTCACGACGTACAAATGTTCCACAATTGGTGCTTGTGAGAAAAGCTGATGGACTTTAAAACTCCTCCAGGCCAGGTCCGATGGACCCATTAACCAAAGACAGGTGTGGCCCTCCAAACATACTGGGGGTTAAAGTGAATGAATGATGTAACCACCATTACAAGCAAAAAATTGGTGTTCACTTAAAAAAAACGGTTACATTTATGCTACTTAAAACGAAGAGGAAATGACTGAAGAACATCTTTTAACCTGTGAAGCCCTACCTGCCGGATCCACTACACAGAAATATTGGAGAGCAAGAGAGCTAATGGCTTCATTGCCAAAGCCTAGCACTTGACAACAAAGAAGAGGAAACGACTGAAGAACATCTTCTAACCTGTGAAGCCCTACCTGCCGGACCCACTACACAGAAATATTGGAGAGCAAGAGAGCTAATGGCTTCATTGCCAAAGCCTAGCATTTGACAACAAAGAAGAGGAAATGACTGAAGAACATCTTCTAACCTGTGAAGCCCTACCTGCCGGACCCACTACACAGAAATATTGGAGAGCAGGAGAGCTAATGGCTTCATTGCCAAAGCCTAGCATTTGACAACAAAGAAGAGGAGATGACTGAAGAACATCTTTTAACCTGTGAAGCTCTACCTGCCGGACCTACTACACAGAAATATTGGAGAGCAAGAGAGCTAATGGCTTCATTGCCAAAGCCTAGCATTTGAAAACAACAACAACAACAAAAACAGAGTTACCTTGAGGTACCTGACAGACATTTGAAGGTTAAGAAAACCCAAGACATCACTTCTGCACTGTAGGTACCCAATACAAAGGTTAAAACCTATTAATAAACTTATGAAAGAATACAAAAGCTGTTTCATAAGGTTCCACAGTCAGTTAAATAGGTACCTGTGCCAAATGAAAAGTGACATATGAAACTTACCTGCATGACAGAGGTCCAAAAAGTGGCAAATCAAACAAGTCGTTGCGTATCTCTTCCCATGTATTATCCCTTTCCCATTCTTGAGGTTTCGGTTTGTGACTTGCTATAAGTTCTTTTATACTTGGCAATGCACCCGGAGGTGGGGGTTTACGGAATACCCCGGTCAGTTCATCGTTCAACAGATTGAGAGTCAAGTGCAGTAGGTACCTATAATGAGTAGAAAATTAGTTTTATACAAGTAATGGACATGACGCTAGCGGCTGTTTTGTTTCATTTTAATCAGTGATTTTATCACTAATGTGTTCTACAGGGTGTAACAAAAAGTATGTCAGAACTTCGGAGAAACATTTCTTGCATATAAGAATGTAAATATGTTATATCAACATAGATCCTGAAATGGTTTATTTCCATGGTAGAGCTCCTGTTCTTAACTCTGCGTAATATGTAGCTGTCCTGTGGTCATAACCGCACATAGAACAGTGGTTTAATTGTACAGTAGTAAACATTGGCCTTTACATCTTATTAAATTGAGTTCAGGTGATGCACTTCACGTTGTTGTCATTTTGTTACCTTACATTTGTTAGGACCCAGTTCTCAGTTTAATGCGTAATGGAGCTCCTCATTTACTGCCAACGATATCTGATTAGTAAGTTTTCTGGTAGATGGATAGAAAGTGGTGGACCGATTCCATGGCCTCTAAGCTCGCTTTAGTTAAAGCCGCTATATTGTTATTTGCATTATTTGAAATCTCTTGTTTATGAAACTCCAGTTCCAGATGTAGAAACTCCTTGTGCTCTATGGTGGAGGTTTCCAAACAATATGAAATTCTCCAAGCCTAACTCAGCGCACTAGGCGGGTTGACAATGCATTGGAACTAATGGAGGCTATTTTGAACATGTTCTGTGATTTCCTGTTTTCCAATGGCTCTGTCACTGAATGTTGTATGGGACTGAGCTGTAGATAAAGTGCTCTAAACATAAAATAACTTCTGAACCTATGTTCATATAACAATTTTTCATCCTCTACATGCAGGAAATGTTTTTCGAAAGTTTGGACATAACTTTTTGTTACATCATGTATAATGCTGACATGCAACACATAAAATCATAAGTGATAATTCAACATTAAATTCAGTCAAAAACAGTCCTAGCTCTCGTCACTGCCACTAGAATTCTATGCACTGTACAGTGCTGCCATCTATGTCACGCATTTAGAAAGAGTGCAGGTGTTACACAAATAAAAATACTAGTAAAAGAATCTTCACTTAACTTAGGAAGTTAATAGATAGAGTCAACATGAAAAATTCAATGCCATGGCCGGGATTTGAACCACGGATCTCTTGGTTTCCGTCCAGTCGCTCTAACCCATTGAGCTACCATGGCCAACGTGCCGTCCTGACATTAAGTTCTCCATTTGACTCGTATATTTCCTCGGTAGAACACTAGGGGCTCTCGCATCCCAGATACACCATTTGTGGCGACTTACTATCGTAAGTACTTAAGTTCCAGGCTTTATCATTTAACTCTTATTATTTTAGTTAATTTCCATCAATTAATTAAAATATTAAGACGTTGATGTTAATACTTCCTTCTTCTTTTTATAATATCAATTTGAAAAGCATCTTGCTTCCTTATCAGTAAATACCCAACTCCGTTGTTAAGGAAATCTCGGTTACGATGTTATTTTATTTTGTTATGGTACGTATTACCAACAGCTAAAGACGAAACAAACCTAAAAACATAATCAATTGCAGGTATGTCAGAATTAATTACGCGATGTTTATTTTTTAAAATAAATATTTTTTCCTTCATTATTAACTCTATGGGGCCATTTAATTGTTTTAATAATTTAACTTCGGGATTTATTTCATAGTTAAATGACCAAAAATGATCAGTTATGGCCGACTTAGCAATTTGTTTGTATTTAATATTGCGGAAATGTTCTTTCTCTCTGGTTTCCAAACTGCGTTTCGTCTTTCCAATATAAACCTGATCACAATCCAATTAAATTGATAAATACCAATTTTTTTTATTATTAGGAATTTTATATTTTTTAGAAAATTGTAATAAATTTTAATACTATATTTTAAGGAACTAAAGTTATTCCAATTTCTCTAAAAAAATTTGAAAAAGTTTATTAAACCAAGGATGATAAGTAAATTTTTTAAAATTATAATCATCTTATATTTTTTAAGAGTAGAAATATCATTAACAGCTGTTTAATATTTAAAATGTTCAATCTTCTTTTGTATAAAATATTTATAAGACCATTAATTAAAGCAGTATTAATAATATATTCTCCATTAAGTTCCTTTTTATTCAGGAGTACATTTATTAATCTATAAATCAAACTATTAAAACAGCAAATTTATGTAAAAAGGATTAAAACTTTTATTTTTATGTAATTTTCAATATCAGTAGATTTCCTATAAATACCAAAATATAATTTGTTATTATTTCTTATTATTTTCAAATCTATAAAAGGAAGAAATTCATTAATTTTAGTTTCTATTTTGAATTTTATAGCTTTATCTTGTAAATTTAGTAATTTTAAAGCATCATTAATTTGTTTTTCAAGAAGAATAGCAAAAATATCATCAACATATCTATACCATGTTTTAAAAATCAAAGGAAAAGCTTTAGTGACTTGACTTTCGAAAAAAAAAAAAAAAACTCAAGAAAAGGTGAAAGAGGATTACCCATTGCTAAGCCAGAAGTTTGTTGAAAAAATGCACCATTAAAAGTGAAAAAGTTTTGATCCAAACAAAAATCAGTAAGTTTAACAAAATCAAGTATTAAGTGATTATGTAAATTTATTGAATTCAACCACTTTTTTTTAAATAAATTAAAAGTTTTGCTCTAGGAATACTAGGAAATAAGGCAGCTAAATCAAAAGAAATAAGTTTATCAGTTTTTGATAAAACAACACTATCAATCTCTTTTATTAGTTCAAAAGAATTTTTAATACTTAAAGTTTCAAAAAAGTCCAGGTGTATTTAAAAAAACAACAGAAGTTCCTATCTGGTCCCACTCCTGAAAAAATGGGTGTTATAACTCGAACGCAGATCGTACCTTTACAAAATGCTTGTGTTCTTGGCATTCGTTTTTCAGGATAAGGGAAAGCTCGTCAAGAACCTCTCTCAGATAACTCACCCTGCCCGAGATTCGAACTCGGGACCTGTTGAACGTGAGGCAGATACATAGGCGGAGGAGGTAAGCAAATAATAAAGCCTGTAAATATGTGTGTTGTTATTCTATGTCTATGTTTTGTGTGCCTCAGTGTGCGCGAGTGTGTCATCCTCCGTATGGAGGTAACATGCTCGTCTCCGGTTCTCAGGTTGTGGGTTGAAATCCAGCGGAAAGCGATGGATTTTATCGTTATGTAGAGGAAACTCAGGCTGATAAAGACGATTCTAGGCAAACCTAAGCGATCTTTCACGCCCATTAATGAAGTGGACTTAAGAAGCAAACCAGTATTTAATTTCAATTTTAGTGTTTTGATGCGCGCCCGCGTTTGTCTGCCCATTTGCAAATAAAATGGGTCCCGAGATTCGAACTCGGGACCTCTTGAACGTGAGGCAGACACGCTGCCACCACGCTACCGAGGTGGGCACGGATATAGTAGCTGGGCTACATTATCAGAATGGACTATAATAGTATCCCTAAAAATTACTACATGCCACGCCAAGTGATGAAAGAAAAGTAAAAACATGATGTCCAGCATAACCTTATTAAAGCAGGAATCAAGATGGAGACGGTGAGCTCTATATAGAAAAGATTGGGTAGCAATTCATAAGGAGGTCAGTGCTGAACTGAAAGGGTTAAGTGACCGCAGATAATGATGATGATGAATGATAAAACACTATGGAATAAATTTCTCTCAAATAGCTTTTATCTATAAGGTACTAGGGAAAAAGAGAAAAAGTTTCGTTTTTGTTCCTTGACTATTATTTTTATAGTCCTTGTGTACGAGGATGAAGCAAGCGTTTCTTTATTAGTTATAATTATTAATATTACTACAAAATACGGAAAATTCATAATGAAGTTTATGCTCAACCATGCCCAACTTTAGAATTTATACGGCGTATCAATACTTTTATGGGCTTCATTAAAGTACACCTGTTCATTAAAGTATTGGTACTCAACCAATTATGAATGGTCACGTAATATTGCGAAAGCGCAAGTATCGATTATTCTCGTTTCGATCGACAAAGGTACTAGCGCCAGTTTAGAAAAAAGTCAAAATATCTGACTAGTAAGAGTAACAATGAATTGGAGAACATGAAAAGGTATAAATTCGTTCTTAGAAAATGTAAAATGTATTCACACTGTCGCAGAAGTATATACTGAGGAATCAGTGCACAATAATTCACTTCCAACGTCACCCATTCAACAAAGTTTATTCATTCCCAGAAATTAATTTCACTAATTGTATAATAAATAACCAATATTAGCCCGCATCGGTAGCGTAGAGGTCCCGAGGCCCCTCGTTCAAGAGGTCCCGAGTTCGAATCTCGGTCAGGGTGAGTTACCTGGATAAGTCTTTTCCGGGGGTTTCCCTTATCCTTCAAGACGAATGTTGGGTAACTCTAAGCTCCATGGACCTTGGACTCATTTGAGCATCATTTCACCCGTTCCATTCATCGTCCGATATGACTTAACGTTGGAGGACGTAAATTACAAACAAAAACAAAAATAACCAATATTAGAAATAAAATCAGTTCTGATCATATTATCATTAGCATTAATTGCAAATGGTATTTCAATAAATTCAATTTGTTCCAGTCTGTGTATACTTTCTTTTAGGTTAAACTGTGTCACACGCTAACAGCTGCTTATAGAAAAGTAATAAATATTACTTTTTATTAATCTACTCATACGGATAATTACATAAAAGTAAAAGTTTTAACCCTTTTCCACATAAATTTGCTGTTTTTAATAGTTTGATTAATAGATTAATAAATATACCCCTGAATAAAGAAGAATTTAATAAAGAATATAAACATATTATTAATACTGCCTTAATGGTTTTATAAAGATTTTATACAAAAGAAAATTGAAAAATTTAAATACCAAAAAAAGTATTAATGATATTTCTACTCTTAAAAAAATAAAAGATAATTATAAATTTAAAAAATTTACTTACCATCCTTGGGTTAATAAACATTTTCTAATCTTTGTTAAAGAAATTGGTATAACTTTAGTTCCTCAAAATAAATATAGTATTAAACATTTATTACAATTTTCTAAAAAAGATAAAATTCCTGATAGTAAAAAAGCTGGTATTTATCAATTTAATATCTTAGATTGTGATCAGGTTTATATTGGAAAGACGAAACGTAGTTTGGAAACCAGAAAGAAAGAACATTTTCGTAACATTAGATATAAACAAATTGATAAGTCGGCCGTGGCTGAACATTTTTGGTCATTTAACCATGAAATAAATGCCGAAGTTAAATTATTAGAACTATTAAATGTTCCCATAGAGTTAATAGTTTGAGAAAAAATATTTATTTAAAAAAATAAAAATCGCGTAATGAATTTTGACATACGAGGAATTGATTCTGTTTTTAGGTTTGTTTCGTCTTCAGATGTTGGTAATACGTAAATACACAAATACATGGTATCCTTGACAACGATGTGTGTTGACTGAAGATGTGGGCGAATGTCCGTGAAATTAATTTCGATTAAAGAAGATAGTATTGTCATCAAATTCTTAAGATAAGTGGAAATAATTACTAAATATTTTTATTTGTATAATATTTATTATTACACTGTAACTAGCTTTATTTTCTGTGTAATCAATATTTCTGCGCCTGCGTACTACGTACTATATCTCACTTTAGATAAAGGGATAACGATCGTAGCATATCACTCAAACCAGAAATGAATACTTTCAAATGAAACCTTTAATTTAGATACATGATCGAGCGTAAAGAGTCGTATGAAACGTGACTATAAGGGTAATTAAAACGCTCGTATCATAATTATTAACCTCCTTTCGCTTCGTTTGCTGGGTTAATAATAATACTCGCGTTTTAATTACTGCCATTATAGTCTCGTTGTATAATATACTATTATTTTATTGAATCTTATTATAGGCGAGGAAACTATAATATAGAAATTAATGTAAACCCAAACAAAAGATATTAAATAATTACTAGATCTCCTGTCTTCAAAATCTCAGAAGTATATCTTACATGTTGCGTTTCTCACGAAACCGTTCTGCGTAGTACTCTGGACCAAAAAGCTTTCTCAGCCATGGTAAGACCCTTTCTCGATCTGACTGCTTGGACAGTGCAGGGGCCAACGTTCTGATAGTCGAACTGTAGTAAAGAAACTCTGTATTGAGTGCTTCTGATCTTGGGACACCCGGCCCAGTCCCGGCCTGTCAAACAGTGAAATATTACAGACATGTTATTGATACTAACAAAATAAAAACAGTTAAAAGGGTTAAAACTTTTAGGACTTTTAGGAAAAAGTCTAAAAGTTAAACAGTTAAGAAAAAGTGTCGATGTGGACAGCGTAAATCAGAAGCGACATATAGGTTTGATATTTCAATTCAGCAACATCTAAAAGACTTTTAAAGAATTTCTCCATCCTCAACTACCCTTTGCAGGAAAGTATTTGTTATTTTATCACAGAACCATACAATTTTGAACACAAAATCATATATTTCAAATTGTTTTAATAAGAAAATTAACTTTTTTAATGTCCTTCCAATAGGCTGTGAAGTCTTTTTCATTTTGAATGAATATCTCTAAAAAAATAGACATACACAAAAAGGTAGGTCTCGTTAAGGCATAAAATTTATATAAATTCCTTTGTTATGCTTAACTTTTCGATCTCAAAAAACTTAGCTTACACGTATCAACTGGGACAAGGGTCTATTCGAGTTAACGAAAATCCGGGCTATCCATAGAAACTGTTTCTGCAATGTCTAATAGAATAATATTAGAATAAGTTGAAATAAATACATAAACATAAAGTTATATACATATGAGCAGGTTAAGATTTGTGGGGCTTGTAGGAACACCAAGTTAGAAGGCCCCAGGTATAATAGAATACGTTGACTCCTTTCAAACGGGATTGTTGTTTGTGTAGACAATAAAAGGGTTACACAAATAAAAATATTTGTTAATTAATGTCCACTTAGCTTAAGAAGTTGATGTTAATACTTCTCTCTTCTTCTTTGTAAAATCGATTTCATGAACATTTACCCACATCGTCAGTCAATACACTTCGTCGTCAAGGATACCATGTTTTTTGTTTTTTTTTCTGAAGACGAAAAGAACCTAAAAACAAAATCAATTGCCGGTATGTCAAAATTCATTACGCAATTTTTATTATTTTAAATAAATATTTTTCCCACACTATTAAATCTATGGGAACATTAAATTGTTTTAATAATTTAACTTTGGGATATATTTATTTATTTATTCATTTTATTTACTTATTTATTTAATATATATTTATTTATTTACTTATTTATCACGAAGTTAAATTATTAAAACAATTAAATGTTCCCATAGATTTAATAGTGTGGGAAAAAATATTTCTTTAAAAAAATAAAAATCACGTAATGAATTTTGACATACCGGCAATTGATTCTGTGTTTAGGTTTGTTTCGTCTTCAGATTTTGGTAATACGAAAAAACATGGTATCCTTGACGACGATGTGGGCAAATGTTCATGAAATGGATTTTACAAAGAAGAAATAAGTATTAACATCAACTTCTTAAGATAAGTGGACATTAATTAATAAATATTTTTATTTGTGTAATATTTATTACTCCACTGTAACTAGCTTCATTTTCTGTGTAATCAATAAAAGGGTTTTTCCTGGGTACAGAGGAATTTATCAGACAATGGAGCAAATATTTCTGCGAGCCTTTATAATAGCCACATTAAACGGAAGGGACGGCACTGGTACACCTGACAGCGAGGAGGCAACTCCTGAGAGTGACAGCTGATGGGTAACAGTCACATATACACTTGTGGACACAACAAACAAAATACACCAGTTGTCTAGCAGCGAGTGAATGAACGTGAATAATCTACAAAGACATTAAAGTGTGATAAAATAATCGTGTGTGTTTTCTTTCAAATCCAGCACGTCCCACACCCTGATCCATAGATAGGAGTCTCAAAGTTAGAGCAACCTCAAGTAAGACCGCGACATCCCAAAGTAATCACACATCCGCGTAACATATATTATGAGATGTCGAGTTAGGGCGAGTCAACGACAACAGGCAGCCTCACCATGGAATGACGAGGAAACATTAAAAACACATGTACAACATCATCAAAATACTTTTAATGGAGTTTTGAAACTACTATCGGCACACTTTCACCTAAAAACACAAGACATTGTATGTACTGTAACGAAGATCAATATTTCGGCTTGAAGCATCACTTTTTCTATGTTTGCTACTGCTTGTGTGCGGGTCATAACCCCAGCTGGTACATCAGCACTGTCTGAATATGAATACTCTTCATTTTCAGTAACACAACATGGTGCAATAATACCTTTCTCTGTGATCGGTTTATAAACTCCATCAATGTCTTCTTCATCAACATTCCAAGTTTATTTTTATTCTTGAATCTTTTTCACTGGCAAGTCACACACATCAGGCCGCAACTTTTGCAGTGACTTTATCAACGCTTCTCTTCTAACCTGGTCCCGAGCAGGTAAAGCGCAGAGGTTCTACTCCCATTAGTCCTGGACCCGTAGGACCAAGAACCCGAAGCGATGGATACTCCGGGGGTCTTACCACAGGGCAATATCTGATTTCTTAAAAAGCTCCCCCCCCCCCGTTGAGCACAACGTCAAGACGTGATGGGAGTGGATACGCCACTTACGCGCGTCAACACCGCAGGGACGACTACCGAAAACCTCGGTGGGGCCGCCTGGTGATCTAGCACACCTTCTACTAGCTCTGCAGGCTAGTACCCGGGACTTATGAGGCAAGCCTCTACCCCCTCCGGTTGGCCGTAGCCTGGCCGGAGGTACCCAATTCCCCGTGGGTGTGGGGAACACACTGCCCCCTCAAGTCCAACCCAATCCGGACAACTTCCCTACGTGAGGAGCTCGGAAATTCGGCCCGAGGTTCCTCTAGTAATGTCAGAGGTACCACGAGTGCTAAGGGTTCGCAGCGCCCGCACCTCGGCAGCTGAAGGGGACGGATCCCCTCCCCTACGGAATCCCAAGCAGGTAGAGTGTGTACAATGAATTCGCCCGCGACCAATTACAGAATAGCAATAGAATTTATCACGTATAAAGCAAGTATTTACTTACTAGGCCAACAACCTTTTCTTTAACTGGTCTGGGTTACGCATACATTCATGTTAAAAAGGCCCGGGTTAGAGATTCTTTTTAATTGTACGTCCTCCAACGTTAAGTCATATTTGACGGTGAATGAAATGGGTGAAATGATGCTCAAATGTTTCCAGGGTCCATGGAGGGTTGGTGGATAGAGTCAATATGAAAAATTCAGTGTCATTCTATCCATCAAAAACGTTGGCCTATATACAGCTAGTGTGAAGAAATGATTAATTTCCATCAATTAAATAAAATAATAAGAGTTAGATGATGAAGCCTGGGACTCAAGTACTTACGATAGTAAGTCGCCACAAACGGTATATCTCGAATGCGAGAGCCCCTAGTGGTCTACCTTGAAAATATACGAGTCAAATGGAGAATTTAATGTCAGGACGGCACGTAGACCATGGTAGCTCAATGGGTTAGAGCGACTGGACGGAAACCAGGAGATCCGTGTTTCAAATCCCGGCCATGACATTGAATTTTTCATGTTGACTCAATCCATCAAATACCTTAGCCTATGTACGTCTAGTGTGAAGAAATGATTAATATTCATCAATTAACTAAAATTTTTATACTATATTTATTTTGAGGAACTAAAGTTATACCAAACATATTAACCCAAGGACAGTAAGTAAATCTTTTAAAATTATGATGTATTTTATTTTTGAAGGTAGAAATATCATTAACTGTTTTTATATTTAAATATCAATATAATTTTTCAATATATTTTAATATATTTTAATATATCAATTTATTTTATTTATCAATATATTTTAATAGTTATATTTGTGTAATAATTCATTGCCTCACTGAAGCTAGGTTCATTTTCTACGTAAATGCTGACATGTTTCTAAAATTAGTGGAAACTCCTTTGATTTTCTCACTGCTCTTTTTCGTTTTAATGATGCGAATTACATGTCACATGCTATTTATATCTGACCGGTCAAGAGAATTCTTTCGTCTTGTATTCCCACTGGATTCATATGGACACACTTTAAAAAATCCTAGTCCAGTACTAAAATTTTCAAATCCAAAGCATTTTATAGTTTTAGGGAACATATAGAAACCTAAAATAACGCAACTTATTATTTATGTAGAATACTTATAATTTAGGTTGGGAAGGGTTATAACTAATATGGAAACAGATCATAGCAGATGTGACGAAACATAATATGGCATTCAAAGAAAGAGGAGTGCGAGCTCTTCCACAATTCAGCACCAAAAGTTACTCGAGAAAATTGGAAGGCTGCCTGTGAACATTTGAAGGGGTGGAAGGAACGTACTGGAAAAAACACGAATTAATTGATGATATGCTGGACAGTTTAATCATAAATTTAGAAGAAAGTGGCTCTGAAATTGACTTTAAAGGCTGTGGGTGTATCCCATTACAATAGAGCTGAGCATATTAGCAGTTTGCCGGAACCTTCCCCCCCACAAAAAATGGACTTACATTTATACTACCGCCATCTACCTCTTTGGAAGTACACTTATAACAACAATATAATTACGCGGAGTCAATCGGTACGCTACATGGAAGTGATACGATGTGAGATTAATAGCCACCGCTTACAACAGCGCGGGAAATAGTATACGCTCCCTAATTCCCATATTTCAATATAAAAAGGAGTAAGTGGTGAATTGGGACTTCCACGACTTCCCGTCTCTCCATTTTCCCGTAGGGGAGGGGATCCATCCCATTCAGCTGCCAGGTGTGGGCGCTGCGTACCCTTAGCACTCGTGGTACCTCTGACGTTACTAGAGGAACCTCGGACCGAACTGCTAAGCCGCTTCCGTAGGGGAGTTGTTCGGATTGGGTTGGACTCGAGGGGGCAGTGTGTTCCCGACACCCACGGGAAATTGGGTACCTCCGTCCAGGCTACGGCCGCACGGAGGTGGTACATGGTGGCCTCATAAGTCCCGGGTACTGGCCTGTAGAGCTAATAGAAGGTGTGCTAGATCACTAGGCGGACCCACCGAGGTTTTCGCTAGTCTTCCCTGCGGGGTTGACACGCGTAGGTGGCGTATCCACTTCCATCCCGTCTTGACGTTGTGCTCAGCTGGGGAGGGGGCTTTTTAAGAAATCAGGTATTGCCCTATGGAAAGAGCCCCGGAGTATCCATCGCTCTCGGGTAGAAGAAGGTCCGGGTCCTTAGTCCTACGAGTGCAGGACTAATGGGAGTAGAACCTCTGCACTTAACTCTCCATTTCATTTCAAACCGATCGTTTAAGGGTTGGAAGGTGATGGTTGTGTGGGGCGCTGCTTTATAAAATTTTGCTCATTTAACATCTGTTCCTGGCGAATGAGTGGCATTGTAGTCACCTGTCCTTCTGGGATGGGCAGGCTGTTGAATTTCATTTGGCTGGCGGCTACATGGCGAGCTTTGCTGAGTTTAAGAATCTCTAGCTTATGTTAGTGGACACTTAGTCTAGCTCGAACCAGTTTCGGGAACGACCTTAGAGCGCTCACATCACATTACTTCCTGCTAGACGTTTGAGATTGAAGCAGAAACCACAGGTTTCCGATAGAAGAATATAAGAAAGGGATGATCAAACCATAGAAACGATAAATACTTAATTGGGAATAAATGATATAAGAAATAAAGTCAAAAGGAATATGTTGTCGTTGTTGTTGTTTTCAAATGCTAGGCTTTGGCAATGAAGCCATTAGCTCTCTTGCTCTCCAATATTTCTGTGTAGTAGGTCCGGCAGGTAGGGCTTCACAGGTTAAAAGATGTTCTTCAGTCATTTCCTCTTCTTTGTTGTCAAATGCTAGGCTTTGGCAATGAAGCCATTAGCTCTCTTGCTGTCCAATATTTCTGTGTAGTGTGTCCTGCAGGTAGGGCTTCACAGGTTAAAAGATGTTCTTCAGTCATCTCCTCTTCTTTGTTGTCAAATGCTAGGCTTTGGCAATGAAGCCATTAGCTCTCTTGCTCTCCAATATTTCTGTGTAGTGGGTGCGGCAGGCAGGACTTCGCAGGTTAAAAGATTTTCTTCAGTCATTTCCTCTTCTTTGTTGCACAGAGGACAATTTGGACTTGTATGAATTCCTATTCTGTGTAAGTGTTTGACCAAATAATCATGTTCCGTAAGTAATCTAAAATTTGCTACTGCACCTTTACGTGGGATTTCTGGAATAATTTCTGGATTTTTAATTAAAATGTTCCATTTTTATCTTTGGCTTTGTTAGATATTGATTGCTTTTTATATTTGCTTTTGATTAATCTTTTTATGGATGTAAAGGGTAAGTTTTTACTTTCGTTCTGAATTAAATTTGCATCTTTTTTGGCAAGAAAATCAGCTGATTCATTTCCAGCAATTCCACAATGTGCAGGTATCCACTGTAATATAATTCTTTTCTGTAGTTTTTGAAGTTGTTGGATCATTTTGTGACATTCTTTAATTTGGATTGACCTCATTTTATATGAACTTATTGCACGTAATGTTGCTTTAGAATCAGAAAGTATGACAGCATTTTTGAATTTATCTATTCCGTATAGAAGGTGCTGTAGTGAAATATGAATAGCCGTTACTTCTGCATCAAAATTTGTTGTGTGGTATCCTGCTGGTTGATAGAATGAGAACAGTGCACACTTAATTCCTGCTCCTGAGTTGTTGTCCGAGTTAGATCCATCTGTGTAGATATGTAACCATTCTTCAGGTGGGTATCCATTGTTCACAGTTTCTAATGCTAGTGCTTTTAGTACAGGTTTGGAAGTTTCAGATTTTGTAACTACTTGTTCTAAATCTAATTGAATATTAATTGGTTCAAAAGTCAGTGGGTTTTATTTGATTAAAATGTTTTCTTTAGAATTAGGAAGATTCAGATCTGTTTTTAATTCCATAACTTTGTGTAGGAAACTTGTTTGTGTTTTCATCTTGATTGGCTGAGTCAAAAGGAATATTATAATAGGAATAACATGTAAAGAAAATAAATACAAGGAAAAAGCTGCCTTAAGCTAGAACGGTCGGACGAGGCCCTATATATAAACAGGACAATAGAGGCTAAAATTCCTGCGACGGCTCGGAGCCAGAAACATTGACGAGTTTTAAGGAAAATATTTAGAAGCAGGATGCAGTACCGTTATGACGCCAAGGGGTCATACAACCCTGAGGGGTGGACTTGAGACTCCTGCACAGATGAAGGTGGGTGGAAGTGTCCAATATGGCTAAATCGTAGAAATAAACTCTCCCAATAAAATGCGGCGTAAACCACGTGATAGGCGTGAAATAGAGAACAAATAGAAAAGGGGTGGAGATAGAAAACAAATCTAGGAAAGAAGCCGAGAATAGGGTGAGTGAAAAGCGTCACTCTGGTGTTTACAACGAAAGGGAGAAGATGCGCTAGTTTAATATCTGAGGGTGAAGTAATAGTGGGGTTATACTTCAAACGTGGTGTGTTTAAGTATTCTCGAAGAGGCAAGGCGACTATCAACGAAAGTGATAGCAAGTGAGGACAACAGAGCAATCCGACAAATAAGATCTGTGGGAATAAACAATCCACAGGTAATTGAAGCAGGACTTTTCGTTGACTTATGAGAACTGCTGGACCCGCAGAAAGATAACTCCTGCTCACCGATACATAATCCTAAACAACCGCCCTGTCATACCACATCAAAAGGCTTACTCCAAGGGAAACACACACCAAGATGCAATAAAGTTTCTTTTCATTCACTGTGGAACCTCCACTTTTTGTTATCCAACCCCATTAAAGAGGTTAATTGTTTGACTCGTTACGTTTATTTTTTTATTAACAGGCATAGGAATTATTAAGAAGTTTGTTCAAAATATCTACAGTCAAACCATGTATCACTGCAAACAAGGAAAAGCAAAGAGGTCTAAGGTTAGGTAAACACTTGGCCTGAGTGCTGCCTGAAATCGCTGTAAGACTTACGACTACTACTACTAATTGTCATATTCCGTTCTTTTTCTATATACGGGAGTGGAACCAATGGTTAATAATCAACTCCCTCTGAATAGGCTAGTGACAATTCTACCTTATTTGCTTTTGCCCGCCTTCGTAGCGTGTCTGCCTCACGTTCAGTAGATCCCGAGTTCGAATCTCGGTCAGGGTGAGCTACCTGGATATGGTTTCTCCAGAGTTCTCCCTTATCCTTAAAGACGAATGTCGGGCAACTCTAAGCTCCATGGACCCTAAACACATTTGAGCATCATTTCAGCGATCTCATTCACCGTCCGATATGACTTAACGTTGGAAGATGTAAAATTACAAGCAAGCAAACTTGTTTCCTTCCATCCTGGCTTCAGTGCTCATAAATTTCCATGCCTAGCTATTAACCTACAGTCAAGAAAAGCACTGCAGTGGTACACAAAACATGGTTATGGCTTGTCATGTGTAAAATGGAGAAGGCGTCTGTAATAAGTATGTATTCTGTGAAAAAAGCAGACTTATAGGTTAAGAGGTAACAATTATAATGTACTCACAGTAGTTTCTTTTCCCCCTATAACACTTCTGGGTCGCGTTCGACCCCTTTTTGTCGTATTACGTACAGACATTACTAATATTTTTTTCCTAAGCACTGAGTAATGAATAAAAAATTAAAAAATAATGCAATAAAAATAACAAAATAAAAAGTAGTAAAATAAATTATTTGTTTTTGAAATTTAATAAACAAAACACTGTCTGAACTTTACCTCCCAAATTCATTTTAATAAAATGTCAGCAAGGCCTTCTAAAGCCAGTTAGTTCTGTGTGCAAGAGTGTGTCTAGCCTATATTTTAGAACAGGCCTTGTGCCACGTTCTCTGGATACATTACATCCCAGTGTACTTCAGCATCCATACAAAACTGCATTCCTTAGCTTTTGGAAGAAATACTATTATCTTATTTCCATATAAATATTTTATCGTAGAGTGTAACGTGGCGAGGTTAAGGAACTTGAAAGAAGAACATTTGAATGCTTTATATTGCTGAACACGTCAATCACTCTCATGTCCTATTGTTCTCGAAAACCTGTTTGTGATTTTGAATAAATCCACGGAACGAAAGTACAACATTTATGGTCACATTTATCTCTTACAAATATATTTCATAAACTATTTCACTTTGTTGCATTTATGTTGGCATCCACAACATCTGAAGTACATATAGAGTCTTATATGTTCCTCATTGATGTTTACAAACTTCTAATATTTTACTGTTCAGTAAATTGGCATATCTTACTTCTATTTCTCCATACATCAACTTCCTTACACTTTCAATGTATTTTATTCTATTTAATATTCTTCCTATTATTCCTACAGAGGTAAACTTTTGAGGTATAGTTCATTTTAACTGACTGAAATATCTTTGTTTTTCCTTATACCTATTGTGATTTCCCTTTATAACATTTCATTTTTAGATTCAATATTTATATTCTTTGTATTAATTAGGACTGTATTTTAACCAGTGCTACTGTTTCTTACTAAAATTAAATTGGAGCATTAATTTGGATCCTAGAAAATATTTTCTAAGAACAATGTATTAATTTTATTAGATACTGTGACCTTGTGGGTTCTTAGAACTAAAAATCCAATTTGCAGAAATTTTAAATGTTCTTTATTTCCGTAGAAATACACTGATCAATTCTCACGTAACAACATTACGTCACATACACACCACAATCCACCAACGTCGATGACAATAGCAAACAACGTTCTGATCAGCTCTGGTTACAAAATTGACACTTGGCAAGTCGTCACTTCCTTAAATACCTCATTCATAATTCCAGACTGTTATGGAAGTTTCTCTAACATATCACCAGATAAAACTCGACTGTTCTAGAATGTAATTCCCGCAGGGGAGGGGATTCGTCCCTTTTAGCTGCCGTGGTGCGGGCGCTGCGGTAACTCTGACGTTACTAGAGGAACCTCGGGTCGAACATTCGAGCCCCTCCCTCAGGGAGTTTTTCGGATTGGGTTGGTCTCGAGGGGGCAGTGTGTTCCCGATACTCATGGGAAATTGGGTGCCTCCGGGCGGCCTTAGCCTGGCCGTAGAGGGTTGCCTCATAAGTCCCGGGTGCTAGCCTGCAGAGCTAGTAGCTGGTGTGCTAGATCACCGGCGGCCCTACCAAGGTTATTTGGTAGCCGGTCCATTAAGGACCGGCGCGTAAGTGGCGTATCTACTTCCGTCCTGTCTGCCGTGTGGAGCGGGGGGCGGGGCAGTTTATAAAATAGGTACTGTCCTATGGTAAAAAAGCCCCGAGATGCCCGGGTTCTGGTCCTACGGGTCCAGGACTGATGGGAGTAGATCCTCGCACTTATTGTTCTAGAATGTAATTATATCTGTCGGCAAGTCTTTTATTTCCGGCGCTATATTTATCAGCTTGTGCAAGCTCTTTACCTTCATGAAACACTATCCGTCTGTTAATTATCTGCACTCTTTGTTTCCACACTGCCCGCCTATCAGTTCCTTTGTGTAAACAAGCCGCGTGATCGTAGATAACGGGATCGCGACAATACCTTTTCATAAAATACTTTTTCCAAACCTTACTACGCGGTACTTTGTAATGACTTGTCAATTTTGGAGAACGTTTCTTTCTCATGAGCTATTTCGTTTTATAAATTCACATTTCTAATTAAATCTATTCTAAACCTTGTTATTATTCCAAATTATGAATAAATTATTACGCATTTAATAATGACTTAAGAGTTCTCGTTGTCTTAAATAGAAAACTTCATTCGAAGTGGAAGGTTTATGTCGACATTGGACTGGATTCAACTCAGTTTTCCGGGAAATTTAGTTATCTGCTTAGGCTGGAAGTGTTCTTTTCCTAATCAAACATTATATGTTGATACCGAAATTAAGAATTGCAATGTATAAAGAATCATGATGGATGTCAAAGGAAAGTTGGTTCTTTGTTACAACACGTGCAAGGGCAGTTGAGTCGAATAGCAGTTTGGGTGAATAAGTTGTATTAACAAAAGAAACGTAAGAAACAGTATCCTTAGCAGATTTCTAAAGATGGCACTTGACTGTATGAATAGGGCATTCTTCGGATCATTCATAATGGCGACAAAACAGCCACAAAGGAAATCTTTGTGTGAAAAGAGGGTTTCGAGAAGGTGAAAGTCACATGTACACCCACGCGCATCTGTGGTCATTCAGACACTTCGTGGCTGGCAAGCCATTGAAACAGTCTGAGGCGTGAGGGCGATTAGGGCAGTCCTCTTGTTCTGTCTTGGGCAAGGAATACCAGAAATAAGAGAAGATATTTGTCGGTTCATATATACGTGAGGAACGAATAAAGTTTATCGAGTAATAAACATTCTGCCGTCAGTAACTCTAAACAGGGATATTGGTAACCCTTGGTCGGCAACTTCAATTTCGATGTTCTGAAAAAAGAAGTAGTAAATAAATAAGTTTGAAACGGGCATTCCAGTGTCAACAAAACCACCCTTTTCACACATATCCACGCATACCCTGAGAGAAACTTCATTGCTCGCCACATAGTTGCTTCAAATTGTAGCGCTAACGTAGAACTCATTTGCTTGCCAATAAAATAAATTAGCTACAATGTTCTTATAAACTATTTTTCTTTGGACTCGCCATATTTTCCTTAGTAATTTGTTCCCTTTTTCTTGGAAATTTAAATGAAAATCCAGAATGGGTTAGAAGGACTTAATAATTGAAAACAGTACACTTTGTGTGTGATCAGTAGCATGAAAATGTTCATGTTTGCTGCCGTTTGAAATTTTTTTTTTAAATTACTTTTTTCATCAATAAAGATGCATTACAGATTTGTCACGGAGTACATAGTAGTTCATATATAATTTTTTTCGGAACCTTATCCACTGATACATCCAAGAGTGCGGTGATCAAATGTATTTAAAGTCTGCATGCATTTACCTCTTCGTCCTTAGACGTGGGCCATATGTATTTCCGTCGTAGAGGGTTTGTATTTTGGAGTACGCATTGGTAGAGCCTGATGTCTGGTGATACTACAGAGAGATGTTTCGTATGCATCACTGAGGATTAGTTACGAGTCCAAGAACTCTATTTTGTTCATCATGTGTTCTTTTCGCTTGTGAGGGTGAAACAGATCTCCATTCAGCGCAACCATATTGCCAGTTTGGTTTTATTAGCGAAAGATAAGGTAAACATGTATTATGGAGAGGGACTGGTGATAAATTATATGCTTCAGCTGATGGATACAATTACTTGTGATACAATATGATTAGAATAAGCATGTTTGCTGTTTAGAATGAGGCCAAGATCGTTCACGAATTTAGATGGACTTGGGACACTGTGCAGTACTTCTGAAAGATGGTAATTTTCTTTCATAGGAGAATTTAATTAAATGCGACTATCTATGGGTTCATCTGAACTTTCCACTGAATAGAGTAATTATGTTTACTATTACAGAAGTCCTGCAGTAGTAAAAACAATGATATAACATTACTCATGCCTGCAGATTTAAGAAAAATATTCCAATGAAGAAATATAATGGATTCCAACACAGTTATTAGCTCTCAAATGCTTCCTTAGAATGCAAACATAAATGAATTTCCAGAAACTTCAATTTCTAATTTTACCTATCTTGTTTCCCGAGTAGATCTTGGAAACCGTAAAGATTCATTTCTTTAGTCAAATTCACTTTCTGGGTGAACACAAAATCTTTAAATGATGATTAGACAGATATTACGACAAAATTACAACAATAATCTTGCAAAATCAAGTAGCTGTCACATATAAATAAATTTAATTTTCTTTTCCAAAGGTAGAATGTTAAAATTTTTTAATGTTACACTCGTAAGTTTTGATAGACGGAGTAATAAAGACGGGAGGAGGGATATTTATATGGGAACAAAAAATTGAGTTACCTTTTGCGGTCCACATCGTAAAATTTTCAACATCGCTGTCAGGTGTGCTATGTTTAATCACATGAGCATTTTGTGGTTTATTTCCCTTCATCATCTACATAATTGCTGCAAAGGAGAATAAATCTTATGAAATGCTTGTATCATTTCACACGTGGATTAAAAAATACTACTAGCCTTCATTTTTTCTCCTCTTGGGAATGTGTGTTACATTATTTAACGACGTGAACGTGTAAAAGAGTTCATCACCGCTTCCTTTTTCTCCCTTCAATTAGTATGGTGGGAAGTGAAACTTACCCCCATCTCCTTGACACACGTCACGTCTACTGACATTCGGGATGTATGTTCATTAAAAGTTGCTCTTTTGAAAATAGAGCGGAGTGTCAAGTGTTCTAGTGTAGGTAAAAAAGATGAGATGGGTATGCAGAGGAAGTGTGAGAGAGAGAGACGCAAAAAACACACACACTCCCCTCCCCCTCACAAAAAGTGAGCCATTAATGGTTTAATGGTCAGTTAAAAATTCCCTAGCTAAGTTTTAAATGACCATTTCTGGGAACGGCCTAGCTTGGTGAAACATTTACCGAAGGCTGTCAGTCTCTGCAGGATTGCCACTACACTTTTTTGTGTGAGAGGACACCATTCCACCCACGACCCTCTTGATATAAAGTGAAGTGATGGAGACAGAATGGTATATAGTCTGCACAGACCGCCTATGTCTGTCTGTCGTGCATTATTCAGCCACTCTGCCTGCTACAGAAAGGTCCATAAAACCAAGTGTTTGCACCCGTGTGTGTGTGTGTGTGTGTGTGTGTGTGTGTGTGTGTGTGTGTGTGTGTGTGTGTGTGTGTGTGTGTGTGTGTGTGTGTGTGTGTGTGTGTGTGTGTGTGTGTGTGTGTGTGTGTGTGTGTGTGTGTGTGTGTGTGTGTGTGTGTGTGTGTGTGTGTGTGTGTGTCATTTCCACTCAGACCGGAAACAACGCGCTCTCATTACCGGAACAACAAATAATGTCACCTTCATGTGTAACAAGAATTACGACAAACGGTGTCATGGTGTAGGTAGTTACTCTTTTTGGTACTTTGTTGAGCGCCAGCTTAAATAAAATAAAAAGAGATAAATCTTTTATTTTTAGCACCTCTTTACTGCGTTAATATTCGTATAAATGAAAACGTTAAACACGCTTCCTTCTCTGTTATGGTAAATAGGAGATCTCCTGAATAAAAAAAAGGAAAATAAATGAAAAATACTTTTTAGAGAAAGGTTAAAGTGTAAAATAAACTTTGAAGCTCTCCTGGCGACCAATATATGTTCAAGATCTCCTTGGAAAACAAGCCAGCTGAAAAGACGATTAGAAATCGACGTTTCGGGAGCGTGTATCTCTCCCATCATCAGGATATTTTAAGAAATTTTATAACTCAAAATGATTCACTGGATATAACACAAGTGTCAACAAAGACAAAACACTACCAATACTCGCATCACTGAACAAAGGACTGTTTTCAGTATTTTAAATGCCAGGTCAGGAGATGGCGTGAGTATAGAAAATTAATTCGGTCAAAGAAACTACTTAACTTGATAATCAAGCTCTATAGATCTGTGCTTCTTAAGCCAACGGATTTCCATTTTAATGCCGGTTTCCCAGAGGAGCTGAACTGAAATCCAGCAGCACGATTAAGCTAATCGTATTTTCACCTGACTTATTCCCCGAGAGGATCTTGAACAGGTTCAAGTGGATGTTAGTTCACGCGTATTATTTGTGCATAATTCAAAAAGTCTTGTTATTTAAGTTTAATATCCTCCACTGATGCAACAAAATGATTTTCAAGAAAATATCCCCCCCCCCAACGTCTAGATTATCATTTACATGGAACATTTTCTTAAATATATTTATTTATATATATTTATTTATATATACTTAAATATATTTTTATATATTTAAATATATTTTCTTAAAGTTTTGATTTGCACAAAATTGGCTCTAACGATTTCAATCAAAATACCATATAGTTCTTTTTTTTTAATTAATTTACGTCCTCCAATGTTAAGTCATATCGGACGATGAATGGAATGGGTGAAATGATGCTCAAATGAGCCCAGGCTCCATAGAGCATAGAGTTACCCGACATTCGTTTTTCAGGATAAGGGAGAACCCCAGGTAAAACCTTATCCAGCTTCTACTAGCTCTGCAGTCTAGTACTCGGGACTTATGAGGGAACCCTCTACCCCATCCGGGCGGCCGTAGCCTGGCCGGAGGTACCCAATTCCCTGTGGGTGTCGGGAACACACTGCCCCCCTCGAGTCCAACCCATTCCGAGCAACTCACCGACGGGAGGGACTCGGCAGTTCGGTCCGAGGTTCTTCTAGTAACGTCAGAGGTACCACGAGTGCTAAGGGTTCGCAGCGCCCGCACCTCGGCAGCTGAAAGAGACGGATCCCCTCCACTACCTTAATAAGTAACAGAAATTAGAACGTAAGCATTTAAATTTTCTAAAATACTCGGTTTAATATCACATAAAGTTTCCGAAATAAAAGGTTACGAATGTTGTATATTTAATATTGGCGAAATAGGGTATTTAATTTACCCTTCATGTAATTTGTATTAGCTGTTCCGATCTCTTTGCATGATCTGGAGAAGAAAGGAAAAAGGTCCTTGGAAGTCCTAGTCCGATGGGGCGATCTTGAAATCCTTTTGAAAACTCTAAAATTAAATAATATATTTGGTTATGACAAGATAATGTTTCCTGAGTTACGTACTCTTATAGAGACAAAAAAATCACATACACACAGATGCACTTTCTTCTTAAAGTATTCATTTTTTAATTAGAGATTCCCAAAACAGGTATTTCCGTTGAAACCAATACAGTTTCATGATCCATTATTAATAATTAAAGGGTTACAGCTCTTTAGATAACAGCATAATTCTTTTTGAGAGTTCATATCGGAAAAGGCATTTACTAATTGTAGTATTAGAGAAACTAAAGGTTTCTCCTTCCACTCGTAGAAAGTATGTGAATTTGAAAATAGGAACCAATAACAGAAATATTTCGAAAATGCTTACTTACATAAATATCTTTGAGTGGAAATCAAATGTGTGGTTGAACATAATTTGAATTGTTTGAGTAATTAAATTTTTCACACTCTTATGAAAATATCATTAAAAATAAAGATAAGTTATCAAGATATTCCCCGTACATTTCCGGTATACATCCTATTCGTCATGGAAAAGTGAAAATTAACATATGCACCTCTCTTCTGATGCAATGACACTAAACGTTATGGCACAAATAAAATTTTAGCAACTATATCTAAACTTTGTTATGCTGTTAATTGTCTTTAATAATAATTCATTTACTTTTTAATATGGTAGCAAGAAATACTGTTTGTGCGGATAATATTTTGAAGTTCTTTGAACTATCCTACCAACTTTAGTTTCAATTTTTATTGGCTTACTCTTTCTAACCCATTCTCAAAATTTTAAGTTTAGAGTACTATATGGCATAAACGTTTGTGAAACTATTTCTTAATTTTAAACATTTAATAGAAAATTTTATTGCTTAGTTTTATTTACGTTTCCAATGCAAATTATGGAAAATAATTCATTATGGGTTTGAAGTATTTAATATCTAATTAACCAAGCCATATGAAGTCATATTGAAATTAATAAGCTTTAAACTGTGTCCAAAAGGCATTTTGTGTGTCGAAAGGATCCTGAAGAAAAGGAATCGCTTTCGAATGTAAATTTACAAAGCAATTTATGTATTTTTATAAAATGCTAGTCTCTGATTTCAAAGGTCGCAGGCTAAAAACCGCAGGCCCTGTTACAGTAGCTGGATATTGTGCTAATGTTTACTTTCTCTCTTGCTTGTTCGTTCTCATTGGTCTAGGACTAACAGCTAGTCTCTGGTTCCCGAGGTCGCGAGTTCAAACCCGGAGGAGAGAATAGATTTTTTCCGGCATAAAAATTCTTAGCATGCTTCCTTCGGAAATGAAGTAAATCCAGAGGTGTCGTTTCGTAAATTTACGGCCCGTAAAATAACCTTATGTGTGATAGGTCTCTGATCAAAACTAACTGGTCTTTGACTCCAAATATAGAATGGGATGCCGACAACCAGCGCAGCGTCCATAAGTAAAACCCAGTTTCAATTTTTACCACGTGTATAGTAGTTAGACAGGATATTGCATTTCTCCCGAATGTTATACGAGGGCTGTTCAATAAAGAACGATCACAATCTTTTTTTTATAACGTACCCTTACTCATCCTCATAATTTCGATAGTCCTTCTCAAAATAGTCTCCCCTCAATGCGATGCACTTGTCCAAGCGTTTCTACCAATCTTCAAAGACAAGCTGCAAACCACTTTGAAAGATCCTTCAAAATCGCCTCCGCAGTCTTCACCGCTGCTTCTTATGATGCATAATGCATCCTCGAAGGCGTTTCTTCAAGTTAGGGAATAGAAAAAAGTCACATGGGACTAAATCCGGACTATAGGGAGGGTGAGAGATGCACTTCACGTTGATTTTTGCAAGATATTCAGCAACAACATTGGCAGTATGAGGCCGCGCATTATCGTGGTGCAGCATCCAGCCTGCTTCATGGAAATGTGGTCTTTTGCGCCTGATATGGACTTTCAATATTTTCAGGACATCCCCGTAGTATTGTCCAGTTAGTGATGTGTGTGCAGGTACACCATCCTGATAAACCATTCCATGAATATCAAAGAATGAGATGGCCATAACTTTCCCAAAAGAAGCAACCACTTTTGATTTTTGGGGGGGGGGGGTTGGTGATGAAGGAGATTTCCCCACTGAGCTTTGCTGTTTGCTCTCTGGATTAAATAGATGTAGCCAAGTTTCATCAGCAGTGATTACGTTTGAAAAAAACTCCGGATCTTTCTCTAACATCAACTTTAACTACATGTTACTTCCATTGCAGCGGTAGGAGATACTGAACATGTCTGAACTTGCCTGGTTCTCACAGGCGGGAACCAGGAGTACCAACAATGAAAGTACTACGGCGTGTTTGTTTCACATTAAGCTAACAGAATACAATAAGATTGAATTTTAGTGCGACAAATTATGACCGTAAAAATTATTATCATTCTTTATTGAACAGCCCTCGTATATCTAGCTTTCACACAAAATATGTAATTTTAGGATCCTGAATTCAAAACAAAAAGAATTTTTATACATTTTATGTTTTTATTAAAGCAGGTACTATAAATTGAAGAAAGTTAAAACATATATTTTGAATTTTTTAGAACAGATTGTGAACCACTCTTCATTCCGAAGGAATCTTATATAACTGGTGTACATTATGTGACTGCAGTGCACAAGAAGTATATATCCCTTAAGAACACACAATTCATTTCTAATAAGCTTTTTGTGGCATATCCCACTATCGAGATATTCTTGATCAATTATTCGAACTGTCCAGTGCTCATCAGTCCTTAGATTCAGATAGAAGAATAAGCTTTTTAAGAAGTTTTGGACAGAGAAACACATATGAACGTAATGCCTCAGGTTTTATGCAATAAATAGTTGTATCAACACAAAGTTACACTCCAGTTAATTGGAAACAATTTAAAATACAATGTAAACATATAACAGATACACTGAGGCCCCAGTTACATATCGTTGAAATTAGTCAATTCGTCCTGCTCTAACTTCTTTTAAATGAAAGCATAAAGCGCTGACTTGCAAGGCATGTTAAAATATACTTTTACTGTTGATTGATGACAAAAAAGCAAGAGAAAATAATTTTCCTTTATCAGAAGGAAATATGTTTAGTCTGCTGACTAGAATGTTATCCAATCACGATGCCTTTACAGCTAAAGAAAGCTGAGACTTATACATGAAAACGGTTTCACTAAAATAAACTTTATTTAACTGCAAATACGTGCTAAATATTTCAGCAGTTTCTATCAGCCAGTTCCAGAGAAAATGGGACATCTGTGTATAAAATTGTAGCTCTTAAGAGGTTTCTGTTAAGCAAATGAGAAAAGCTACAAGGTAAACAGATAATTACTTTAATATTTTAAAACCTTTTAGAGCTGGTGTATCTCTATGAGACGTACGCCGTGGCGTAATGGGCTAAACCATCCTGCTTTGGTTCCCTGCTACGGAAGGTATTTGGGATCGTTCCCACCCCTGGAGGGTGCGGATTTTAAGTCCCGGTTATAAGACCGGTGCCCAGTCAGCATCGTGAGGGAATTTAGGAGCTACGATAGGCAGCGAACCCTGGTCTAGAAAGCCAAGTTTTCGGCTGGGGGTGCCCAGATGCTGACCACAACTCCTCCCCATGTCTGTTTTATGATCATCCACCTCTACGTTGCGTATATGGTCATGAAGGCGG
Source organism: Mantis religiosa (assembly GCA_030765055.1). Lineage (NCBI taxonomy): Eukaryota > Metazoa > Arthropoda > Insecta > Mantodea > Mantidae > Mantis > Mantis religiosa. The sequence continues at coordinate 53,552,070 of CM060954.1, forward strand.
CGGTCAGGTTGGCAGGCCTTGGCCCAGTCGGGGTTGTTGCGTCATGGGTAAACGTATCTCTATGAATGTTACACTATAATAAGCCGAAGGTTTTAAATATTCTAATGCAAATGTAAACTCAGTAAGGAAACAAATCATGTGAATCACCATATTGACTCACTTTAAATGCGCCAACAGATTATTATTATTTTTCATATGTTCTACAAAGACTAATAAAACTACTCTGCATGATGTGTAAACATTCATTACGCAAACTTTATATTTTCCAGATCAAAACCAAAATTTGTTTATATATTGACAATATGTATATATTCATTCATTCATTCATTCATTCATTCATTCATTCATTCATTTTTATAACGTGCATTTCATTTTTGTATGAAAATGACGTAAACTTATAGTGGGTAATTTAACACAATTGTTAGAGCGTTTTTGGGAAAATAAGCATTTTGATAAGTTGTCAATGCAAAGAGCAGTTTGGGGAGAGTATTTTCATGCAGCTTCCTTGCAAGATGCTGGACTTGAACACTAAATGGTATTACCTTCTGTTTTTGAGTCACGCGTTCCTTTTGTTTTATTCAGGCGTTCCAAAACATGTATTTTGAAGAAACCTCAATACTGAAGTAATGGATGGAATGCCATACTTTCCCTCCTTGATATTTGTAATAGAGAAGTTAAAAATAATGGACATAAATTTTGTACTTAACAGACTTATACTTCTTGTGTTACGATTTTGTCTGTCTTATGGTCTACAGACATTCCCAGAAAGTTCGTGTATACATTTCATTTGTCATGAAAATGTCTTAAACAATGGCGTTTCAGTATAAATCGTGAGAGCAATTGTTAATAAAATATTAAAAGAAAAGAAAGAAAAGCGAAAGGATAGTTTGATGACGTATTGCATCTTTGAAAGATAATGAATTTTAATATTGAGTTTGATATTTAGTTATCTTCTCGTTTTGGGGTTGCACATTTTACTAAAAATAAATACAAATGGACGTTTTTATAAAATGCAATTATAGGTGAAAATTAATACCGGGATTGGGATATCATTACGTGGGGGATTCGTTACCTAGGCCACCATGCTGGGCCCATTGTTCCTATGCCCCCAAGTGGGGGCAGCCCAGGGGGAAGGATGAGGCGAAGGAGACAGAGGGTGGCCGACCCAAGGAGCCACGACAGTATAGAGGGGAGGGTTCCTACAGTTTACTTGGATATAGACTTCTCCCGACAGGCCAGGACGACGAACTCGCTCTCCAACAGCGGGACGACAACGAGCCCAGTAGTCAAGCCCTAATGGTTCCAGACAGACGATCCGAGCCCCAAATGTCCCTGGCTGGCGGTCACGAATTACTCCCAGCAGAGGAGCGGAAACCAGCAACCGACCTACCGGAGGAGGAAGTAGTTTTCCTCAGAGCATATCATACCGCCATGCACCGCCGAGACACCCACCCACACTTCTACCCTGAAGGAGACAACCAGGGGAGAGATAATATGAAATGATAATGGAGATGAACTGGAGGGACAGGAAATTCGGGGGATGTAATCAACCCTGGAAACCCCCGAATAAACCCATGGGTCAGATAGTTCGGCCACGGGAATCGAACCCGGGAGTCCCGAATGCGGGCTACAGACGAAACCGCCTGAGCCATCCCACTCGGTAATTAGTACCGGAATAGAAACGTTATGACCAAATATTGAATCTACAAGGTTGGAGCGGTTCTCCTCCTTGTGGGATGGATATCACACGATGCGGTGACATATCTGAAGTTGGATTCTCCCCGTCGTGATGTCTACGCCCCACACGCGCAAAAGTTTCGCGCTTCCTCGGTGTGGCGACGCATGTAGAAGCCAAACCTTACCTTGATGTAGAAGCGATGAACCTTTCGTCTAAAAGCCGTGAAGATGAAATTCTCGAATATTTCTATTAATCCTCTCTTCGGCAGCTGCGGCGAGCGATGAGACCTGAAAGTTCTCAGGCGTGGCATCGATACAAAAGGGATTTCACTTTTGGGCAACTATGGAATAAAGTAATTAATACCGTTTCACTTTACTTGGAATTATATTTCTCGACATCATTTTCTTCTTTACATGCGACTTTTTCCACTGATGTATATAGCCCTTTACTATATTTTAATTTTCTCCTTTTATTTATAAATGATGCAACGGTTTTTTACTTCAATTATTTATCGTAGCGTCGCGTATTCGATGTATATTTTAAACGTTTACTAAACGTTCATAAATGATGAACTCCAATAACTTCTCATAGTTTCAAGAAGTCTTTTACCGAAAACACGTCTATCCTTTTCGAGAGTTCAAGCCAGAAGAAAAAAAAAAATTAAGAATAAAGTCATTGGCTCATTTTTCTGTTTGGTTGCTAAGTTACCGTAATACTTAATTCTGATGGTGGTACGTCACAATTTGGGATTTCAATAAACCTAAGCATTTGTTGCATCATCTATATGGTCTGCTTGGTTATTAACTTACGTTGAATTACAGATGGCCATGTTTACCTAATATGTCCATGTATGCAATATCAGCTTCAAGGTAAAGAGAATAAGCGCAACGAAATTCTGGAGATGCATGATTACTTAATTAATATGTGTGGCTTTTGCATTTATCATTCATTGGAATAAATCGTTCTTAAACTGAAGGTACTGAATGATAAAACCTGAAAGAAAAAACAAGATTGTGTAATCCATTTTACCCGCGCCAAAACTGATAGTTATTGTTAGGTATCCATTCCAAATGTGCTAGTTCAGACAGTTTCTTTAAAAATGTTCAGGATTAGTGATAGATAGCTAGTATTGTGAACTGTACTGCTTTAAACGCTGTATCGTCTGGTTTCCAATAAAATATAAGATGCAGAGTGATTTCATCTTTCCTGTTACATATCCTGCACTTTGGATACACTTTTCCAATCCACATTAAGCATACTGAAAGTTTCCATGAGCAGTTATGTTCACCACAAGTTTCATCTGTATGCTATACAATTTCAGAATCACAATACTTCTGTTTATATATGACATAAGTATCATAAACTTGTTAAGTCGTTTAAAGAAGAATTGTCAAGTTGTTAAAAGTGAGCCAAAGACTGAGTGAGTAATCTTACAAATTAAGCATGCCAGATACTCACATTTATATGAAACATAGCTCACTTTTAACAACTTTCCAATTCTTCTTTAAAATATATAAGCTAGATGGCTTACACGTAATATGTCTGCTACATTGACTCACACAACTATTGGAATATGGATACTACAAATTTTAACTCTCAACTATTATAGAAATTATTCTACAAAAGAAATTTGAAACTTTATGAAACATTACAAATTAAGAAGAGATATACACTGGCAGATATTCATTTTCTTAATCAATGCTTAATTAATAACGTTACTACAACTTTTGTAAGAAAATAGATTAAATACAGGAAGAACTCCACTCAACAAAAATGGCGGAAAAATTGTAATTAAAACAGAAAAAAGATTTCCATTATAAAAAGCTTAATCAAATTAACATGCAGCTTTATCAACTTCATATGCAATTAACTCAGAATCTGGGTATTTTACTTTGGAACAGTTTTGAAAACTTACTATATGCTCATTTAAACAAATAAAAAAAGCCTGAGTGAGTAAGCTTACAAATTAAGCATGCCAGCTACTCCCACTTGTTAAGTGTTTATTTGTGGACCTTTACCCAATCAACGTCATGCTGTCTGTGAATCCAGTGCTTGGTTTTTGGGCCCTCAATAATACTTAAGGGATATTCTGGCCCTAGAAACGAAGTTCTGACTTCTAACTCAACTATCTGAGTTATATTTCATCAATATCTCCACCTGAGTAACTGGGAACTCATACTTCATTTATCCAGCCTTTTATGGGCTTAGTCCAAAGTATTAATAACTTTCCTGTAATTCAAGGTAAAGTAATGCTTATTTAAAACAGATGGTAATCAATTTTATCTATAGATTCTAGCATTGTTGTCAGTCTACGATCTGAGTAGTGCATTCATATGACTCTATCCAGGATTCCAAACTTATAATTATAAGTAATCATGCAGCAAGCCACTTCCACATTAATACTAAAACTTGTAAGTGTCTTCAAGTTAAGAAACATGCAGTAGGTTGTATGCAGATTACTAGAACATAGAAGTTAATATCATGAGTGTAATAGTAAGAAAATATCAATAATCCTATATTTTCAAATATTCCTTATATATGTAGAATCATACATCCCAACGATATGTGTGTGAATATAAGCTATTATATTTTTATAGGTACTGCATATACCTTCCATTAAAATCATATGAGTAGAAAGAGTTTGAGTCCTCTGAAATGACACATTCTAACTGTAATCTTAACGCATGAGAAACATTTCGGTAGCAGGCGGGTAGCGTCACACTGAAATGTCAGCCTTGGCTTGTCGTCATAGAATTTTCAGCTTCCCCCTCCCTTCAAAGTGAGCAAAGCTGAGCAGTCAGGTGACTAATTCAAACCCTCCAACCTTCACGTGTATAAAGAAAAATAAAAACGTTGTGTCAGCCTTTGACGTAATCCATTACAAATGAAAAGTGCCTTCCTTTCCCGACTATAACCCGTTTCTGCTCAGCTTTACCTTTACCCCCTTTCTCTAATACCAGAATGAACCTCTAACTGTATTTAACACATAGGAGATCGCAGTGTCTTGGTTAATTAACTAAGAATTGTATTTTAATATTATATGTTTATCTTTATTATGAATGCAATTACAGATCGCTTATTATAAATACTTAATTTCTACAGACTGTATGATTTATAATACACATCCACTAACAAATCTGGTTCATGAGACAATGGCTTTTTGGAATTTACTCATTTTAGACCTCACAGAAATCCACATCTCTAATATTTATTTACATCTGGCTTTAATTTTCAATGAATTTCAGCGTACGAATTGGTAAAATTCCCCATGCAAGGATACCTGGAATATTTTAGATCTGAAGGAGCTCAGCATGGTAAATGGGGGGTGTGTATATTTTGGGTTGCAACGTCACCTCTGGGAGGAAGGGAGGAAGGGGAAAATCTGATGGGCGACCAGGTCCAGATGATAATATGCACGGAGGCCTAACGATTCCAGATGATACCAATACGAAATTGACGAAACACTCCTAGAAACAAAGCAACTTCAGCAGTTCCACCAAGCACTATCGAGAAATATTTTCATTGTGTAAATTCCATTGTCTTTCCGCAACATACCAACCGCCGTTGTTTGGACCTTAAACCCCAAAATGTATCAAGAAGAAACAGATTAAGCAAACTATTTGGAACAGCAAATTATGGACAAGAAATTCGTGTTAAAAGGGGAACAATCTCGGCATTCATCTAAATCACCTGAAACCACAAAGAAACCCACGTTCAAAGTGTTCGACTAGGCAGAAAACCAGCACAGCACCTCTCAAATGTGGGCTTCACACTTTGCTACAGGTTAGGAAGGTTATCTTATAAGTGGCTGCAATATTTCATGCAGTCATTGCAAACAAATCAGATATTATTTGTTATTGGTTACGTAAATAACATAGTTGTATATATAAAATCTTCAACGAGTTAAATTATTTAAAGTTTTGTAATTTTTTGGCTGTTTCTCTTTTCTACCACGTTAATAATTTTTATTTTAATAGTTTATAGAGCAATTGTTTAACAATTCACGTGTTTGAAACGTTATTCCAAGCTCTCTGCCTATAGTTTATCTCCTAACCTGAAAGATTCAATGAGGTAGGTCTCAAATAGTGCAGTGCTAAATATTTTATTTACTGAAAATGGGGATGGAAAAAAATGAACAAAAAATAAACAGGATATTTTACACAGTTCCCAAAGATTACAAACTGCAAAAGCAATGAATTGGAAATATTAAACTTTTAACCAAAGTCTTATTCGCTTTGAACTAAACGAAGATCTTGAAAGGTGGACCAAAACACTGAAGGTGAGCAGGAGAATGGAGAGTCACACCTCGAACTCCAGACCATGAAACTGCAGATTAACATCTTATTTCCCCAGGAGGGAGTTGGAATATGAAGCGTTGCTCGTTAACTTCTGCAGCTGATTGCTTGCTCGACTATGCAGGAAGGGATGAAGCAATCAGCGAGTGAGGGTGCAAGGAGCGAGATAAGGCACTGGCTAACGAGTGGCCAGGGAGGCATTAGTGGCTAGCCCCAGATTACGACAATCATCTTCACCGGCCAACCGAGAACACCAACTAGCTTTTTCTTCTTTCTTTTTTAAGCATTAGGATTGCGAATGAAATTCGAGTGGGTTTCTGGAAAAAGTGGTACCCTAGCACTCAATTGTATTTCACAAGTGATTTAATTCTGCTGCTTCCTAATTTAAAAAATATAGTAAATGAATTTAGCTAAGCCACGAATTTAAATTCAGCTTGGGTCCAGTCCCATAGTGATATATTCGGGATGTTACATTTTTATATGTGCAATACAACACTAAATGCTCCTAAGGGCATTGTCTCTCTTGTCTTTTTAAGGTTTATGGGCAGTTATAAACTTCTACTATGTTTTGACGATGATATATAAATACTAAATGTGTTTGGAATTCATAGACTTTTTTCAATAAAGCATCAAAGTCAGAGCTAAAATAAAAGTTTATTTTGAAGTTTTCGCATACCGACAGAAAAGTGTATGGAGTCTTATTAAACAAGTTGTTTCTTCCTTTCAAGACGTTAGTAAGCTTTTCAATGTGCCTTTGTTGGGTAATATTGGAAGTACTAGAATTGAAAAAAATATTCAATTTTGGTCAGAGATGATTTTTTTAATGTTTAATGTCCTTTAATGATCATATCAGACGGTGAACGAAACGAGTGAAATGATACTCAAATAAATCTAGGTCCTGTAGAGCATAACAGCATCCCAGCCCCGGAAGAAACCTTATTTGAGTAATTCAACCTAACCGAGACCCAAACCTAAACCTCCTGAATGAGAGGCATAGATGGTTTGGTTCAAGGACAAGGTACTCTTATCTAAAATGTTACAAATTATATAGGGAAATGAGTTTTTCTTCAGACTGCAAATACAGCTAGTTGTAGAGCTCAAATGTCCAGAGGTTCTCCAAATAGTTCTGCATTATATTGGTGATCTTAACAAAATCAAAATTATCCGAGAACCTAAGGCAATCACAATTAAATAGTGACAGAAGAAAACGAACTATAGACAAATGTTGAGCTATGTTCTGTGATTTCATTCTACATGTTACCTATAATTTAGTTACTTTTCTACAGTTCTATTCTCTCTACCTCGTATACAACAGTCAGGAAATGGTATAGGTATTCGCCCAAATATTTCTAACTGAAATTTTGCTTAAAAGGGTGTTCTCAAACATTCCATTACAAAAAATATCATATCTCAGAAAAGTTCTTTGCATGTATATGCCTACTTTCTCCCTCATATAAGCAGTAAATGGAGTACAAAGCCAGGGGAGATGGGATGCACGTTGACTGTTTTGAAGACCCAAGTCGAGAAGCCAGATATAACAGGTTTAATTCGTTGTATCTTGAGTTGTTTCTTGATGACTCTATTTGATTAAATAAGAGTCATGCGACTTCCGGTTTTCAGGTGTGGTTCGGAATAAAGTTCTGGAGAAGTCAAATTTTGTAACAAATAATTTAATTGTATTTTCTGGATTACAGTTTACTTGAACTTTCTTTTCTAGTCAATTACAGGCTACCTCCAGCATATCGATAAATGCTTACTTATTTAATAAATAGCTTCAGTGAATTGCATAAAACATCTTGCTCCTTTACGACTATTCATTACTCAAGAGATTCCAGAACATATCTACTAAGATTATTGATTTTCCGTTACTCATATATTAATTTTGTGATTGGCCGATTTAATGATACGTCACCAAAACGCGTCAAACAATTATTATTACGCTCAATCACAAAATTACATATATTTTTACACATTTTTCTTTTAAAAATTTATAAATTTTTCATACATCTCTTCATAAATTCTATAAAATAACTTCTATACAATTATTAAATATCCTGAATAATTACTTCCACTTATTTAAATTATTAAACAGATTTAAACAATAATTTAAATCGTTTCATGGTGAAGATTTACATCATGGTCAATAATGCACATTCCTTGCAATAAAGTGTAAGCGGACTTTGCATTAATTCACTGAAGAATGGAACAGCCAGTATATCAACATTCAAGTGCAAATATTGCAAGGTGAAAGAATATCAAAGCATCTGAGTGCACGACGGTATCGTAAAGTTTTTTCATTCGGTAGTTTTTATGCTGGAGTGATGAAATTTTTTTAGCATTATCATTGATACCTTGGGACATTACGTTGGTAGTTTCAGTGATTTGAGTCATTTTTTACAGTGAGGTGTAAGATGGAGAAAATTTCGGCTCGTAGTGTGATCAAGTTCCTACATTTGAGGTGGAAAAAGGAATTTTCATACTGGTCGCATATCCCTGACAGATGAACCAAGATCTGGTAGACCGTCAATGACAGACGACGCTGTCACAGTGAAGAAGGTGTCGTGTTTAGTACTGGAAATCAGATGAGCAGCCATCCAAATGATCATGGATGAGACACGTTTCCACTATGGTAGTGTGGGAAAAATTATCCATGACGATCTGCACTTGTCTAAGGTGTCTGCAGGGTGGGTTCCACGTTTGCTAACCCCTTTCCAAAAGCAAACACGGCGTGACATTTTAAGACAGGTGTTGATGCTGTTGGAACAGCATGATAACTTTTTAGATAATGTGGAAGCCATGGATGAATCCTGGATCTATCAGTATGATCCAGAAATAAAAATCATGAGCATGGAAGAGAAACATGCCGATTCCCCTCTCCCAAAATCAAAGGTGCAAAAGTCAGCTGGGAAGGTCATGCTTTCAGTTTTCTGGGACTGTCGAGGAGTCATCCTTACAGATTATCTTGCCAAGGGTCAAACCATAACTGGCAGATACTACTGCAATCTTGTGAACAAGTTACGAACAGCTCTGATTAAGAAACGATGCCATATGCTCTCCAGAAGTGTTCGTCTTCTAGCTGACAATGCATCAGCTCATTCATCTCAGGTAGCTTTTGTTGTTTTAAAATGCTAGGCTTTGGCAATGAAGCCATTAGCTCTCTTGATCTCCAATATTTCTGTGTAGTGGGTCCGGCAGGTAGGACTTCACAGGTTAAAAGATGTTCTTCTGTCATTTCCACTTCTTTGTTGCACAGAGGACAATTTGTACTTGTGTAAATTCCTATTCTGTGTAAGAGTTTGGCCAAATAATCATGTTCCGTAAGTAATCTAAAATTTGCTACTGCAGCTTTACGTGGGATTTCTGGAATAATTTCTGGATTTTTAATTAAAATGTTCCATTTTTTATCTTTGGCTTTGTTAGATATTGATTGGTTTTTATATTTGCTTTTGACCAGTCTTTTTATGGATATAAAGGGTAAGTTTTTACTTTTGTTATGAATTAAATTTGCACCTGTTTTGGCAAGAAAATCAGCTGATTCATTTCCAGCAATTTCACAATGTGCAGGTATCCACTGTAATATAATTCTTTTCTGTAGTTTTTGAAGTTGTTGGATCATTTTGTGACATTCTTTAATTTAGATTGACCTCATTTTATATGAACTTATTGCACATAATGCTGCTTTAGAGTCAGAAAGTATGAAAGCATTTTTGAATTTATCTATTCTGTATAGAAGGTGTTGGAGTGAAATATGAATAGCCGTTACTTCTGCATCAAAGTTTGTTGTGTGGTATCCTGCTGGTTGATAGAATGAGAACAATGCACACTTAATTCCTGCTCCTGAGTTGTTTTCCAAGTTAGATCCATCTGTGTAGATATGTAACCATTCTTCAGGTGGGTATCTATTGTTCACAATTTCTAATGCTAGTGCTTTTAGTACAGGTTTGGAAGTTAAAGATTATGTAACTATTTGTTCTAAATCTAATTGAATATTAATTGGTTCAAAAGTCAGTGGATTTTCTTCGATTAAAATGTTTTCTTTAGAATTAGGTAATTTCAGATCTGTTTTAAATTCCATAACTTTGTGTAGGAAACTTGTTTCTGTTTTCATCTTGATTGGTTGTAGTAGTCTTTTCTCCCATTTTGTTGTTTTTAACCGCAACATTTTTTCATGTTGTATTAGTGCCTGCTCCTCTAAAGTTAGATGTATTGGATAGTTCCGAGTTAAGGCCTGCATTGCCGTGATTGGAGTTGATTTTGCTGCAATGGTTATTAGTCGCAGGGCCTGATTTTGGCATACTTCTAGGTGATTTATGTTAGAACTGTTTGCTGTAATTATTACCTCTGCATTATAAAGAAGTATTGACTTGCTATCACAATTTTAAATGCTGATAATTAAATCTTTGTGACACCCCCTCGTATTCCGAGGTTACCTGAGATACAAAAACAAAAGAAAATAAGGGTTCATATCCTTAAATTATTTTGTTATATATAAGTCTTAACGAGTGGCATTTATGAAGGCAGTGTATCGCTACACCACCCACTGTGCAGTTTGAACCAAGTAGTTGAGCAATTTCATTACATTTGTTCTTTTTTTATTTCCAACCTTCATCGTTAAATGTAGACAACTCTACAGATTTGTCGTCAACTGCCAACACAGTAGCAAGAAAATAGGCTTGGTTAATATTGACACAGAAGACAGTGGTAATGACTGCACTTGGTTTTGTTGCAGAAAGGGTTGTGATAATGGCTGTCGGGGGAAACATAATCGGGCAGGGTAACGCCAAACCCTAGCAAACTCGCTTAGACAACTTCATTTGGAAGCGTTCGGCAAACCTTAGTTACATTCACTGCTGCCCCGTTTGTATTTTGAGCATTGTGTTGTTTATAGGATTGCCATATACATTTTCATAACTACTGTATAATTTCCCTATTCGTATTCATAATTGGTCTTAACTTATTTTTCCAATTAGATAAATGAACTATGAAACCTCTATAGATATTTTTAATTGATGGAAATTAATCGTTCTGTCATACTAGCAGTGTATAGGCTAAGATTTTGGATAGATAGAGTCAAACTGAAAAATTCAATGCCATGATCGGGATTTGAACCACGGATCTCCTGGTTTCCGTCTAGTTCCTTTTACTCATTGAGCTACGATGGCCAACGTGCAGTCCTGACACTGAATTCTCCAATTGACTCATACATTTTCCCAGTAAACCACTAGGGGCTCTCGCACGTGTCAGGATTGCATGGTAGCTCAATGGGTAACAGCGACTGGACCGAAACCAGGAGCTCCGTGGTTCAAACATTGGCCATGTCATTGCATTTTTCAGTTTGGCTCTCTTTAAAGATATATTTATTGGTTCCTTTACATCGAGAATTACTTAATTCGTTATTCAAATATCTGTTCGTTTCTGAAATACTTTACTACAGAATGCCAATGATTGACATACTCGAGACGCGTTTTGCAAGAAATGTTTTAATGACCCCAAAACTGTTGGTTTGGATGGGTTTACGGTACGGAGGGAATTCGACACTGCAACTACTTGATCTACTGTACCTATGCCCCGAGTAGGTCATACTCGGGAGGAATGATTAAGCGAGAGGCGACAGAAGGGGGGTTGACCTAAGGAGTCACGATAGTGCAGGGGGCTGGTCCGTCCTATTTTCCATGTGGAAACTCTTCGGCAGGCCATCGAAACTTGCACACCACCCGCCGTGCTCCAGAAACGGCGCAACAGGTAGCCAATGTGACTGCAGATCATTCTGTCGGTCGAGGAAGTTTTACCACAAGTATATCATCCTGCCATGCAACACCGAGACACCAGCCGATACTTCTACCCTGAAAGAGACCACGAGATGAAAGATGATGTGAAATGATAACGGAGCTGAAATAGATAACAATTAATGTCATATCGGCACGTTGCCCATAGTAGCTCAATGGCTAGAGACCAGAAGATCCGTGGTTCAAATCCCGGCGATGGCATTGAATTTTTCAGTCTGGCTCTACGTTTACACAATTTAGCTTATACACGGCCAGTGTGAAAAAAAAAAAATAATTTCCATTAATTGACCTAATACTGGTTAATTACAAAGCCCGGGCCTTAAAGTACTTACATGTTCTAAGTCGCCATTAAGGTAGTTGTCTCATGTGTTTATGGGAACTGCTAAGTGGTTTACCGGGAAAATGTGAGTCGGTTGGAGAATTTAATGTCATATCAGCACGTTGGCCATAGTAGCTCAAGGGTTAGAGCGGCTGGACGGAGACCAAAAGATCCATGGTTTAAATCCCGGCTATGGCATTGAATTTTTCAGTCTGACTCTAGGTTTCCACTATTATATCAAAGTTTAAACCAGATATATGCAGGCTTGGCCCAGTAAAACAGCCAATGTGCTAGCGGTGATCTTCGAAATGACAATAATAGCCCCTACAATTTCGGAATTTATCATTTCAAACGCTGCTTTTCATTTTGCTGTTCTACCATTACCATAAAAGTTTGTGAAACGAAATAAAAAATTATCAGCTTCATCTAATTAAGGGAAAACACATTAATTTATAATTTTATAATGGTTAACCATAAATACAAATTATAAATTTTGAAAACCAGATAATACAATAAAAACGCATCGAAAGATAAGTGTTGTCAAATGGAAAATTATAAATAACTCAAATTTATATTTTAAGTGGGATTTCACAATGAAAATTCCTCCTAAGTCAGTACTTTGATGTTTAAATCTTGTATTACATTATCTGTTTAAAATATAATTTTTTATTATTGTTGTTATAGAAGGCTGTTCATAATTGTACTCGCTTGATTGCATTATGATTCTTTAACTATACTTAATGATAGTTATTTTCTTAGGCAGAGTCAAATATGCAAATACTACGACAATATAGGTTAGTACCCCTTTTCGGCATTTACTATCGCTATATTGGTGTGAGTAAAGGAACTTCTCTGTACTTTTTCAGAAAATAAAATTCCAGACTTCAATTTTTTTTGCTTTATATTTAGTGGAACTTTTTCCTTAGGTTTTAGGAGACAGTGAATTTAGTGGTATTTTGTCCCAGAATACTATAACTTTGTAGGTTCATGAAATTAAAAGTCCAATTGCACAAACTCAAAATGTTCCTTATTTCCACCATATTACAGTTGAAACACTTACCGATTACATAGAATTACGTAGGGCACACAATTACAATCCACCAGTTCGTCTGTCACAGGTCCACTCCGCACTCACAATTACGTACAATTCCTCTGGTATACGTACACAGTCTAACAGTCTGTTCTCTAGTACGGCGCTCTTCATGGCTGCTCGCCAAGAACTGAACTGACTCGCCAACTGCAGCCCTTTTATAGAAATATCACTTTTTCTGGAAGTCTCGCGGTTCAGCGAATCATCCCGACTGTTCCAGACGTCAGGGGGAGGGGAAAGAAATGACTAGTGATGTTTTCCCAACCCTCCCCTCGTTAGCGCTACAAGATAAATGGGTAGGCGTGGGCTCAATACTTCCCGTCTGGCCACTAACTGCCAGCTGCTGGTTCTCTCGGGAATTCCGATGTTCGGGTGACAGTAATAGTAATTTATTTCCTTTTACATCAACAAATGGAAATACAAAATCAAGATTAAAATTATAAAATCCATACTGAAATATGCCATATATTCCTAAATCCTGAAAATCCTATCATATTGTCCACCATTGAATAGTAATTCAGACCCCATACACCTAACCCTAGGTTGTTGTGTAATGGAGGCCCTCTGCTCATTTTTACACTTTCTGCCATTTCACCTATCTCACTCTACATTTTTCTCTTAATTGTCCTTAGCCATCTCTCTTTAACTTTCCCTAAATAATTCCCTATATTTCTCCTGCTCTTTTCTCCTTTTACTGACAACATTTTTCTAATTACTACTTCACCCTCCAAACTGTCCCATTTACGTAGCCAAGCCTGCTCTCTCCATATCTTTGTTTGACTAGAATTTAATATACAATGGAAATCTGCATTCTCTTCTCCGCAAAATTAACATTTATCTAGCTCCCTCTCTTCACCTATACTTTCAAGTTTCTCACTCCTGTTCTCGCCCAAGCAAAACCTTCTCGCCCTAACTTACTACATATATCTATATATCCTTCCCTCCCCCAGGTTATTTTTATTTCTCTATATAATCTTAGTGAGGGGTGACAGTATCTATATGTAAATGCACATTTTACTACTGTGCATATTCAGTTACGTCATTTTCTAAGTTTCTGTTTAAACCTTCATGGATTTATACAGCCTATTTCCATAGTATGTAGGTTTATGGATCCCCTGCCGCAGTAATTACAGAAATGGTCTGTAAAAGTAGGTGTTCAGTTTTCAAATCATACACTTGACGGTACACACTCCAGCATATTTGGAAATTAATTGTTCTTTGACACCAGCCGTATGTAGGACGCACTATGAAATGGTAGCGTCGGACTGAAAAACTCTATATTTGAACCACGGATCTTCTAGTACCCGTCCAGCTGCTCTTAACCATTGAGGTACTATGGGCAGCATGCCGATACGACACTAAATTCTCCAACTGACCCCGCTAAACCATTAGGAGTTCTCATAAACACATGAGACAAATTCCTTAATAGCGACTTACTATGCTGTAAGTACTGACGTTACTCTTTTAAGTGCGTCCTACACACAGCTACTTTGAAAGAACGAGTGATTTCCATTAATTGTACCTAATAGTGGTCCGAATTATAAAGTCTGGGCCTTAAAGTACTTACAGCAAAGTTGCCATTAACATAGTTTTCTCATGTGTTTATGAGAACTCCTAAGTGGTTTACCGGGTTAAATACGAATTCGTTGGAGAATTTAATGTCGTATCGGCATGTTGGCCATAGTAGCTCAATGCTTAGAGTGACTGGATGGAGACCAGAAGATTGGTGGTTCAAATCCTGGCTATGGCATTGAATTTTTCAGTCTGACGCTACCCTTTCGTCCAGCATACTTATTTAGCCTTTTCCACCATGTAGCTTGTAGTAGCACAAAAGAGCTGCAATTCAACTCAAAAATTCGATATTGAGAATTAGTAAAAATGCATGCTTTAGGAATTTGTTACCAAAAACGTTTAGAGAAAGTTTCATAACTCAGCATAATTCAAAAATAAAAGTGGATGAATAAAAAACATATTTTTAGTATCTTTGAAAGAAACACCAAGGGGTTTAAGGAAATCCCCTCATCGACACTACCCTCTATTGGAAAATTTTCAAAAATGGCTTCATGCTTTTGATAAAAATGACAAATGCTTCAGATATTTATATGACTATGTAATTAAATTGAGGCATATTTTGAATGGTCTAACAAGTGTCCGAAAAATACGGTGGATTTGGAGGAAATTTGCTTATTTTGTATAAATGGTAAGCCATTACTACAGACAAAAGCTACTGATCCCAAATTTACATCTCCCTAAGAACACAAAATGTTTTCGAATAAAGTTTCTTCTGTCGTCAGCATTTTCATAGTGCCCGCCTCGGTAGCGTAGATGATAGCGTGTCTGCCTTATGTTCAAGAGGTCCCGAGTTCGAATCTCGGTCACAGTAAGTTAACTGGATAAGGTGTCTGATAGGGTTTACGCTTTTCCTGAATTCTAAATGTCGGGCAACTCTAATCTCTATGGACTCTGGGTTTATTTAAACATCATTTAATCCATTTTATTCACCGTCCCCTATGACATACCGTTAGGGGACGTAAATTGAAATAATGTTGTTTTGCTTCGAAGTTTTTGTAGTTTGTGAGTTTTGACATACTTTCAACATGCAATTGTTTCTAGCGATGTCATAGAAGGATTTGGTGACTGCAAGGTCAGCATAAGAATTGACCACTTTTTGTATTTGATATTGTTTCACTCTCTAATAGGTGCAATATTAATTGGATTCTATTATCGATTATGATCTGACATTGTGACGATGGTCTCTGTGATTCATTCTCCTAGATAATAAAAGGAATACAGATTGGGACATCGAAGGGAACACCGAAGTCTCCACGCGGGCGCTGCGGACCCTTAGCACTCGTGGTACTTCTGACGTTACTAGAGGAACCTCGGGCCGAACTGCCGAGCCCCTCCCGTCGGGGAGTTGTTCGGATTGGGTTGGACTCGAGGGGGCAGTGTGTTCCCGACACTCACGGGGAATTGGGTACCTCCGGCCAGGCTACGGCCGCACGGAGGGGGTCGAGGGTTACCTAATAAGTCCCGGGTACTAGCCTGAAGAGCTAGTAAAAGGTGTGCTAAATCACCAGGCGGCCCCACCGAGGTTTTCGGTAGTCTTCCCTGCAGGGTTGACGCGCGTAAGTGGCTAATGGGAGTAGAACCTCTTCACATAACTAAGTGTTGATGTGCGTGTTATCAGAATTTATCAGAAATGCTGTTTCTTTAAGAATTCATTGAATTTTTGCGAAAAACTAATTAATGAATGTAATCATACTTAAAATGATGTAAAAGTGCTGAGAAAGGAATGCTTACGTATATATGAAGAATTACCTCTCTCAGTGTAAGCAACGAAGAAGAAAGAAGCATACCTACTTCAGAAAATCTTACAGTTCAACGAAGTCACATGTAAAAAGAATAAAATGTGGACACTAATTTTACATATTATTATTCATCGTATGGAGGAGCCTTGGCAGAGTGGTTAGATCTCTTTCCTGTTATCAAGGCAGGACACCAGGCCATGGGCCAATCTCCTGATTCTATATTCTGATTCAGTATTGCTCTGCGTCTGACCCTAGGCGATCACATAACCTCTGAGGGCTGTAACTTCTACTTATGTGGAGGTTAAGAGGCCTAAATAATTCACTCTGCGATGTGTAAAGTATCAAACCAACTCTCAGTATTTTATCTCTTGATTTTTCCTAATAAGACACCCTTCAGTTATTTTCGAAATATTTCAGATAGACCAAAACAAGCTTAAAAACACTACCTGCGTTACGGCACGTATCTTGTTTGAAGTCATGACAAATGCTCGATGGTACGAACTAGACAAGCAGTTGACATCCTGTGCTGATGTTAAGACAAGGGGAGGTACAATGACTTTGTGGAGATTTCGTAGAAAGGAAGAGGGAAGAAAGAAGGAAGGGAAGAGAGGGCTGGAGAGGGAAAGGGGCTAATATCCCCGAGCTGCTGCCTCCAGTGAGCCCATCAAACTAACCACATTGTTGCCGAGCTAATTTTCTTTCACAATTATCCCTCGATTACGACTCCATTAAAGTGGCTCTTGCTAGAGGGAAATTCCCTCACTCTGTCCAATCCCGGAAACCTTCTGCACTGCCTAATATTTGCAAGAAAAAGGAACATTCTTTATTCTTTTGTAAATAATGGTTCATAGAGGACGCTTATGAATTAAGGTGGAATTCTTATGAATGCACACTCTCTTTCGTTTTAGTACTTATGGAATATTGAAAAATAAGCCTACTGCAATCTCTATATGTCACTCACAATGAGTATCTACTTCGAGATGATATTTATCTTCTTCTTCTACCTAAGAAGGATTAAGACTCTTCGGTCTGCAACAGTCTCAATCCATTTTTTCCAGGACCTTCTCGAATTTCTTCGTCCTGTGGGGTTATAATTTAAAATCTTACTCGGTATTCTTCTGCAGTCTATCCTCTGTAGGTGTTCTTACCAGTTCCTCTATGTTCTTTAATTTTATCACATATATTAAACATGTTTAGCCTTTCTCTTATTGTCCAGAATTCACTGCTTTCTGACGTTCTTCTAAAAGTGCCGCACATTAAATCATATTTATTTTATTGTGTATATCTCTGCCATAATCAAAGGAAATTTCACACCCTAGGTACTTGAAATAACAAACTATTTCTAAAAGTTATTACCTATAATTTTTTAAAACTTTTATCGGGTACTAGGAATGCTATTACTTTCGGTTTACGTACAGACATTTTAAAATGACATTCTTTACATAGCTGATATTACACGTAAATTGCTCTCTGGAGATTAACTTCAGAGCTTTTATTAATAACAGAATAATCTGCATAGGCCAACACCTGCAAATTAATGCTCATTACCTGTATTCCACTTTGTATATATTGTTTCCATAGTGTCGTGAACCCGGTGTCTACGAGTACGCGGCACGGCTTCCCTCTGACCCAACCGTCCGCGATGAGGCTGTCATCCATACATCGGCTGACGGCGCGCAGTGTCACTCGAGGGGATGGTGGTGATGGCACCGACGTGCTCCTCGCCACGCCAGTCCTTACTGGTTCCTCCGGTTGCTCTTGCTGCTGTCGGTCATTTTCGCGGTCATCATCGCGCCCAAGTTGCTATTTGCAGCTTCCGTCTTTGTTGTTAATTCGGTCTTCATTTCTTCCATCTTCTCGGTGATGTTGTCGTCGTCCCGCTTCCTGACACCAATTGTGACTTTGTGCGTTCGTAGAATTAAAAGTCCAATTTGCCGAAATTAAAAATCGTTCTTTATTTGCGTAGGGATACACTGTTCAATTCTCACGTAACAACATTACGTCATATACACCAGTCTATCAAGGTCGATGACAATAACAAACAGCGTTATGATCAGCTCTCGTTACAACAGCACCCTTGTTACACAGCTCACTGTTTTACAACTTGCAACTCTCTGCTGTTCTCCGCCTACCTCTCTCGCGACTGTTTTTCTTTATTGTTCCGGAAGTATCTCGAACTTAGGAATGAGGTATTTAAGGAAGTGCCGACTCGCCAAGAGCAAATTGTAAAACATTCGCGGGAGAGGTAAGCGGAGAACAGCAGAGAGTTGCAAGTTGTAAAACAGTCAGTTGTTTAACAGGAGTGTTGTTGTAAAGAGAGCTGATCAGAACGTTGTTTGTTATTGTCATCGACCTTGGTAGACTGGTGTATGTGACGTAATGTTACGTGAGAATTGAACAGTGTATTCCTACGCAAATAAAGAACTATTTTTAATTTCGGCAAATTGAGCTTTTAATACGAACCCACAAAGTCACAATATTCTTATGATGTCATCTATGTAAATATTAGAAAGTGTGGCTCATAATACACGACCTTGTCTTACGCCTTGGTTAGTTGGTATATACTCTCCTTTATTATATTGCATACTAAGTGTAAAGCCCGTGTTTTGATATAAATCTGTAAACAATTCATTATATGCATAGTGTACCCCTGATCCTTTGTTATCTCCCATTATTTTGTCTGTCCACTCTGTCAGAAGCTTTCCCAAGCTCTATGAATGCCATTAATGTACGTAAAATATATTCCCTCCATTTCTCAATGAACTACCTAATAATGAAGTTATTATCCATTTTCTAAATGATATTTGTTATTTATATTAAAGATAATTTACTTTTAAATCAATGCCACTATCTTCGAGCATATGCAACATTTGTCCTAATCCTCCTTGTGTAAAATCTTGTGCCCGTTATTTTTTATTTTAAACTCCTAAACGTTGTTTATAATTCAATGTTTTTATTCTAAAATTACTAAGAACAGTATTCATTGGAAATAATTAAAACCTTTATTGAGAAGTGAATGAGATTAAGAAACAATTGAAGGTAAATTGATGATTGAGTAAGTAAAAACGAAGGAAAAATACTAACATTAATATGTTTAACGACGATAATATTAGACTACAATTATTAAGAATGCTATTTGAATATTTGATTGTTTAAACATGATTTAAACAAATGATTATGTAAACTACCTAAAATGGTAATGAAAGGTGGTTCACCCAAGAAGAGGTGAACCAATGATAAATTATTAAATTGCCATAGCAACAGCAAATTGAGCAAATTACCTAATTCTGTGTATGAGCTTCGTCGAGTTCAAGAACTAAATCTTATCAGTGTGAGGAAATGGATTTCAAGTTCATATTGTGAAGAAATCCGACGTCTATAAAGCTATCTGTTAATTTATACCACAACGCGTTTTTCTTAGCTTAATATTGAATTAAAAATTGAACAATTTAAAAGAAGTTGAACTATTATTTCTTTTCATTTAGTAAATTAGTTATAATTCCCGTCTGAGACCAAGGGCGTTTATGCTTCGGTTGCAGCAGCCGTGGAGAACATCTAAAGGAATTGCTCATCTTGAGATGCCAGATCTGAGCTAAAGCTCGGATTCAGACAAGTCGCGACCCGAAATATCGTCACCATCACAAGGACAGGACGCAACTACGAGGGTGGGTGAAAAAGTAATGCCTCTTATTTTTTTCTCTTTTAATTGCCAAGAAAATTGAATCAAATTTACATAGCTTGAAAACTACAACATTGACAGTTAATTTGTCACTATTCAATATAATCTCCGTCCTTTTCCACAGATTTGGTCTACCTGTTAATTAGGGCATGTATTCCAAGGTGGTAAAACACACGGTCTTGCTTCCTAAGCCATTGACGCACGGACGATTTCACAGCCTTCTCATCTTCAAAATGAATCCCACGATGAACTTCCTTTAGTGGCCCGAACAGATGGAAGTCTGATGGTGCCAGGTCAGGGCTGTATGTGGGTGAGACAAGACTTACTACCCCAATATCTGCAGTGGTGTAACGGCTGGTGTGTGGTCTTGCATTGTCATGCAAAAGAAGAACATCCGCCGTAGTTTTTGTTATGCGAACTCGGAGAAGACGTCCTTTTAGCTTTCTGAGAGCTCTGACGTATTGGACAGAATCTATTGTGCATCCCTGCTCCAAAAAATCAATCATAAGCACACCCTCTGCATCCTAAAACACTGTCGCCATAACTTTCCCTGCCGACCGCTGAGTTTTGAATTTTGTTTCTTCGTTGACGTTGTGTGCTGCCATTCCACGTGTCGTCTCTAGTAACAACTTTTCCCAGAAACTACTCTTCCTCCAAATTGAAGTGCTGCTAGTGTTCGGAGGCTATTGTTTTCCGTGTTTCTTTGTTTTGGGCGGTTTATATTCTTGGTACCCAACGTGAACAAACTTTTGAGTAACCCAATTGTTGAATAATCGTCATCACACTGCCTTTACTGAGGGAGGTAATGCGACACAATTCACCTGTTGTTACCCGGCGATCACCACGAATGATGTCATCGACTCGCTGAATGTTGCATGGAGCCACTGCAGTCAGCGGCCTGCCGCTTCGCTTTTCATATTCCAATGGTGTTTGCCCTTCAGCTTCGTTACAGCGACGAACCCATCGTCTATCAGTGCTGACATCCACCCTTGCATCGCCATACACATTTTTTAGCCTTTCGTAATTGCGAATTGGCGTTTCACATTCCGCAGTCAAAAATTCAATCACAGAACACTGTCTAATACGAATGTCGATGTCAACCATTTTGCAAGGGAATGCAGTGCTGCCACCTGTTGACTTAGGAAGTTACTACTGCAGGGGATTGGAGAAGAGGGTTTTAGAAATTGCACCAAATTCCAAGTTTTCACATAACTTACTTGTGTAAGGGAAAAAACAATAGAAAGCATTACTTTTTGACTCACCCTCGTAACTACTGGTAGGACACAGCAGCATCTCAATCCATATAACCTATAGCAAAAGTTGTCTTAACGTGGTGCTGAACTGCATTATTCCATTCCATCTTAAATACTCTCGTGAATGGCTTCCTAACCTGGGGCTTCAAGATAATCCATGCGGAGATAAACTCATCATTCCATTCAAGAAATTTGCGTCTCAATCTATATTGATTCACGTAGACTAAACACTAATATTTAAGGTTTATTTTATTATTTTTTGTTTTGCTTTTGAGTTTGGCGTTAGCCATTCTGCTTGTAATCAATAAATATTTCCTACAAATTCCCAAGTTCTTTGGATCAACGTTTCATATTTCAGTAACACATATAAAGGTTAAAAACTCATTCTGCATTAGTTTACTTATGATATTTTATTTCTTCCTGCACTAAAATGGCAAGGGGACAGAGGCGACGAAAAATTATCTTAAAATCGTTGCCGGATATTGAATGAGAGGAGAAGTTTTAGTTAGAGTGAGCAAGATAAGCTTGAAATTGACAATGACTACATCCCTTGACCACAGGTGTCAGGTGCAGCTTCAGCTTACAATAGACGTGATGCGTCACTTGTCTAAGAAAGAACTGCATTATACCACGACACCAAGGAGGACTGCACATGCAAGCGATGTGATGAGCCGTGCTTCAAGTGTCACCTAATCCTTGTTTCACATAAGCTTGCCCCGCATCTCTTAACAGTCACGTGACTTTATCACCTCTCATTGGCTGCTATTGCAGTATAGGCTGGTGTGCGGTAAAAATTAGTTCGTTATTTAACATGGTGATATATCTTTATATGTTGGAAGAGAATTGTCAAATTTATATTTTGGTAACTGTTTGAATTACATATATTACGCAACAGTTGATTTATCTGAAATGCATGTTAATTCTTAAACGAAGTAAAGAGCAGGTTCCTTTCCTCTCAAGCACATGGCACGATAGCACGTGATTTAGCGGTAGTGATGACATATTTGTTTATATGACTTTTATCACTGACCTTGTTTTGAACTGGATTAGTCATATATCGCCATTCGAAGGTGTGTTGTGCCGATTGCGAGAGCTAAATTATATTATTGATCGTTTATTGCGCGTGTACTTATTATATGTATAATGACAGAGTCTACCGTCAGTTTTTCGCTGTAGCATCGCAAGGGGGGGACTTTACAAAGCGGCGAAAAAAGAATTGCGGTGCATGGGTTTAATGCACTTACACAGAAGAATCCGTCTTTGTCAGTGAGAGAAGTCGAACAGCTGTGCTTTGAACTTACAGGTGTGTTAGATGCGTAGGAACATCGTGACATGAAATTGAGACAACAGGAAAACTTACAACTTCAGGGGCGATATTGCTGTGTGGCGAAGACGTTATTGAAGTACAATTAGATGTACCGGGATACAAGTCGGGATACCTTGAGGAGACTTGGATGGATGAAGGACACATGACAAGTATGGCTTTTAAGGCTGAAAGACAAGCATTTTTGCAAGGTATGTGTGCTGGTTTAAAAAAAATTCCAGTAGATAAGTCCGAATACCTTTCATTATAAACTTGTTTCAGTTTCATTGCTCATTTATTCAGTTTTAACTTGCTCAGTTTCATTATAAACTTGTATTTTTGCATATCTTCATATTCTTATTTGTATGATTTTATCTATCTTCCTGTTAATTATTATGACGTTTACTGCAGGTTTAAATGTGACAGGAAGGCACTGCCTATGGCCTATGGCGCGAAAGCATTAGCCAATTAGGACGAGGGAGAAGGTAGTTGCACGCGGAGTGATACATATCAGCGGGGCAAAGTTATATGAACCAGAGATTAGTGATATGCACAAATAGAACTTAGCCACTCAAGAGAATCACAGACTAGGAAAGCTAAAACCCAAAGTTTAGATGTACACAAACTATAAGATAAGTTCTAAAGTGATAGTAAATAGGTGATAGTTACCCCAAAAATATAATAATGTAATTTACAATGTTAAAAATAAGGGACGATAATGACTGTAGTATTGTTAATGAAATTAATTGTATTATATCATATGTGGAAGTAATGATGGAAAAGTGGAACCATGTCCCATCCTGAGTTCAGGCAACCCAGGTTTTATCTAAGAGAAGCAAATGTGGGATTTGTATTAGACAAAGCGACGTTAGTCAGGTTTTCTCTGAGCTCATCAGTTTGTCCCTCCATTCATTCTAACAATAAGAAGGTAGTGATATCGGAGAGTGAGGTGCTAAACCAATGTTTATATATTAACGAAAGGAGATCGTGCAAAAATAAATTCAGTATGGAATGAGTACAGCCTTATTTTCTATCACCCGTATGCGCCTTTATAACATCTAGTAGTATCACAACCTCTTCGGGTGTGTTCATTTCTTTAAATTTAATATGCTTGCCGCTTCTTAGAAGCATTCTGCAGCAATTTAAGCGCAGCATAAGCCTTACTCCTAATACCTCCGTAACATAAAGCTGTCGAAATAATAAATTCGTGCATCATTTGTACTATTTAATTCTTTATTTCCTTCTTCTTCTTCTTCTTCTTCTTCTTCTTCTTCTTCTTCTTCTTCTTCTTCTTCTTCTTCTTCTTCTTCTTCTTCTTCTTCTTCTTCTTCTTCTTCTTCTTCTTCTTCTTCTTCTTCTTCTTCTTCTTCTTCTCTTCTTCTTCTTCTTCTTCTTCTTCTTCTTCTTCTTCTTCTTCTTCTCTTCTTCTTCTTCTTCTTCTTCTTCTTCTTCTTCTTCTTCTTCTTCTTCTTCTTCTTCTTCTTCTTCTTCTTCTTCTTCTTCTTCTTCTTCTTCTTCTTCTTCTTCTTCTTCTTC